>OX451399.1:5027738-5514420 GCA_949629135.1 Eremobia ochroleuca
TATCACTGCCATTGTGAGTATTCACTTTATTGAGAAACTATACAAGTTGTTTTTACTATCCGTCATTAGGAAACTTCAACGCGTTAACGAAATAGCAGATCTGAAAGGAATCCCTTTTACATTCACACTTAATATTCTCTATAAGTACCTTCCAAACTCTCCCAAATACTTGAAGTCCTCTATATTATTTAAATTTATTTTATTTGTGTACGGAAATCGTCAGTAGATGGTCATTTTTGAACGCAAAATCTTAACGTAGATCTCAATCTTCATAATAGTCGTAAATTCTCAACAATTTTTATCATTAATCGTAACGCGCGGCTGTTTGAGTAAGGTCCGGTTTGCACTTGGATAAGTAAGTCAAATAAAAAAAACTGGGGTCGTATTATGAAGTATTTATGACATCATGTTTCTGTTGCGAAAAAAGGATGGTGCTCATGTATAACTCCATCTCTCTCTCGCACTGGAAAAATGATAGCATTAATGCTTCATAATATACGCGTAAGTAAAGGGTTGCTTCTAACTAGTCCTAATTTTATTTGCTTTTGTACCTGTCAAAGTGTAATCAGACCATAAACACGCCAGTCGCCACACAAGGATCTTCACAGATGTATCAACCACAGTCAATATGTAAGGCATAGTCCTTACACTGCAACAGATTTCAGTAATGCAGTCAACACTTCACATTAATGCAGTTGGTGTCTATTCTGACGTCATACCTAACACCCACACCAGCGTTCGGAATATGGCTACTCACACATTTTAAATATTTAGTTCTAATTTTTCAAATTTAATTATACATTTATTATCTTAAGATAATTAAAAAAAAAATACAGGTTATTTGTATATCTAGCCTACTTTGGCATGATCAAAGAATTTAAACAAAATTTTATTATTGCAAAATTTCAAACACTGTTCCAAACGCTGGTCGATTACTGCAAATCTCTCAATAGCTATTGCCAAAGTGAGATGGCACAAAATAATAATAATAATGAATGTAATAGTCGTTGAATGTACTCTTAGCTTAAGGCACGTTTCTGTGACGAGTCTAGTCATCATAAACTAGTATTCCACATAATTTAATTAAAATCATAAATGTAACTACGTGTCAAATGTTTGCGTTGTTTGGTCAATTTAATGCAAAGGAAAGGTATGTTTACGTTTAAAGAAAAATAAAAAATACCAAAAAAGACCCTAGTACAGTTAGGCCCATATTACAGAACCTCTCTGAAGACTCAGCATTACTTTGAACTAGTTTGAAGCCATTTGATTTGTTGAAACTCGTTTTAAGAGCTAGAGTCTTGATTGAGGACGTTTAATACGACTAGTACGAATAACTTCGCGTCAGGTGGGCGGAATACCGAGAAAAGAAAAGATCCGAGATAAATTCGAACTAAAAGGTGATTTAAAATATATCTACAAGAGTATTGATCTAAGGGTATATTTATCCTAGAGAACCTTCGACGAGAAACGGCTAGGAAAACTATTCCTTGATGTATTCCAAAAAGCGATTCAATAAAACCAAAAATGATTTTGCTGAGTATAAAATTGCAGCCTTACCTTCTGAGGCGCTTCAACTAAGCTACATTATAATATCCAAAAGTCCAGTTTAGGCTAAACGCACACTGTACCGGCTTATCGGCTACTGCATACTACTGCTACGACCATGCTGGTTGTAGCTTGCTCTAAGATCAAAATAATCACGACCTACAATCAGGCGTAAAATGGACATCTCAACACCTTGCACAATGAGTATAAAGGCTCCGCAGGCAGGCACGACGCGTCGGTGCGACGCCATTCTAGTAGAAACAATTTCTATGAAAACTTCTTGGAAATTCGTGTTCCACAACCGCGTCACACCGTCGCGTCGCTCCTGTCTGTGGGAGCCTTAAAGCGTCTGGTGTCTATGCGCGGATATTCCATCTGCCTAGCCTTTTCCCAAGTATGTTGAGGTCGGCTTCCAGTCTAACCAGATGCAGCTGAATATACCTGTATTCTACAAGGAGCGACTGCCTATCTGACCTCCACAACCCAGTTACTGGGTAGCACGATACCTCTGGGAAGATGGTCCTCGTATAATCGTGACAAATGGCATTAAATTGATCGTACAATAAGTCATTAAATAAGAATTACATAATATAGCTAACCTGTCTTAGATTGAATAAGATTTTCATGTCACATGACAAAATTACTTTTTTAATAATTCGGAAGAAGACCATTTGTTTTGATATTCGATTTTACGTTAAAATTGTATTCTATGTTCAAATAAGTTTTTTTTAGATATGATTACGATATTTTTATATAAAACAAGTAAATGTTATTTTAATTTATATTTATTTGGACTTGTATAATGTAATAAGCGGATGAGAGAGACGAGAAATCACATGTGTCGTATGTTTTAGATATTAATTAAGTTAGAAAACTACATATAATTAATTTATTATAATTATTTTCCTTACGAAGGTTGTGTTGTAATATCTTAAGCTTCTGAATCTCTCTAGATATCTATCAGTTATAAGTATTGCAAAACAAAGCCTAACTCAAAGATATATTTTATTTTCCAGAAAATGGATAAATAATGAGTAGCAAACGACTATTTAAAAATCTCATCGTAATTGCATATTATTTTTGTGTTCTTGCAACTTTAACCAAAAGCTATTATGTATTATCATGAAAGAAAAGTTAATTGATAGTTGTTTTAAGGCATTGTGAAGCAAAGGTTTAATGTGTGTGTACTTCCAAAGCATATGATATACATCTAAAATGCAATATTGATTGGTGTTGCCACTCGTAAGACATATTTTGTCGGACAATCCCAGTTTTAGACAGGCAGCCAGTACTGAGTAAAGACATGAGTCCAATAATTCAATGTTTGCCCAGACACTGAATTTTAATGAAATTAAATAAGAAGTGTTACATTTTGCATTACATTAGCCGTTGTATACAAGCCTTATAAATGATTCTCTAGTTTTTTTTTATTTTTTTATAATACAAGTCTTTTAGTCGAATACATAGGTTTACTTTAGTTAATAATTTGTGTGTACCTTAACAAAAAAGAATTCCTTGCCATTGTTGCACTTACGTTTATTTAAAAAATTAAACTTAATTAAATGGTTTGTTGAATTTTATATATTTTACATTCCAATAAGGTTTCTGTATATAATATGAGATTATTTAGAAATACTTAAAACTCTTTTCATGTGTTTCGGAGCGAGAAAGGTTTGGGATGGGAAAAGTACTTATTCTGCACAACTTTGTTTGTTTGTGAATATTTCGAGTAAAACGTTACAATATTGGTTAAGTATTTATTCTATTCTCATATATATTGGAATAGTGTTAGTGCATGCATAGCATAATTTCGGCTTTTTGTGGCGCTTATTTGCCAATAGATTTAAGGAATAGGGATTATCAGGGTTGTCAGATGCATTAAAAGCAAAAGTAAAAGTGCTTTTAGAAATTTTAAAAGATTACCTAATCTGGGCATATATATAAAAATGCCCAAATTAGCCCTAAAAGGGAATAGCTAACATAGTTGACTTGAAATAGTTAGCACTTCTTTCAGGCTTTTCGCGATTTTACAACTTATATGTCTGGCTTCGTAACAAGACTGACAACCCTGAGATATTGGCAGCTGGCCCTTATCGAGGGAGTTTGATGACAATCGACGAGAAGGTACATTTTTGTAATCGTAATTTTTATCTATATGTAATTTATGTGTAGTAGTATTTACCGTAATAAAGTCTTACCAAAGAAAGTCGTGTTTTATTACATATTTGCCCCGACTTTCCTATTCCTGAAAGAAAGATTGCCAATAAACAAAATGTATAATAATATCTAAGCTTAATTTCATTATAACAAAGGACTTGACTATAACAGCCTGCAAAAATTGCAGAAACAAGATCTTGTATTTTGAAATCGTGAACTGTCCACTCCACATAAGGACAAAGCCTTGATTTGCTTCCGATAGAAGTAGTTATTTGCATGTCTGACCTACACAAATATGGACACGACAGAGATGATTCCTGCAACTCGTTCGGTAACAGGCGACCTCGAGAATGAGGGTAATTGTGTTTATGGTAGGGCATTGGGTACGCGCGCGGGTAAAGGAATGTTTTTGCGCGGTAATATTTATATTTTGAAATGATAAACAGCTGTCACTTGTCAGCTTATAATTTTTCTTTGAAGAGCTGCTAACTGTAGGCAAAAGTAATCACGGGCTCTTCCAAAAGTTGCTTCATTACGCAAATAATTAAGTAGGTCTACATCTACATAATACGTTACTAGAAGTCGATTCAATAATATGCTCACGCATGTTTTGTGTGTGTTTGCGAAAGAGGACTTACACTTGCGTGCAAAAAAATCGACCCATCCAATGCTCTTCGATTTGAAACTATAATTCAACAAGTTTTACTAAAAATAACCTAATATATTAAAACCTTCCTGGAAGTGTGTAGATTGGTTAGTGAAAGAATTATCAAAACTGATAAATTAGTTTTTGAGAAAATCGCGAACTTACAAGTATGGGGGTTGAATAAAGAACCTCCTTTTTTTTTTAAATCCGTTAAATAAAGCAAGTTCAATTTATCATTCTTAAAATAATAATAATAGTAATATGTACACACAAGTATATGAAAAGAAGGCCAAATAATCAGAGGGCATCAAAAAATTCGTCCGTATCGCTGTCAATAGGAAACGTGCCCAAAATTTTCAAAAGTTCAATTTTGATTAAACAAACAGAAATAAACAAAATTTAACGTTTGGGAATTTCACTAACGGAAAACTCACACATTTTTGCCGAGCAAAAGTGAGTTATGAGAACATCTGAAGAATCGAGTCGATCTTGTCAAGAATATTGCTTTTATCAAAACATAGTGTGTGTTCAAATAAACTGTACTGTACCTACCTTCACACAATATTAAATAATAAATTATATTTATTACGATTTTTGAGATACCTATTGCCTCTGAAATGGAGAGCATGGGGTGGGCCTTTTTTTTCACGCAAGTGTATTTTTTTTTTTTTGTCAGGAAGGCGTTTCTGAGAGAGATAAATGATTGTATACGAGTAAATTACAGGTACGTAGATACCTACGGTAAAACGGGGTGAATAGGAAATGCAGGGGTGAATCGGGACGAAACTTTAAAATAGATTTTAACATTGAAATAATATTGTTTTTTGCCAAAAGGTCTCTAATGTGTTTACTACATATATTCTAATTATTAATAATAATAATATAATTTTCCACAACTTTTACACAAAGCCCCAAACTAAGCAGAGCTTGTGCTATGAGGACTAGACAACTGATAAACATACATATATATTTCTAAATACATATGTATGTATTTAGAAATATATATGTATGTAGATATAGATAAATGATACCCAGACAAAGAACAAATGATCGTGCTCATCACACAAACATTTGTCCTAGGTGGAAATCGAACCCACGACCTTGCGCATAGCAATCAGGGCCACTGACCACTAGACCAACAGGTCTTTCAATTAACGATTAAGTGTCCTTGTTGACAACAAACAACGTTAAAATCCATTTAAAAGTTTCATCCCGATTCACCCCTGCATTTGTTATTCACCCCGTTTTACGCTAAGTACTCGTTGTTTGGAAGTTAACAAGTATTATTTTTTATTCTCTGAAGATCACAAAAAGGAAATATTTTAATGAAACGCTCCATGTCCTTAATAAATCAAAAGCAATAGTCAGAAAACCTAAAAACCAAAATTAACGCAACTAATATGTAAATATTGCCAATGTCACTGGTATGCCCACTCAACGCATCTTTGGTAAGGTATTTAAACGAGCCGTGTGTCCTCATGACAGTCATGACTCAGTGTCGGCGCGTGCACTTATGGTGAAAACATCTGAAGGCGAGCGGTATCTCGGATGATGAGTAATGTAATTATAATGTGAGGGAGCCTTTGCATGCAGTCAGTGAGATTAAACTGCCGATATGCAGAGGATATCGCAAACCCGCTGTTTTTATTATGGAAATCGAGTGAAGGCAGGATGCAGTAGTTTGTGGTCTTATAGGTCACATAGGACCAGAAACATAGAGACGCCAGCACATCAAGCTACTACAATCTGTCAAATTTATTTACTAGATTTTCAACTTTATCGCTGAAATATAAAGTTTAAAGTTGATTGGAAAATTTTGATAGTTTTGGGTAGCTTGATGTGCTGGCGTCTGTACCTAACTGACAAGTTAACAAGTATACGTACATACCTACACGATGTATCTACCTGTTAGAAGACGGTGCAATCGATTGAGGAGTGAGACAAACCTGCTAGTGGGGCTTAAGAAGAGAAAAAGATTTTTTCCACGTTCTGGCGGCCAGATAGTGCAGATAGCCCACAGTGTATGTATGGAATCATGGATTTGTCTGAAAGCTTTTAACACTTACCGGCAGATTTCACCAGGTTAACCCGTATGTACAGACGCCAGCACATCAAGCTACCTGAAACCGTCAAATTTTCCCAATCAACCTTGAACATTATGCTATATAAAGATAAAGTTGAAAATCTATTTTAAAAAATTTACAGATTTTAGTAGCTTGATGTGCTGGCATCTTTACAAACTATGTAGGTACCGACTACAGAGGTTACCATAAGTAGAATAGGTACCTACCCGACCCGGGAATACGTATACAGACACACCAAACTACTACAATCTGTCAAATTTCTTTAATAGATTTTCAACTTTATCGCTAAAGCATAAGGTTCAAAGTTAATTGGGAAAATTAACAGTTTCGGGTAGCTTGATGTGCTGGCGTCTGTACATACATACCTACAGGGGTTTATTTTTAAATGATGAATCAAGTTAAGTGACGTTCAAACGTCAAAAATATTTGGTTAAACAGTAGCTAATCACTTCTAACTTTAATTAAGCAAACTTTATAATTTATTCATAAACGTTGTTTAATTAAAGCTAATAATGATTTAAGTATTTTTTTTATTTAGTATCTACTTCAAGCACACAAATGTACAGAGGCGGACATAATGCCATGGGCATTTTCTCATTATTTTCATATTTTTTTTTTCTTTTTTGTTGGTACAGCCCAAACTTGTAAAAAGGGCCTCTTAACACGAAAATATAGGGTAAATTCGTTAGAGATGGCCACACGGGAGAGATGACCAATCGAATTATTTTTGACTTGCATAGCTAGATGGCGTTACAATGCAGTTAGTACGCCGCGAGCAACGCTCGGGAACAGAGTGCGACGAAGTTGCTGCGCGTATTTATGTTAAAAAGTAAGTAAATTAACTTTAATTTTACAGGGTATTGCAAAAATTTCATAGTGTGGTCACATACTATCGTGTAGTTCTACTTTTTATTGCATTCTTTTAATGTTTGCTTAGTTTATTTTGTTTGATAGATGTTATCGTCTATTCTAACCTCAAAATGGCGGCCGGTAATGTGTAACTAAATCTAAAATTTGATATGGCCATCTCACCCGTACAAAAAGGAGAGATGGCCACATAAATTCAGGTTGAGACAGCCATATTCACTTTTGTTATTTGAAGTGATATTAATGCGTTATCTGTTTTCTTATAGATGCCGAATAAATATCAGAGAAAAGCCATAGCCACTCGTGGTTGTTGGAGTGAAGACTCACTAAAAGCTGCTATAAATTCCATCAAAAATGGAGAATTATCAGTGTACAGAGCAGCAATTATCTACGGCATACCTCGTAAAACACTTGAAAGAAGGTACAAGACAAACAACGACAAAAAGGGGCCAATGGGACCTACCTCTATTTCTGGATTTAGAGCATGTGGAGTGTTCCCATTTAATCCAGCAGCAATACCTGATTATGCATTCATTAGTGACCTTGGAGTGACTAACATTCATTCAAGTTTACCTGTTTCTACAAGTGTAACTTCCATCACTCCATCAAATCAAAGAGAAACAGGTGAAAATGAACCATTAGCAATACCAGGAACATCTGCTGATCAATGGACGCCTTCGCGAATTTTAAAAGACATATCCCCTATTCCTCAAAAAATAATGGAACTTCGTAAACGTGGCAAACAGGTTGGCAAACTATTGACTTCAGAAGAGCACATAGCATTAAGAAAGTATAAAGAAAACGAAAAGAATTTGAGAGAAAATAGGCGTAAAGTTAAGCAAGAAAAAAAATTGGTTACACCCAAAGATAAGAAGACTGATACAAATAGGATTAGAAAACGTAAAGCTGTAAGGCGTATTAGCGAGAGCAGTTCTGATCTCAGTGAGCCAGTATTGTGTGATACATCAGATGAAGAAGATAAAGAGAACGAAGCAGATAACTGTGCTGGATGTGGAGAAAATTATTATAAGACTCATCTTGTGGAAGATTGGCTCCAGTGCCTTATTTGTGAAAGATGGGTACATGAAAACTGTACCGAATTTGATGATATGTGCTCCAAATGTGGACAAAAGAAGAAAAAGGAGGCTAAACAAGTTGAATTTCAGGGTAAGGGAAAGGGAAAAGGCAATTCAAGTACTGGTCATCTATCCCGTATAGCTACGGCCAACTCACCCTGAAGCCCCGGGAGAGATGGCCAATTCTATATTTTTTTATAAATGGTTTTTTATTGCGTTTTTGAATTATAAAAAAAATATTTGTCGTTGATTTTTGTAAGACTAATTACTGTTAATTATGATAAGAATAAAAGACTGATTGTAACAACACTGATTGTTTTTTTTATTTTGCCTAGATAAAACTATGGCCATCTCTAACGAGTTTACCCTACTAAAAATAAAGATTGGCCTCTAAAGGGTGCATTTCACATTGACTACCAAAGTAGATATAAATAAATGGCGTAAACGAAAGGTCAAATTTATTTTGATCGCGAGGAGAACATTGCAACAAAAAAACCGGCCAAGCGCGAGTCAGATTCGCGCACGAAGGGTTCCGTACCATTATCTATAAAAACGGCAAAAAAAAAAAAAGCATGTCTGTTGTATGGGTGCCCCCATAAATATTTATTTTATTCTGTTTTTTTTTTTGTATTTGTTGTTATAGCGGCAACAGAAATAAGTACATCATCTGTGAAAATTTCAACTGTCTAACTATAACGGTTCATGAGATACAGCCTGGTGACAGACGGACGGACAGCGAAGCGGCAGTAATAGGGTTCCTTTTTACCCTTTGGGTACGAAACCCGAAAAAGTAGGTAAGTATACACTTTTTTTTAAAGTAATGAATAAAGACATCCGACTTAGAACGCAACAGACATGTCATCTACTTGGTCTGTGCATGCCATGTAAATTGGTGGTCATTAAGGTCATGTCGCGGTCGTAAGGAAGCCTGATTAACGATACGTTATAATGTAACACATGTTTAATGTCAATATAATAATAGTGAGTATTATTGTGTTACTTGCATATTTGTAAATCTGAATACAACTTTAGAATCTTTCTTCGATATCAGACGTAGTTTTACCCACTGCCCTGGCATTTTGTATAAATTGTGATAGCTTCCGAATACCATTAGAGTTTGTTTAAAACCCCTGCAGCCCTGGGATAGTGCCAGAGGTTTTAAACTAACTACCCACTTATAAATTACATTTGTTATTATATCATACATTACACACCCTTATAAATTAGGGTTATTTAAATGGCAAACACTCTTTTTATCGATAGTGGTTTAGTATGAACATAACCATTCATACAATATCAATATTATTTTCATCGAAATCTTAATTATAAATCCTTTTTTTTTTTAAACGATGATGGTCTGGTAGCATTTGCAAGCTTTAGCCAGCCTGGGTGGCTTAATTTAAGTTTTTGAGACCCTTCTCTTATTAAAGTTCTCAGCTTCATTGCATTCATCGATAATTACCATACATAACACGGAGCAAGTCGACTTTGTCAGTCGCGCTAGTTCCGTTCCGCGTGAGCCATTTCCTTTGGCTTGACTTGATAACGCACTACGTTTACCAGTCTGGTTTTTAAGCGGGCGGAGGCAGAACGTGTCCTTCCATTGCCATTACCGCTCTGTGACAAAAAAAGTAATATTCCGCGCGCTTTGCTTTATTTTAAAATTGGAATAGTGGATTAAATTAATAAGTAGGCGTGTTTTGTTTATACATTTCTACATACCTAGTTTTACCCAGCATTATTTTTGGTGTTAATATTTTGAAAAAAGGAGCGTCATTTGAAGAAATAATGTGTTTGTGTTTTTAGAAAATACTTAGTAAAAATTTGTGGTGCTGAAAATTGTGGAATGAAAAAATGTCTACATTGCTGAAGAACGTAACTAATTGCATCTGGCATGCTTTCGATTCCTTGCAAAATAAAGACTTCGTGCACAAGTCCAAGTTAAAGGTACGTTTACACTTTTCATAAATTTTGTTCTGTCTACATAATCTTTAACTTCCTCGTTTTCCATTTTCATTTTATTTGGGGAAAATTATACTTAATATGTAGGTACTTAGGTACTTATAACACTTAACTCTAAATATTTACAAAAAGCTCAAGATTTAACTAACTAAGTAAGGTGCATTCGGGTAATTCCGAATGATTTTCAGACAAATTGATGGAATGTTTGTATTTTATGAACCAGGCAGAATCAGTTGATTGTATGCCTTCTACAGAAGGCACTTCGTCTTCTTGAATATATAGCCTAGAGCTCTATTCGGAAATCTTTCATAAATATCGTTGTTGTTTTAAAATAAAAGTGTTTAAAAACTTCTTTTTTTTTTTTTTGTTCTAGTGTAATTTCGAATTATGTGCGGGCAATTCCGAATGACAGTTAAAAGACGACTTTATTCACTTTTGACAAAAAGTACATATTTCTTTTTCTATCGTAATTACCCTCCAAAAAAAATATTCACGATATTTGTCATAGAATAACCTGAACACGTTTTTATGAAATTTCTATTTCGGAATTACCCGCCGATGGGTGACATGGTTCTCAATCTTTTAGCTGGTACAGAGGTGCAGGTGCAGGTATATATATGATTTTTTTACTCACGCGATTATTCTCGTAGATTAAAAGATATAGGTATCGTTTTCAAAATGATCGCTTATATCCTACTAAAAGTATCATTCGGATTTGGGCAGTAACTGCTCGGCAGCGCGACCCTGCGGCACTGCCGGGTCGCGACTGCCCAAACTGCGCACTGTTTTTTATGGATTTGTATGCTACCCCTTCCGATGCACGCGGCCATAAAGCGCGACCCGGCAGCGCAGACGGGCAGCTTGCATCGGAAAGCGTTACATACAAATCCATACAGTGGTGGGCAGTTTAGGCAATCGCGACTCGACAGCGCCGCCGCACCGGGTCGCGCTGCTGAGTCGCGACTGCTGAGATCAGAATGGTAGATAGATGCAATTCAATATTAATAGAAGTGTTTAAGATTTTCTATAATAAGAATGGCAATAATCACGCATCTTCAAGGATTTATGACTAAAAGGGTTTGAAAATAAGACTAAAAATAATAAAAAAAAAAAGTTTTATTTGGAAATTAGGTAAGTAATGAAATTAGTAAGTAAGAAAGTCAATTTGAATTATAAAATTAACCCACTTACTCGTGGGATTGACATAAAAATGTAATAAAAAAATTAACATAATAACTCAGGTAAGGACAGGATTGAGAATATTTGAGAACCACTGACAATCTCCATAGAAAAGCAACATCGGCTAAATCCGAATTAATTTTCATTCGGATTTATCCTCTTCGGGTAATTTCAATAAAAACAGAAAAGGATATCTAGGATGCGCTGAACCCATTAAAAACTATATTAAAAACAAAAATCTATTAGACAAAAAAACAATCAGTTAAATAACTTTCCAAATTCCTGAGATACGAATGTTCGTGTAATTCCGATAACTAGAAAACGCACGAAAAATGACACCCTGCGAGAAATGCGGCGTTGTGACACGTACATTAACAAATAGCGACCTGAGTCAACTAAAGTGGGGGAAGCGTTAAGTTGGCGTCTAGGTAAATGTAGACACAATATAAAATATCGTTGCGTTTGATAGAAAATTAAAATTTTCGGAATATGCCGATTTTCGACATTACCCGAATGCACCTTACATAGATAATGGAAATCTTGAGAAGCGTTTGCGGAAAATCGGAAAAAAGGATAAGATATACCTATATGACATATATACTTCAGAATAATGTTTACTTACTACCACAAATATACATCAGATGAGAGAGATATTTAAGTAGGTCTTTTTTTCGGGGGGAAAGGTTTTTTTAAATATTTAGAGTTAAATGTTATAAGTACTTACCTACACTTACTTACTTACCTACTTACTATTTGAACATTCCTCTGAAGTCTTATTTGTGACCTAAGTTACGAAGGCCAAGACCAGCAACTGCTTATTATGCGCAAGTTGTTAAAGTCAATAGAGAGGAACGATTTACTTCAGCTACAGTAACAAAATACAATAGCCTCTACAGTACCTACCTATGTCCTACACTATAAATGAAAAATCGAATAGGTGTTGGAATAACTAGGCTAATCAAAGCAAGTCATCCTATTATAAGTAAGTACATAAATCACCATCTTCCTGCCCTTGTACCATGTTACTTGGGGTCGGCGCAACACATTTTCTTCTTCCATTCTCCCCTGTCAAACGTCACGCTTAATAAATAAAAGAAAGTAAACGAATAATAATTGCTGTAATAGTAGAAGTAGTAGTCAGTAGGTCGTCTGGGGCGGAATTTTAGGAGTTGGGAGTATACGCTTAGGGACACTGAGAAGCAAAGAAAACCAAATTTTTTTTTTTTGTGGATAAGAAAATCCTGATTTTATTTTTTCGGAAATCTGAAAATTTTATTGCAGTTTTTCGGGTTAACCTTGACCATAGAAACTATTTAGGCTCTGAGAAGCATGGCCCTACGACGCACCGTTTCCGAATTATGGGCCTCCGAATTTTATTTTATTATTTTATATAAAAACGCTCTATTTTTCAAAAATGGTGGCTCTGAATCTGATGAAACTATTTTCTGTAAGTAAAGATTAATGTACTTATTAGGTAAATAGTAAAGTCCTCCAGACCACATTTCGGTCACGGCGGCCAATCTCAACGGAGACTAGCCTTCGGCGCGGGAGATATTATAGTGCAAAAGTGTGCGCGCAGACACAGGTGCACTCCCTCTTCCCTCACTCTCACAGTCCGATGGGATGGCAATCCGACACGACCGGAGAGGGATCACACGGAGAACCAACGGCTTAACGTGCTTTCCGAGGCACGGGGGTCTCACAAGTCACACCGCCAACTTCCAAGCTGTTACTAAGAAATTAGGTAAATACCTAGTAAGATAGGAAGGACTGTAGTGTAGGCACGGCTACACATCAAGCTATAATTAACCAATATAAGCTGACTTCAGATTATGCAAGAAACCTATACAGTGCGAGGTCAGCTAAAACTGGAATAGCTTGATGTGTCGCTGTCCTACTTATGCCTCTATTATAAGAACAGATATCATAAACAGGCATTTGGAAGAAGCTGTCAACGTTTCAGTTTTTCTTATGTTAAATTCCGAAAACTGGGTATACGGCTGATCTATATACCACATAATATAATAGATAAAGATAATCTGCTTTTTCATAACGCGGCGCATTTAATTCGATTTGCTAGTAGGGAACTTGACGGCCCAATGCCATAGAATTCTTGAGCGATTTTATCTAGAGATATAGTTATTTTGTTGGTGATAAACATATTTTTTATTATGCTGTTTATCTTCGAATATTGTACCTTCACTGGTTGTCGACATTTATTCAAAAAGACACAACAATTACAATTTAAAAGCTAACACTAATAGCTGATAAGGGTGATTGCTGAATGTAAATTAATTTTAGAAAGTCTATCCGAAATATAGTCAAAATGTTTAATTTTTTCACCGACGAATGCTGAAAAACTGTCTTCTAAAATTGGGGAACCTAGGAGGTGCATTGAACTCCTTCCAAAACTTTTATGTCTGGGGCTATTAAATTAAATTTCTGTATAGTCGATTTTCTGTCAGTAAGTAACTATGTATTGTCACAAATGTAAATTTCACATTTTGAATTGTTAAGGTCAAGGCCGATGGATTGGAACTGCTGCTTTAGGAATTGAAGATATTTTAGAACGGTGTCTACGTCATCTCCAAGTGTTCCATCATCTAAATACCACACATTGAATTTTGAATTTAGTTGTTGTATTATGGGATGGATAGCCAAACTGAAAATGACTGGCCCGAGAGGATCACCTTTTGGCATCCGATTGCAGATTCCAAAACGTCTTTATATAATAATTTTTATGGGTGCCTGTAGCACTGCCACATGAAGCCATCTGGTAACTCCTTTTTTACTTCGGCCAACAAAGTGTCCCTGTTAACAGACTTGGAGGCGTTCTTAACTTCAACCTCGAGGATGACCTACCCTGGATTATTTGTAACATGTCAATCAAACTGGTACGATTTTTAGAGACGATGAAAACATATAAATCGTCATTTTGTATCTACTGCTTCCGAACACGTACACTTTACAAGAATTCAAGAGATAACTTACTATTGAAGTTAGTCGGATTTTTTCTAACTTAGAAGAAATAAAGAAAAAAATTGGTTTCGATATTTGTCACAGAAACATGTAAATACAAAAAGATAATTAACTGGAATAATAAAGAAAAATAAAAACAAACAAAATAGATCTATAATCACGAACACAAAACAGAAATAGTCGACGACTTGCACGTCATGACTTAGCTCTGAAAACTTTGTTTACCTGTTTGTTAGCGAACGTAAACTAAAATGCTCCTAGAACAGTTCACCGACCCTAGATTATGAAGCCACTTGGATGGCTATCTAGACTGACAGTGCCGCGTGATGTCTTCGCAAACACCCTCAAACTAAATAGGTTGATACCTTCCTACATAGTTCCCCAACACTTCACATGAGTATGCTATAACTTAGCTGCCAAAGCATAGCTTAGCTCACTAGTGCCATATGAAAACTATTACAAAAAAAAAAAAATGAAAAGAGGATTTTTTTTCGTACCAAAATGCTGCTGAAAAGTCCCTGAGAATAATGTAGACTAAATAATTCAATAAAGTGCTCCGTTTTGAGCCAGCTTAGTGAATATAGTAATCAATGTTGGTTCACCGGTTATTGGCAACTGCCGGTCGATTCTATAAAAATCTCCGTGAAATCATAAGTGAAATGAGCTTGAAGTGAGCAATGTCAATAGTGTTAATCCCTAATGACAGCTCACTTCCCGCTCACTTCACCTAAATTTTCACGGTGAGATTTTTACAGAATAGCACTGCTGTATAAGCCCATGACTGTTATCTACTGTTATTTGATATTTTGTATACAGTAGCTGTTTGTGTACCTTTATAAATAAATAAATAAATGCTCGTGCTTTGTCTTTCTGAGAAGAGGCCTTTGTCCTGCAGTGGGACAATAGTAGGCTGGTATTGTTAAAAAAATATATATATAAGTACATTACAAAAGTCCTTCTTTTATCGTATTCAGGCATTCAGCCTATTAGTTTATTATCTATTAGTGTCATTGTGTTGCTATTGATAAATTCCTCAATATTAGAAATAATTAATTTTATGTTTCTATACAAATCTACAACGTGTAGGTAACGTTAAATGCGCAAAACCTGAAAATAGTTTGATCAGAATAACGAGCAGAATTAATTGAACCATTTTATAATATAGGTCACATTTTTCAAAAAATCTTCATTAAAAACGTTGCCGTGTCTATTTATTAATAGGTCAAGCATCCCAATGTCAGCGCGACGCAGCTGCCCGGTGACGACTCCTCCCTCGATAAAGCGTCGTCGCAGACGCAAGAAACGATCAGAATGGCCAGTAAAACTAAAACAGCACATAAAACCTTTACAATTTTTTTAATGACTTATTTTCTCTCTGAAATAGGTCAATTGAATTAAAAAAAAATCAGTTGGGGTGTCTGAGGTTTTGCGCATTTAACGTTACACGTTGTATAGCAATATGAAATAGTATTTCTCAATGTCCATAATAAAGTGGTAATCTACAGTTCCATATCATACTAAAATTATAAATACGAAAGTGTGTATGTCTGTCTCTCTGTTACCTTTTCACAGTTTTAATGTCGGAATGAATTTCAATGAAAAAGGCAGACAGACAGATCAAAGTCTGGGTTAGGAAAAGGGATACTTTTTATACCGGTACTACGTTTCCGTGGGATAACTTCTGACTTCCACGAGGCCGAAACCGCAGGCAAAAGTTAATTTGAAATAAACAAACCTACATTTGCATTTATATTACGAAGTATGCGGTCGTTCTAGCTATTTGCTGTGACCCGGTCAAGGGTGTCAGGCTGGCACCCCCTCGTCATCTAGGCTGAACACGAGATGCCTAGAACTTAGTGCTTAGAGTCTAGAGCTAAGTAATGTTACGTTATTGTCTCGTTAGTCTAGTCACAAGCGCTACTGCTGTGCATGAGGTCCTGGGTTCGATTTTCAGGTCGGGCAAAGTGTTATCGGGTTTTTCCATCAGGAATATTTGCAGTAGCAGCCCTGAATCTGATTATGCGCTCGGTTAATGACAATAGGCTCGCGTCCCTTAGCTGACGGAATGTGGGTGTAGAGGTACACCTCAGGAGTCAGCCTAATCCTTTGTGGATTACAGGCTAGGCGAGATGCTATATTATGTGATCTATTGAAGTCTTTGACCTCGAAAACTGCGCAAGACTACAATGATGTCACCGAGAAGCTCGCAATAAAATATACTGGCAAAAAAATACGCACTGTATTATTTCAGTAAAACTTAAGTCATTTTTTTTTCCCCTATTCTTTATGTTCGGTACTAGTTCGCCAGTTTCCGCAGGCGAAGTTACGTGCCTGTTAGTAATTCATTTCGTGGATATCAAAGAAACGAGCAAGAAATGAATACGAATGAGACGTATCTATGAATCATTTCCTTTTAGGATATCGAATTATAATAATTCTAGAACGGAATAGGTGTATTGCGAGATACAAAGGCTCTCCATTGCCACATAACCCAAAAATAATAAATTGATTTTGATTTGAAATTTTTATAAGAAACTACTTCGACTAAATAAGGTAGGTATACTGACGACTGATCTGCGCCTACGTTTCTTTTGTCTAAATCGAGTCGATATTGCAAGAGTAGCCATTAGAGGCAAATTGAAATAAAAATATGCGCAATCATTTAACTCTACATTATTTGACCTAATATAAAAATAACCTAATATAAATATCACGGCTTGTTACCCCGAGGGGCTCGTCAGAGGCAGAGATGTACCAATATTACACTCACATTTCGCCCGTTATGTAGGTACACGCCATAAGCCCTCTTATATAAGGTATATCTATTCATACAAGGGGGTCATTGTATTCATCATAACGAACAACTTTTACTATGGGACCAAACCTGAAATCATGAAAAAAAAATCGGCTGTTTGCTACATTCATGTTCGCATAACTCGTCAAAATGTAGGGAACAGCTGTTTTTTTTTTTTCGAGATGTCAAGGTTTGGTCTAATAGTAAGAGTTGTTCGTAATTATGAGTACAATGACCCCTTTAGATATTTCGTGTATGAATAGATAGACCTTTATGGGACCAGCCTATTGCCAGCAACCGGGCACAAATCCAGGCTCCGAGCTGCTACTGACAAGTGACACATTCCAAATAGAGAAACCCAATAACACTTCCCGTCCTGGGAATCCAACCCAAGACTTCATGCTCAGCAGTTGCGCTTGCGACCCCTAGACCAACGAGGCAGTCATTAGTATTATCTGACCTCCACCTTATAAATGACCGAGGAATATGCACGCACGAGGTCATTAGCAGATATTTATGAATTTCAGAAACTGGTCGTTACTGCATGTCATGAAAGCTTTAAAATGCATTTATTTTACCACATTTTCATTTTTTTTTTTTAAGATTACCATCACCTCCAAAGAATTTTACATAAAGCACGCAACAAATTTGCCGAAAGATCTTGTTCATTAAAAGTTCATGTAGTTATTTCAACACCTACTTAACAGACTGCAGTTAAAATATTTAACATAGCTATATAATCTTCTTGTCATTCCGTGTCCGGTTCAAAGCACAAAAAAGCAATAATTGACATAAATTACAATCATTACCTACAGGGGGTTGCTTTCTCCAAAAGCATTTCTGTCACTTTCAACGCTCGAAAAGTGCTCGTAATTATTTTAAAAGCAATTAAGTTGATATTTCTTACAAAGTAGGACGATTGTGTCATAGTTTATTGCGGTTTTGCTGTCTCTTGGGACCAGGAAAATGGAGCAGTGTCTACATACATCGCGCTATGTAAATATAAGGAAAAGTGGTCATTCATTAACTCCAGGTTAACTATGGTAACACAACTAGTATGTCAGCTGGCCTCTTATTCTATTGAAGCTCCGTACTACGCATGGCCAGCTCATGATCAAAGTGTTACTACTGACGGGCAGTCAACTGTACCACAGTAATAGATACCTATCTAAGAATTGTATTCTGTTTGAGTTAATTCCGGCCTTTCTTCTCAAAGAAGTCAGATAGGATACGCCAACCTCAACTAGTTTTTAAAAAGTGTTTGTATAAAACCTACTTACAGAAATAAAATCATTTATCATTTAACGTGGCATCCCAAGTAGGAAGAAGTAGATATTTAGTCTCACCTCCTATTTCGATCCTTGTGTTTGACCCAACACCACAGTGGCAAAGTTTTCATCATCTGCATAGCCTTTTGCCAACTATGTTGGGGTCGGCTTCCAGTCTAACCGGATGCAGCTGAATACAAGTATTTTGCATGGAGCGACTGCCTATCTGACCTCCACAACCCAGTTACTATGTAAAGTTTTGGACCTATAAATATCGAGTCATCGAAGCGTCGAAGACCATTCTATCTGCTATAGAACAGCATGTCGATTCTGTAAAAATCTCACCGTGAAAACTTGCGTGGAATGAGCTGTCAGTGTCATCCCACTGATGCTAGGGATTGACCAAGCAAACATTTACAATCATAATCGAGATTTTAGTAATATTTATTTATGCTAATTCTATTGATCATCTTATATAATCTCAAAGCTAGTATTTTAGTTGCCAAAACATCGCTATATAAGGACTAGTCTAGGAAAAAAACTTTCTGTTTTGCTATTTATTTTAAAACCCCACAAAATAGTAATGTTTTGGCAACTAAAATACTAGCTTTGAAATTATATAAAATTATCAATAGAATTAGCATAAAAAATATTATTCAAATCTCGATTATGACTTTAAATGTATGCTTGGTCAATCCCTAGTATCAGATGGGATGACACCATAGATTACTATTTATACTGATGAGACTGACAGCTCACTACACGCTCACTTCCCCTAAGTTTTCACGTTGAGATGTTTACAGAATCGCACTGCTGTATAAGGTTAATAAAAACTCCATGCATAGTGTTTTAGTAGACCCATCAACTGGAAAATTTGGTTTATGACAGCGAATACTGGCACAAAAACATAATACTTAAATGGCAGTGCCACTTGCCAAGAAGGACGAAGACCCAGAACTGTCTTCGTAATTGTATTGAACCTCCCTGGATGCTCATAAAGACTTCATTTCGAGAATAAAATCAAATTAGATGAGTGCCCGCTTCGCATGCTGCAAATCAATTTATCTCATTATTTTATATTGCGGTGATATAAGGTCCCATTAAAATAGATGGACAAACTTTTAGAAATCATTCAGACCACCAAAATAAGGACAATGGTAAAAAAAAATATAAGAAAAACGCATAAGATACTTACAAGAAAAATAATCAGCTAACGAAAATACATCGATGTGCGGGCAATTTATTATTTTAGGTCAAAATAAAATCACTTAAATCAGTATTGTTTTTTACTTGGATATCTTTTGTTAGACGTACTGAGCGCTGTGTTAAAATTTGTCCATCTATTTTAATGGGAACCTGTATAAGTAGATATTTAGTATCGCTATCTAAGTGTGATTGATCTGGTGATAAAATAAGATTGGCTAAAAATAAACCTGCTATTTTGATATAGTTATGCTCGTGCATTGCATCCTAGGTAAATTGCTAGCTTTAACTTAGGGTAGTCATTTTTACCTACTAAAAGATTAGTATAAGAATTGTATTAATTATACAAATCTAAATATCTGCCGGTCGATTCTGGAAAAATCTCACCATGATAAATAAGGTGAAGTGAGCTTAGAGTGAGCTGTGAGTCATGCTGATGCTAGGGATTGACACTATTGCCGACTCACTTCACCCAAGTTTTCACGGTGAGATGGTTACAGAATCGTACGGCAGTAGTGCTATTATTTAAATATCACACCGTCAAAACTTAGGTGAAGTGAGCTTGAAGAGAACTGACATTCAGCCACCCGATCTATTCTGTAAAAATCTCACCGTATAAACTTAGTTTGAAGTAAGCTGTCAATAATGTCAAAATCTCTAGTATCAGTTGGAATGACAGCTCACTTCATCTAAGTTTTCACGGCGAGATTTTTACAGAATAGCACTAATTCTGGTTAGTATGTTTATCGGTCTGTCAATAAACTGCTCATAATTTGATTCTATAATCCTACATGAAACTATACATAGTCTCACGAAGCAATCAAAAGTCGCAATTTCTGCTTAATTTAATAAATGTCGCAAGTCCACATTCGTGTTCACGCATCGTTAAAGGTAAGGACGACATTCCCCTCTTGGAGACGATACGACAGTATCATGAATAGGGTTGTCAGATTAGTATTTTTGCAATAAAACAGTTCAAATTCCAATTGAAATTTGAATCTGTCTGAAACAATATTGGATCTGCGTTGCGGCTCCTAATGTGCTTTGGCCCGTTATAACGCTAAAAAACCGCGCCACATTTCACCCTACAATATATTATAGGGTAGGTGAATTTCTCTTAGCTGCATGTGTCTGCACATTCGTTAATTAGAGATGTGTCTGGCCTTGATTAACTTAATATTCATAACGAGGACTTGAAATAGTTTTTGTGAGCCTAGGCTTACAAAAAGTATTTCAAATTGGTTTCTTGTTCCCTATAACTCATGAATCATCCGCTAAGTCGATGATATCCGATATCAGGATATCCATTGCAAACGAAAACAAGAGAATTCTTCTGTCTCGTATTAAAGCGCTCTATTTAACAAAACATAAAGGTACCAAAGTTCGTTGCCTGTCATATAAAAAAGACTTTGGCCTCGCCTTTTATGCACGACATCACGAGGCTGTGGGTTCAAATCCGAGCAAGTACCATTATGACTTTTGAATTCATATGAGTGTTCTTTCTGAGTTAATCTTGGACATTACTGACATCGGTGAAGGAAAACATCGTAAAGGAAACCTTCCCGTCTTGAGAAAGCGTGGCGGGTGATCAATGTTCGTGCCTTCTATGTATGAGAAGATGTCTTTGCCCTGTAGTGGAACAAGAATAGGCTGGTATTGGTTTTAACAATTTCTTTGCTCTACGCACTGCTCTGTCCAGTCATAGAATCCCTGGCCTACTTAAGTAGGTACTGTTATTTAACACGAGTCACTGGGTTTTGTCTGGAGATTGTGAGCTGTTAAGTAGTAGTAACATTCATTTTATTTACTTATGAGAAAGGGCAAGGAAAACCGCAATAGGTAGGTACCCACTTATTGACATTCTCAATAGTGGTCATACATCAACTTTAATGAAAGGTAAACTGAATATTTACTATACAATTATGAACCAAAACGAAATTCTTATAGGTACGGTTTGTGTGGTCTGCAATGTTTACACAATAATAAATAACCGTTATAAATTCAAAAATAAATTACCTGCAAAGATCAAGATATCAAAAATAATTACAAGCAATCGAAGTAGTAAATTGGAAATTAAATACATATTAAAATATTATAAACTGTAATTATGAGACAGCCCTGACACTACTGAAAATGTCAAGCGTGAACGCCTACTTTCACGCGAAAAATGACATTTAAAATGTACCTACTTAAGTGCTGCGAAATCTATTAATACTTTATACTTACCTAAGTACCTATGGACATATTAGTGCGGGTAAAAAAGTAATTAATTGGTAGGTAGGTAGGTATTTTTCTAATTTAACGAAATATTCGAAGATTTGTGAAGGTTCAGATCTATGCTTGATTCGTAATACATCAAGCTACCCGAAACTGTCAAATTTTCCCAATCAACTTTGAACCTAATGCTTTAGCGATAAAGTTGAAAATCTATTAAAGAAATTTGACAGATTGTAGTAGCTTGATGTGCTGGCGTCTGTACGTAGTAATTCATAGGAATTAAAATTCCTAAGAATGCCAAGATATTGCTTGGCATTCCTAGCAACTTAGCTATCTTAATAACTTGTTAATTATTGCATTAACTCTATGTCGTAGTAACTACTAAATATTACACACACGATTGTACACTATGTATGATATAATATGCAAATGTGCACTAGCATTGTAATGCGGCTCGACCAAGGTGTTTAAGGTGGTGGTGGTGGTGTTTACGGTGGTGTTTAAGGTGTTTAAGGTGGTGTTTAGGTTTCTAAGATAGAAAAAGTTTTATCTCCATACATGTCAAACCATATGAAATTGTAGTCTATCATTATCAGCAAAACACAGCAGAAGTTTGAATACTCCAGCACCCTAATAGCGTAACAGCACTATCAATCTATCATAATATGAATCATTTTGAAGGATATTGCTAATCCATTGACTCATATGTTCGAAAAAAAATTTGCTCAACAACGTAAATAACACAATTAATGCTGTTGAGCTGTCAAAATGAAAGCTATTCCTACTGATAATGTGTTCCGCAACTACCCCGCAGTTTCGTTCACATTTCCCGTTCTATGAAGGTCGCTGCTTGTCTAGACATAAAACATATATTATTGTAGGAACATACCATATTCGGGGTTGATAGATTAGATACCTAATCAATAATACCCATTAAATATAATTAACTTAGGTACTTACCTAGATATTTGTTTACATTCTTGTTTTAACAGGTACTGGTTTCCATAAAGTCTAAATATAGTAACGATAGGTAATCGCAGACTACTGTCTTGTTCTGCCTTTTGAAGTCATCGCTCGATTTGTGGAAACTAGTGTCCGTTTCGATCACGATTTTTCAATAAGTGTCTTGAGTAGGTGAGCAGACAGAAGGGTATAAAAAACTATTATTTGCACTAAATTAGTAGTTTTGAGAACTAGGAATTAGACACCGAAGAAGATACAGATAATGGACCTCTCACAATTCTTGTCAGAATTGTCAGAGGTCCATTATCTGTATTTACTGAAGCGGTAGGCAGAGACCTAATGTATCTAGTTATTTTGAAATCTGGGTACACACTTTGTCTAACCCTTCGGGGATTGTAGGCGTGTGTTATGTTAGGTTATGTACAGATTCGGGTAGCTTGATGTGCTGGCGTCTGTACCTATGTATGTTATTTGTGTAAGGGCTGATTTTCCAATCATTTGACAACTTTATTGTTTTTGTTTTTTTTTTTAAAACATTGCCCCACACTAGCAATTTCTCTTGTATCGTGGTTGCGTTTACAAACGTTTAAAACTCACATACACAAACAGTCAGACCCAGAACAACTATTTGTAGGTCATACAAATATCTATTCCGTGCGGGAATCGAACCCGCGACACGAAGCGCAGCAGTCAATCACTTAACCATTGCGCCAACCGTGCCGTCAAATTTGAGGAATAATATAGAAATTTTAACAGTTATTTCATAAAAAAACCTGTCAAAGGTCAATTTTATTCTTCGAATAAAAATTATCTGGCGATGGAAAAATCTGCCCTAAGTAGCACGCATAGAGAGGTGGCTTATTTATTTTATTATTTGGGAAAAGCCGCCACACTACTCCCAGCAATCCCAAGCACTGCAACTCCTGAAAGCCAGTCACTACGTCAGTCTTTTCAAGGTACCATTACTTTCGTTAACTCATACAAGTTCAAAATATTTGCATATAAAAGAACATGTCATAAAGTGACTTAAATATATTTGACATAATAAACTTAAAGGTTACATCCGGGTGACCATATTAGACCCTAAAGAGAACAGCTGTCCTTATTAGTCAGTTCGACCCTGACGTGACCCTACAGACTATGACCAACGACCACTTGAGTGTAGTGGCTTACCGAATGTTACTTGTTCTACTGATTTATACTGACAATAAGTGTCAACATAAAATTGTATTTTTTTTTTACATTATGGGGTTGATTCATAAAGTTAAGTAATGGTTAGCGACTGCTTAACCACACATTTTTCACGTTTAAACGTGTCTTTAAACAACGTTTGTAAATACAGGGGCAAAATGTCACATTCAATTTATGCTATTTTCTTTTATCATACAATACCTATCCTAGACAATGTTATGGTGTGGTGACTACGCCATGTCATTTTACTTGGCTAGTGCCTAGTGCCAATTTTTATTCAATAGCACCCATGTCTATAAATCTCGATGCCAAATCAACTCTTTCTATACTTACAGACTACGTAGGTATCTGTCGTGCGATTCTGTAACCATCTCACCGTGGAAGCTTGGGTGAAGAGCGTGGAGTGAGCTGTCATTCGCTGGGGATTAACAATATTAAGTGCTCACTTCACTTATGATTTCACGGTGAGATTTTTACAGAATCGACGGGCTGGACTTTCCTTAATACATACTATGTATTAAGGAAAGTCAGAAAGTCACTCACATTTAATTTACATATCCAACATAGAAATACGAGATACAGGGTGCTATCGTATACGGAATATTGGGTAATTTAGAGGATCAGGGTCAGAGGAACGAAACTTGACAGATTTTGTAGCTGCACATTTTAATCATATTTCTAACTATAATAGTCAACGGAGGAAACCAATTCATTCGATAGTTACGCTAAAGAGTTGTCAGACGTGTGGGTGTAAGGTCATTCTACTTCCCATTAGGTACCAGTGAGCATAGTATTCGTGTAGTAATAGCTATGATTCATAATATAATTGCGAGACGCACAACTATGATTACTCCCACAAGCATTTAGCGTGCAATTATTGTACAACCAACTCGATAGTCTGTTAAAATAATGTGACAGGCAAAGAACATAGGTACCTATCTACTGAAATTAGCTATCTTAATATGCTCTAAGTTGCGGTAACTTCTTAAAGTTTATGAAGCAAATCTTACTATAAAGGGTCCTTGAAACGATCAGTTATCGTCTAAAAAATACAATTGAAGCAATTGACAATAAACACACAAAACAATGACCGCCGCAATGGTGCCGATTCTCTAGTTCACAAACTAAACTAAATTTAAGTTCAGTGCGTCTTTTCCTTTTTAGTTTGTCATATTAAGATAATCCATAGACAAGTTTAGACGTGATTAAAAAATTGGCTACTAAAAATACGTCAATTTATGTCAGGCGCTGACTAATTTGACAGGACGAAACTAATATTTAACTTTTGTCCTTTTCTTAATGAGACAGAAAGAAAAAGATGCACTGAACTTAAATTTAGTTTAGTTTGTGAACATGGGGATCGGCGCCAATTGCAATTGATCGTTTCGGGGACCCTTTATACTAGGATTCGCTTAATAAACTGAATTTACTGTGTTAAAGACTAACAGAGTGGTGGACTGTATAACCCTTAATACAGTGACTAAATCTAATGATTTCGATTTGGACAATCATCTTGACCCAATAAAAGCTCTGCAAAAACCGTGCCGTCACGTCACCTAATAGGAAAATGATAGAATCGAAACATTTAATATTACAGCTAGGTATAAAATAGCATTAGTAAAGAAAATATATACAACGTGTAACGTTAAATGCGCAAAACCTCTTAAGGGGTCATTGTACTCATCATTATGAACAACTTTTACTATGGGACCAAACCGGAAATCGCGAAAAAAAAATCAGCTGTTCCCTACATTTTGAAGAGTTATGCGAACATAAATGTAGGGAACAGCTGATTTTTTTTTCGCGATTTCAGGTTTGGTCCCATAGTAAAAGTTGTTGATAATGATGAGTACAATGACCCCTTAAGAGGTTTTGCGCATTTAACGTTACACGTTGTATACATAAACATCCGAATTGAGAACCTCCTATTTTTTTAAGTCGGTTAGTCAAGAATGAACGACATGTAGAGTTACGATAACAGCAGGCTAATTGCCTAACACACTATCAGTAGCAATGGGTTTCATTCTGACAGTTCAACAACATTCATTGCGTTATTTACGTTGCTGAACAGACACTTTTGTCGACCATATGGAGCAATGGATTAGCAATATGCTTCAAAATTATTCAAATTGAGAGTAATAGTGTGTTACGCAATTAGCGTGCAGATGCACTTAAAATAGGAAAAAACAGAGTTGGTCCCATCGTGAAAGTTGTTCATATTCATGGGTAGTTAAAAATTGGAAATGGTAAAAAAAATCATGCAGTATATGTAGGTAGGTCTAGGTACCAGGTACTTTTTTCTATGGATCATTTCTGCAAATAGAATACAGTTCTTGCAGATACAACGACAGAAATCAAAGACAAAATGTCCATATTTATTATTGAAATGGTAAATTATCCTTCACCGACAGAGACAGCGCCCTATAACTGTGAGCAACAAAACATTGCATGAATCACTAAGTTATCGTCGGATATTGAACCCGATCAGGGTTACCATGTTTTTTACCAAATCGGTAAGTTAAATGACATTGTAAATCAGTAAGTTAAACGACATTGTAGCATGACAACAGAAGTATGATTATATTCCAATGACTTTTGCTCGTAGGTATGTCAGGTTTCTCAAAAATAGTTGAATGAATCTTTGTAGGTACCTATATGTAGAAAAATTGGTATGTATTAAAAAAAAAACAAATGCGAGTCGGACTCGTGCGCCGAGGGTTCCGTACAAATTTCCTTTCCTTTACTTGTGCTACATGAAATTGCTTCTTGCCAAATTTAATGATTCTAGGTTGACGGGAAGTACCCTATAGGTTTTGATTCCCTTGCGAGTGTCAACATATGCGGCACAAATTGAGCATAACGCCCGTATCTTTTGTTTGCGTTGACTTAGAAGTTTGATTTTATCACTGCTTCAATAGATTGCAGCCCTGAGTACCTATTTTATAAATTTCAAATTGATAACTCCACGCGTTATTGAGAAAAAGGCACAGCCGCAGGCTTGGCAGCCAGAGAGACAGACGGACAACTAAGTGATCTTATAAGGGTTCCGTTTTTCCTTTTGAGGTACGAAACCCTAAAAATATAAATTTAAATAATTAAACTGAAGGTCGCAAACAGTATTTAAAACAACATGCTGTGCTGTTTAAGCATGTGTACAATCAATCAAAGTTTTTTTTCTATAAAATAATCGGTTAGGTTAGGTTAAAATGATGACAATTCTGGTTGAAATAGGTTTTCAGTAAAAAGAAACCGAGCCTGGCTTAAAATATCTGCCAAACGGTTGAATGCCGTCATTACAGAAACAATAAAAAAAGCCATTGCGTCTCGCGTGGACTCTCGTGTACGTTGGATACGAAAGGTTAATAGTGTCATCATAGAGCTATCTAAATTCTTCCGAATGATACTTTGGTAACCCTACAAGTATAAGACAGACAGACGTTGCATACAGTTTGACTAATAAGCTTCTGAATAATAACGGATGCATCGCTTGAAGCGCTGCCTATAGCCGAGACAGTCCTTCACTGTCGGCATTTTTGTTATATATTTTGCTCTTATTTTTTATTTTAAGTGTCCTTGTTATTTGACGTCAGCGTCTGTTATTCCCTGATATAGAAGCCAGTTGATTATTCATCGTCTGCCACTGCTATTAGAGTCATAAAGACTCTAGTTATCACGTTTTTTGTAAGATTAGCAATAAGGGTAACTACTTTGTTAGGTCTGTGCATTTGATATTGCGCAAAAAAGGCAGCTGCCAACGGAGAGCATCAATCATCTTCCTAACCTTATCCCAAATATTTTGGTCTCGACTTCCAGTCTAACCGGATGCAGCTAAATACCAGTATTTTACATGGAACGACTGCCTATCTGACCTTCACTACCCAGGTACTGGTTGTTAAACTTTGTAACCAACGAAGAGCATCTTGGAACATGCCTATAATAATCAGGGAAGGTCAAATGGGCTCGCTATATTACATCGGAATTAATTATAATTTAAAATGTGGGTGTCCTGTTTTAATAGGTACACTTTTGCACAACCCTTTTCGGGAAATACACGCTTGGTGTTACCTTTGTTACGTTGGAACATTGTATTCGTTTACTCTTAAGTATTTGAGGGAATTGTACTAAAATTTTCTTAAAAACCGACTAACGGAAGTAGCATTAACTAGTCAGCATTACTTAAAATGAATTAAATGTCGGTTACATTCCTTCGCTCTATAAGTTACAAGTGCGATTCTGCAACCCCGTGAAAACTTATTAGGTGGAGTGAGCGTGGTGTGAGCTGTCAGCGTCATCCCATCTGATACTAGGGATTGACCAAGCATACATTTACAATCATAATCGAGATTTTAATAATATTTTTTTATGCTAATTCTATTGATCATTTTATATAATTTCAAAGCTAGTAGGGATTTTAACTATCAAAACATAACTATTTTGCGGGGTTTTATTCTAGGAAAAAAGACCAGTCCTTATATAAGGACCAGACTAGGAAATTAAAAACAAAAAAGAAAACAAAATTGTTATTCTGACTAACTTTCTGTTTTGCTATTTTATTTTAAAACCCCACAAAATAGTAATGTTTTGACAACTAAAATACTAATTTTTAAATTATATAAAATGATCAATAGAATTAGCATAAAAATATTATTAAAATCTCGATTATGATTGTAAATGTTTGCTTAGTCAATCCCTAGCATCAGTGGGATGACACTAACAGCTCACTCCACGCAAGTTTTCACGGTGAGATTTTTACAGAATTGACATGCAGTAGTATCCTGTTGTAAAGCGCTGATTGTAACAACCACAAAACATGACGCATATACACATCTTTTGTGAGTTTAGAAGACATATCTGGTTACTGGAATGTCAATCATTGTAATGAGTTTGACAAACGAAGTATCAATCGCTGATATGCCCACGGTGACATAATATCACATTGTCTATATCAATAATTCAAGGTTTTTCAAATATCTTTATTGCTCTACTGAACGTAGGGAACCCCAAAACTGCTCCACTAGGGATGTTGCTATAACCAGCACATCAAACTTCGCAAGACGACAGACCACATCTCAAAATGAGTGGGTGCGGGCCTATTCCGGAGTCTGGGTTGCTACTGATCCGAGAATTTTCCAAAGAAAAAAGAATACTATTAGTATACTTTGGTATATATATTGTTAGTCATAGAGGATATGTTTGCTCATTCTATTATCACTTTTAAAACATTTTGTTTTTCATACCTAATCTACAACAGATTAAGTACGTCATCAAACCACACAATCTCATCTCCGCTTTATAAAATGTTAATGACTGATTTGGACTACTATTAAGGCAGCTGATGACCACTCTAAGCCAACGTAACCCGAAACGCATTGGTTTACGCTGCATGTCCAATGACATAAGGATTGTGCTCATTAGAATATCTTGGAGGTAAAATTAAGATAAAAGGTCCACTAAGTAAGGTATCTTGTAAAGGTTTTAAACGTTCGACTGATGCACCCTTGAACCCTGCTTGTGCCACCAACTACCTACCTTCTAACTGGCTTTTAACAAGAGCCATTCAGCTAACTGTACTCATGATATTGTCAACCTGTCAGATAAACACATCAGGGGAAAATCATCACTATAACTTTGGAAGCGGGGTATGCTGCAATGTTCTGATTGCCATAAGCCCTAAAGGCAACAATAGAGTAAACTTTCTGAAATGTCTGTATGATTGATCTTGAAACCCGAAACGTGTCAGTTTGCGTTTGAGTTAGCTGATAGCGGCAGAAACAATGAGTCAGCGGTAGTAACTATTGCGACTGGTGATTTCATCTGTTTGCATAGTGCCTTAGTGGCAGTGCCACTTCAAACTTGTAATGTTTCTAGTGTGGTATAGATGTTTACAAGTATGGTAGCGTTTGTTTTAGCTTCTGGGGCAAATAAACAGAGAGTCGTACAAAGAAAGGCACGTGCAACTGAAGATAAATACAGTTATAAATGTAATATTATTGATGCTTGCACGTCTATTACCTCTGAACATAAAAGTAAGTGCATGCTTTACAAATAGTAGGTACAGACAGACTGTGAGAGCATGCTTTACATAACATAGTACCGACTTAGTACGCTTTACATTATTTTAGTACCGACTATTATATAGGTTGACTGGTAATTAGTGATCGATACTTAAACACATGATTCTACTCATCATTACAAACAACTTTTACTATCGGACCAAATCCGAAATCGCGAAAAAAAAATCAGCTGTTCCCTACATTTATGTTCGTACGAGTCGTCAAAATGTAGGGAACAGCTGATTTTTTTTTCGCGATTTCGGATTTGGTCTGATAGTAAAAGTTATTTGTAATGATGAGTAGAATCATGTGTTTAAGTATCGATCACTAATTACCAGTCACCCTATATAAAGCATGCTTTAACGCTAATGATATACAACGTGTAACGTTAAATGCGCAAAACCTCAGACACCCCAACTGATTTTTAATTCAATTGACCAATTTCAGAGAGAAAATAAGTCATTAAAAAAATTGTAAAGGTTTTATGTGATGTTTTAGTTTAACTGGCCATTCTGATCGTTTCTTGCGTCTGCGACGACGCTTTATCGAGGGAGGAGTCGTCACCGGGCCGCTGCGCCGCGCTGACATTGGATTGCTTGACCTATTAATAAATAGACATGGCAACGTTTTTAATGAAGATTTTTTGAAAAATGTAACCTATATTAAAAAGTGGTTCAATTAATTCTGCTCGTTATTCTGATCAAACTATTTTCACTTGACACGTTGTATATAGGTCATTGACCTCTCCTAAGAAGTAGATATCAATTAACTCTATTAACAATATGAGTCAGTGTTAGCTTGCTAAGCTCCTAAAAAATATGTAGCTTACACTATTATTATATCTTTCCAGGTTCTGACTGCGAACATTGGGACTCTACTCGACCTGTACGGAGTCGAGAAGGGTCTGGACCACTTCAGATCCTCACAGGAGCTGACCTTCGACGAGTTTCGCTACTACTTGCAGCATGAGGTCTTCAGCTCCTTGCCCAAAACCGCCACCTTGCCAACAGTCAGGGAATATGAGAAGAAGATCAGTGAGGTACGTTTTTGGAAAATTTCTTTAACACTGAAACTGTTCCCACTGCTGGGGCACAGGCCATCATTCTGTGAGAGAGTAGGCCGTAATACACCACACGGCTCCAGTGCTTGTTGGAAGATGTCACTTGGAAACAACACTTTGACCGCGTAGGTCTCGGTATCTATGATACAGCAGATTTTTTTTTTTTTATATAAACTACGAGAAATTTTTACACTGTGTTATAATTTCTAATCATGTTCTGAACTCATGGTTACAGTATGCGCATCGATATATGCTTGCCACCCCGTAGTTATAATTATTGTAGTAGGTTATTAACAATTAAGTATTTAGCTTTGTTAAATGGATTGAAGATCCACTACCGATTATCCTGATATAATCCAGTCTTCCACAACAATGAAGGGGAATACAATTCTATGCCGGAATTTTCCGAGTGACCTTTAGAAAATGCGGAAAAGGGAGAGACGCTAAATTCTCCATAATAAATACGAAGATGTAGGCGTTCACTTAATATAAATATATTGGATTCGATTCCGACGTACGACGAAGTCGGGCGAGGGGAAGTTATGTGCATAGAAATAGGCTGCCACACATCAAATTAAATCTACCGTATTCGTCTCCTTATTTGATAACTTCTTTATCATTTGCTCAATGCTCTTTCCTTTCTTATTCCTTCTGCATTCCACATATTCCATCATTTATTGTAATTCCTGATTAAAAATCAAAACCTTCATCTATTAAAAGGTTTATTGTCAATTCTCTCAATTGCAAATTAAGTAGATTACTGGATAGTGGCCCAGTGGTTAAGGCCTCGCCTCTCATGCACGAGGTTGTGGGTTCAAATCCGGGAAATATCAATGTGACTTATTCTCATGCGTGCTCTCTGAGTTTATCTTGGATATTACCAGATATCAGTGAGGGAAAACATCGTGAAAAAAACTGGATTTATGGTTAATATAAGTCATAAATTGTTAACCCTTCTGAGCAAGGGTGATGATTAATGCTCGTGCCACTCTGTAGGAGAAGAAACATTTGCCTTGCAGTGGAATAATTATTGGCTGGTATTATTATAGACGTCCCAACATTCTTCATTAGTGGTCCCCCAATGAATTGATATCTTTGTTCGACACTAATGAACTTCGACTACTTACTTCGGCAGTTTGGATTGCGTGACTGTTCCCCTTGGTACTACTCTGTGCCCATGCGTTACTTCAAGCGGAGGTCAATTAATGCGATGGAACCATTAGCCCTAAAATACACAATTAGTTGCGAACACAATGATTGCTACTAAGTCTAATCTATGCTATTATATAATATGAGGTTTATTTATAAACGTTGCTTAAAGTTAAAAGATGTTTAAACGTAAAAAATGTATGGTTAAACAGTCGTTAATCGTTGTGTAACTTTAAGCAACGTTTGTAAACAAAGGGGTTTATCTATACTAATCATAAAATTGAAGAGTTTTTGCTTGTTTGTTTGAACGCGCTAATCTCAGGAACTACCGGTCGGTTTGGAAAAAATCTTTGTGCATTATAGGCAAGTTTGTGAAGAAGGCTATATTCTATTTAACATCACGACACGACCCTAAGAAGCCGTGCAAAGAAAAGAAATCAGAAAGAACGCTAAGCGATAACAGAGTATTAATAGTAGTTAAGGTATTTAGCTATGGGTCTTTGTTACCTTACCTGAAAATAAATGATTTTATTATTATTATTATTACTAGCACGGAGGGCCGAGGCAGTTTTTTATAAATATGTGGTTGTTATTTTAGTATATTGTGTATCTTATGAGTTCTCGAACGATGTCGCGGGCAGAGGCTAGAACTAGAATAGAATAGAATAGAATACTCTTTATTATGTACACCATACCTTTTCCATTGTGTCACCCTTTGTAAAATTTCTATATTTAGAAATTTTACAAAGGGTGACACAATGGGCGGTCTTATCGCTAAGAGAGATCTTTTAAAGACAACCTTTGGATGGATTGAAAAGGGAAGGAGAGACAAATATTGTAGGTAGACTAGAAGAACGGCCTGTAAACATATGGGTTTTGATATGACTTTTCCCAACTCTATGCTAATAATTATTTAATTCGTAATTAAAGACCTAATATATAAACCAGGCAGAAGGTCGACTTAGTGGAAGATTAATCATGAGGAAAACGTTAAAATTTAAATGCTAGACAATCCTTTGTAAGAGTGATTAGGTAATTAATTATGTGTTCCACGTAATTTAAGACTAACAATAAGATAAAGGATCATGAATGCAAGAATTGCCTCTAACTTGTATAGCTTCAGAATATACTAAGTATAAAGATTTGCAGCGATTCAGTAGCGCGTTTCATCAACGCGCGTCTGCATCGCTACGTTTGGCCGTTTGTTGCGTTTGCAACGCGCGACAGAAGCCATTGAGTAGTGTTATGGTACCTATCGCTTCTGCGTCGAAGCAAACAAACCTACGCTGTCGCTGCTTCCGTAAAAGCAGCGACAAAGACAACGGGAACAACGTTGTCTCGACCGAGTCCATCTCACAACTGTAGCGTCCACAGGCATTCATAGTAGTCACTACAGGGCACGACTGTATCGATGCTGCATCGCGACTGTATCGATGGCACATTGCGATTGTAGTGATGCAAAATCGTAATTACCTACGTGGGCTAACGTATAAGACCAGAGACAGCATCGCGACTGTATCGCGGTCTTTTTGCGGCCGTATCGCTGCAAAACGTCGCCGTGGTAGACCTCTCTAATACAGTACACAAACCAGTTTTGTATGTTTGTTGGATAGTCACGTGAGTTGATATGAAACTACTTAGGTAAATAAAATTAAACTGAAAACGTACCTAAGGAGATGCTTGGTACGGTAGGCCACAAGTCAGTGGTAAAGAAAACCAGTTTAAGCTGATCTCTTATTCTATTGAAACTTTGTACTACGCTAGGCCCGGCAAGCTGGAGGTCAAAGTGATACCACGGACGTGCAGTCTACTGTATGAACATAATATAATTAGTAACGAAATTAATTTCAAAACATTCTATTAGCTAACGGCTGGTCGTTCATTGTAATATCTCATTTACAATGTATTAATTCGTAATTTTAAAAAAAAATTGTCCCCGATCTTACTAACACTTCTTGAATGGCGAACTCAAAAGCGGATTTCCTCTTGGTTAAACAGCCCGAAAAGCACTTGAATGATAATGGTGAATTTTCAATGAATGTTAGAACTTACAAGAACTGCCGGTCGATTCTGTAAAAATCTCACCGTGAGATCATAAGTGAAGTGAGCACTTAATAATGTTAATCCCTAGCAAATGACAGCTCTCTCCACGCTCACTTCACCCAAGCTTTCGCGGTGAGATGGTTACAGAATCGCACGGCAGGATAACATCTGTTTAGCTACGTAGTACTGAAAACAACACATACAAAACACACACATAATACACGCACTATGATAAAAAAATCTAAGATATTTGAGATATGGATTAATACTTAGCCACAAATAAAACAAATCTCCATTATTTTCTCAGCAAAATGAAATGTCTAGAGCAGGCAAGACTCAGCCCAACTTATCCAGACGGCAAAACGTAGTACTCAAGTAGGTTCTCGGCCCCGCGACTAAGGTATTGATTTCCGCTAAAGTTGTCTGGAGCGTGATATACAGTACTACGTCCGTCTGTTGACACAGAAAACTCTTGCCCTGCCCAATGCCTCCCTAATACTCGCTCCCCTAGCCACAAAACTAATTGAATCTGTTTATTTGTGTGTCCAAGTAGAGCAGTCGCATCACTCGTAAATATTGATGTTGATTATAATTTTTTATGGAGTGGCTTTCTTGAACTTTCTGGAGGACTTAATTGTTCTGATCGAATCTCTCGATGTTTTGTTAGATGGCTTTTACTATGCTCACTACTCCACCGAACAAGTAGATACTGGTACCAAATTCAGGAACCCGCCGCGTACCACAAATTTTGTATTTTGTAACTTGAAGTTATTTTTCTAATGTCTAATAACTATACTATTTACTTACTATATCTGTTTTCTCACTTACTCACTAACTTACGGAAATATTTGTTTGGTACCGGTAGGTACAGTACCGATACCACTAGAAATAGGTAGTACATATACAGTAGTTAGGTACATAATAGTACAGGTACTATATCTGGTACCGGTATCACACCAAAGCCAATAAATAATAATAATACGTTTATTTTCTCTCACAATGGTTTGTAGCACTTAACAGTTTTGAACTATATAAATTCACATTGTGAGAGCTGGTGCCTGAAGTAGGTTTTAGAAAAACCCTGTATTACGGGTCACCAGACCCCACTTAGTGGCATCATAAAAATAAATGGCAGGTAACATGTATTTCTACTAGACAATTAAAACAAAAAAAAAAAAATGAAAAGAATGAAATTAAATAACACAACAAAAGCAGTCAAAGAGTGTGTGGTGAATGTGTAGATGAATGGTGGTGAATGTGAAGGTGAATTTTGACGATTTATGTAAATAGTGGTGATATTTGAATACAGCCGGTCGACTCTGTAAAAATCTCACCGTGAAATCATAAGTGAAGTGAGTTTGACGTGAGCCGTGTCAATAGTGTTAATCCCTAATGACAGCTAACTTCCCGCTCACTTCACCTAAGTTCTCACGGTGAGATTTTTACAGAATAGCACTGCTGGTATTATTTTAATTGAGTGGAGCAATTTCTCTGTGTCCTCATAGGAAAGATTTTCCAAGAAGTCAGTTAATTTTTGCTTACAACTGGGTTTGTGTAGGGAATAAATATTTTGTCCCTTGTTGATAAATGTTACCGGTTCCCAAAAATACCGGTATTTCAAGCCCTGGTAAATCAGCACTCGGCAGTAAAGATGTAACAAGTGTAAGACGGTGAGCCTACATTTTCCAGACAGTAAAGAATGGTTGGCAGTATTTTTATGTCTTGCATTTCTGCCAATTTTCTGCTTAATAAGGTCACATGGCTGTACAAACAATACTTATTTTTTATAGGTTACATGCGTCTCGCCAAAAGCAGACACTATCTTCGTGTTATTCAAAATTCCATATTGAATCAACTTGGCACAATACTTCTTTGTGCAGCTGTGCAAGTAGGTCGCGACAAGGCAATGCCTATCACATGGGTTGTAATTACATGCAACCTACTGCTTCACGGCTAAATAATCGAACGTGCCGTATCTCTGTGTACAGAGTTGTTTTAAAACTATTGAGAAATTGGATAGCATTAATTAGGAACAGTTTTTTCATTTGTATTTGATGACTAATCTAGGATACATCACTACACACAATGATGGTGATAATAATGAGTCCGTACACCACGAAAAATGTAGGGAAATTAGAGGTATTTCTGATACATTGTGACTGAGATCAGACTTTGAACGTTCTTAAAATTACGAGAATTGCACCTCTGGTGTGGACGCTGGACGCATTGCTAAAATCTATGGTGACAACAACACACAATGAGAAAGCGTAGTAATATAGCGATCAATGCTCGTCCTTATATAGAAAGAAATAAAGAAATTACATTTATGTTGCACAGACTAAAAGGCTCACGACATATTCTACAAATCAAAATCAAATAAAGTATAAAGTGCAAAGTGAGTTGTAAGAAATTAGCATTATGTGTGCCTCACGGCTGCGCCAAATAGAGCCAGTTCAGCACTGGCCCGTTCTCCTGAATAGGCCAATCAGGCAGATTTTGTACCTATTATTCATACTTTTTTAATCTATTACCTAGGTGTGCTGGCTGGTCTGCCGCAAGAGTCTACTAGGACGTGACCCGGGAGTATTCGGCGATGACTCCGTTTTCAAACTCTTCAGGATCTTCTGCCTGCTTGGAGATCTGGTGCAGGATGCTGATGACTCCAAACATTATGTGGTAAGTGACATTATTCATTAGGTAGTTTATAGATGGATCAACGATATTTCTTGTGCATATTTTGCCTAGGCCTTTATCAGTAGTAGTTCTTGTGCCATGTCAAGTCCAAATAAGAGAGATAGGACATAGGCATTCGTTTTCGAACATAGGCAGCCGTAAGTAGTGGGTACACATTTTTTAAGTGGTCGTATTGGAAGCCTACTCAGACAGCCAAAGACTTCACAGGGAAAAGTTTTGTTATAAAGTAAGCGGAATTGGGAAGTCATTCCTAATGTTCCCCTTCACCCTAGCCAGTAGCGTAAAACTTATAAAAGGTTCTTGGACTTTGCATGTAGGTACTAAATTATGAAAGGAGGTGTAATACAAATTTAATACGCGTACACAGTCTTATTACGTAGAGAAAGCAAAGTCAAATACGACTTAAGTACCTACCTGCACAAGTACAGTCCTGCACAAGTTGACCATGCACTGTTATACAAATTTAATAATTTAGAAATACGGGCACTATATAAATTCAATTCGATCGAAAGCTGAGCCGTAATTCATCTATGTACAGACGCCAGCACATCAAGCTACTACAATCTGTCAGATTTCTTTAATAGATTTTCAACTGTAGCGCTAAAGTATAAGGTTCAAAGTTGATTGGGAAAATCTGACAGTTTCGGGTAGCTTGATGTGCTGGCGTCTGTACATACTTAATAAAATTCTTTAATTCATTTGAATTCTTTCACTGACACGACAACGTACAGCCAATATGATGGATCTAGAAGCATTAAATTTTGCACAAGAGCTCCATCGAAAGTGAGCCATAAGGAACGATTTTTGAAAATTCATCCACCCAAGTGGTTCAGTAAAGAATAAAAGCTTGTATGGAAGTTCGTCATTTTTGCCGATGAAAAATCCCATCGGGCCCATGGGTCTTCTTGAAATAAGTAATAATATACCAGGAGTTAGTTCTTATCAACATATTTTAATTTCACCCATCATTTACTTCATGTGTTGACCACATGTTTCGGTACTTACAATATTTTATCTTCAAAAATAAGGGTGCCGTCATTAGCATTAGCGATTAGCGACATACGTGGCTCATAAAAATGCTTTTTATTGACTATGCTAGTACCTAAATAAAAAAAAATATTAAGATTGTATCAACTTCGTGTCAATTAATGAAAAAATAGCACGACAATCAAGTTATCAAACACTATTAAAATTCGTACTTCGAGCCATAAAAATTTCACTGTCGCTAACCGACACAATACTCGTACGCCGCAGTAGGCCGCTGCCTTATATCCACTGTGTATTGTATCACAAACAGGTCATTCACACTCCTTGTATTATACTTATTAATTACTCGCATTTCTCGTCTCATGCACAGATGTTAACTGAGTTCTAATTAACGCCGTTAACGCTCTGATATCTTGGGTTAATCAATGCTATGTGCAGTGCTTAGAAAGAAGAAAACGAAAGAAAAATGTTTTATTTTGTCACTGAAACACGTGCCTATAAAAAAAAACAACATAAATACATAATTTAATATAAGTTTAGCTTTGTTTGGTTTTTTTCTTATATTTAGGAATATAATAGTAGTTATTTTTTTCTCTGACTAAGAAGGGCTAGTCCTTCTTAGTCAGAAAAAATACTCGTAGCAAACAAAGAGTGGCCTATACACGGCAGTGGGTGATTCAAATCGAGCTATGGATGATGGTGACTTTAGATGTGGATGGTGCAAACTTGGATTATTGTAACTACCTACACAATAATCCTGAAATTGAATAGTATTACAGATTATTGTGATCCAATAATCGGGTTGTATCTCCTGATGAAGTATTTTGGAACTTCAAATACATTTTACATTCACGTATATACCTTTAGTGCGGAACTGCAATCAATACTGTGTTAGAAATGATTCCTCTCCAGGACATTAATTCACAAACTTTCACATCTTTTTAACTAATAGCCTTAAATTAGAAATACGTGTGGGTCGCCTCCTACACAAACTGTTATATAAATGAGACAGTATTTTGCCAATTTATAAAGTGTGCGTTCGCGCAGCGGAATGTTGTTGAATTTAAAGATTTTAATTATGCAGATATTTAGTGTATGACGTCGTATAATTGTGTATGGTAAAAAAAAATTTGTGCACGCAGCCATTGTGGAGAAATTCACCAAAAACTGATTCCGCTGGGCGAACGTTGTCCTGGCGGAACTTTTTTTAATCCATAGACTTTAGAAGAAAAGAGATGTGTCCAAAAATTAGTGTGTATTTGTGTGTAATTGTGTATGTATGAATAAAATTAGTGCATGCATAAACTTCGGAGAAATTCAAGTTTCCGCTGCGCGAACGTTTGGCCATTAGCTAGTTTTCATATAAAGCGCTTACATAGAGAGCTGTAGATTTTTACATACGTTGTTTTGAATTTGTTTATATTTGTTTAAAAAACAGATTTAGAAAAAATCGTAGGGCTTAAAAGATAAAAATATAAACGTAAAATACGCTTATTAGGTCTTAGTTCTTAAAGTATGCACTTTGGGGTCTAGATTTTCACGTTTATACAAACCTTGTAAGTGTCTGCAACATGTTGCCAAGTATCAATGATGTTCCGTTAGTAATTAAAGAGTTATAGGACAATTTACCATGAATAGATCACTGTTTACAAAGCAGTCAAATATCACGACGTTCTAAAGGAATTGCATGGTGAAATGTATGCTAATAATTAGTGTATTCATTCAACTATTCACATGCAAAATTTCATGTCATTAAATTCAGTAATTAAAGAAAAACAATTATAATACTGACGAAGCATCGAAAACCTACATAACCCGACCAAGTTCGGATGGCTACAAAAAAGCGGCCGTGCAATATATTTAGGTAACATCCCAAAATTTACAGTATAATACCGGTATAGGTGATAACACAATTGTTGTTTCGATATAATTTATAGGTCATTTATTTTTGTACACCTACTTTTTTAAATGTATTTGATTATGACATAAAGTAGGTACTATTTACGTAGGTACTTTATTTAAGTATGCGCTTGAGACTTGAGATATAATCTAGATATATTATTTAAGACAAATAAAATTCACAGATAATTACTATTGAAGATTTCACGGATCAGGATTCTAACTATAGACCCCTTAGGGAAGTTAAATAATTACCACATGTAAGTACTACTGTTTAGGTAAATATTTATCATATTGTAGCTTATTACACTATTTAACCAATGGACTAGGCATGCACGAGCGTTCCCCTTTGCAACTTTAGTGGATCAAACAACCTAATAACTTAAAAAAAACTACTTCTTGAATCGATTTTTTAATTGATGTAAGCCGTTGTACTGGTAGTGACTTATGTATGTGAGCGTGTTCCCCCACACCCCACCAAAATATGCAGAATTATTTTGTTCGAAGCGGTACGCTTAAGGCTAGTCTTTGGTTAAATAGTCTAAGTATTGTAGTTATGAATTGATCAAAAATATTCTAGTGTGAAAAAATAGACAACGCGCTGCGCGCAACGGGCGATAGGCGGCTTCCCGCTTGAAACGGTACTTCCATCCTTGAAGAAAAGAGAGGGCAATATGTTTTCATTAGCCGCGGCCCGCGCGTATTCGTTTGCTATTGAACTTGAACCTGATTTTGTTTTATTCCCAGTCACAAACAAATGTGCAGTCAAGGACAATGTGCGTATGCGCTGTTGTTTTGCTATGCATCGCCAATTCTCTGTAATAATAATATTGACAAAGTGTGTTATTAATGTTATAGTGTAACAGTGAAGCTTAACATAATTATGTAGGTATATTGAGTGAGTGATAGTGAGAAGCTGATAACAGATATAAGGTAAGATTTTATAATAAATTAATAGCGATACACTTATTCATACGTAGTTTATTAGGCAGATAAATTATAATAATTATGTTGACATTGGACAGACACCATAAACCCAAGTTAATATCTACGGATTGATCTAATCCTATATCTATTTACTTAAATTCGTAATAATAAATTATTATACTAGACATATATTATAATAAAATCGTAACAAAGTAGATGTTTTTCCTGGTTAAAGACAAACTACTGAATAGAAAATTACAGAATAACTACTGAATTAACTAAACGACCGACCCAGATTGTAACGAAATGTTGAAAAGAAATATTGTTATTAAATAATCACCTTATATTTATTACCTATATGTAATGATAATACGTATAAGGCAGATTTTTATTAGCTACTTTCTTTTTGTGGGATTATGTGTAGAGATGGCAATAACGGCTGTTTTTCAATAATTAATTATGCATATGATTCTATATCACTAAGACATACTCCCCTTAAAAGGAAAGCAACTAATAAAGTAAAGTAAGTTATTATTAAAAAAATATTTTTCATTCAAGAAATGCAATTGTTTTCTTTTTTCCTAACGCTTGTGTACGCAACTGTACCATATTAATAAATACTATATTGGAAGGTTAAGAACGTTTCTTAGATATATGGCACGGCCGCTTTTTTGTAGCCATCCGAACTTGGTCGGGTTATGTAGGTTTTCGATGCTTCGTCAGTATTATAATTGTTTTTCTTTAATTACTGAATTTAATGACATGAAATTTTGCATGTGAATAGTTGAATGAATACACTAATTATTAACATACATTTTACCATGAAATTCCTTTAGAACGTCGTGATATTTGACTGCTTTGTAAACAGTGATCTATTCATGGTAAATTGTCCTATAACTCTTTAATTACTAACGGAACATCATTGATACTTGGCAACATGTTGCAGACACTTACAAGGTTTGTATAAACGTGAAAACCTAGACCCCAAAGTGCATACTTTAAGAACTAAGACCTAATAAGCGTATTTTACGTTTATATTTTTATCTTTTAAGCCCTACGATTTTTTCTAAATCTGTTTTTTAAACAAATATAAACAAATTCAAAACAACGTATGTAAAAATCTACAGCTCTCTATGTAAGCGCTTTATATGAAAACTAGCTAATGGCCAAACGTTCGCGCAGCGGAAACTTGAATTTCTCCGAAGTTTATGCATGCACTAATTTTATTCATACATACACAATTACACACAAATACACACTAATTTTTGGACACATCTCTTTTCTTCTAAAGTCTATGGATTAAAAAAAGTTCCGCCAGGACAACGTTCGCCCAGCGGAATCAGTTTTTGGTGAATTTCTCCACAATGGCTGCGTGCACAATTTTTTTTTTACCATACACAATTATACGACGTCATACACTAAATATCTGCATAATTAAAATCTTTAAATTCAACAACATTCCGCTGCGCGAACGCACACATTTATAAACTAGCACTTAAGCGCTAATTAGAATCACGAAGGCTATCTCTTAAAATCTGTAGTGACATTTATTGATGGCATGAAATGTATATGTAGAATATATAGAAGAATTATATTTTATAGCGATAAGAAGGTATTCTCGAAACAATCATAGAACACATGATGAATTACCGGACATTCAATCGGAAAACTACCGAAAAGAAGCTGTTATTGACTCTATAGATCTAATAAGAAGGGATTTTTTAAGCTCCCTCAGGGACCATACGGATACTAGTAGTCGGTATACAAACGCAGTTCGTTTAAGATATGTCTACGCTTGCTCAGCGCACGTGCTAATTAGTAAGTCAAGCTTTACTAATTTGTAGACCACATTCACATATATCTAGGCTAGTTCGCCTACGTGAGCTCGTAGTTAAGCTCTCTCAAAAGTTCAGACTCATAGGAATCATATGAGCTTACCAACTTAAATATGCCGAAATCCCTACCTCCTTCTAGCTCCTACTAGCTTCTGCCCGCGAATTCACCCGGTCACATCGCATCGCCTGCCCGCGCTATTACCTACTTTTTTTTCGCTTAAAGTTTTTCTGACTCTTTTTCTTATTGCTCGACTGCCAAGTGTCCTAGCGTGATGTTAAATAGCTTATACACGTAGAGAAAAATCTTAAAAAAATTACTGTGCTGTCTCATAATCTGAGTGCATTTGAATGGTAATGGAAAAATGACCATGCTAGCACAGTAAAAATTCTTATGCTGTATAGTAAAATTTATTGGACAAATAGTGAATTTTTCCCAATCTCACTCAGAAAATTTTCTGTAGATGTCACTTGCACTCACTTTATAGTGACGAGCACAGTCATTTTTCTAAGAATTTTCTCTCCGTGTAGCCTTCCAAGAATTAAGCTATTAAAAGCAAAAAGATTTTTTCAAATCCGTCTGGTAGTACCAAAAATAAGCGCATATAACAAACAAACAAACTTCGGCTTTATTATTAGTATATTATAAATAAAGGTAGGTACAGACGCCAGCACATCAAGCTACTACAATCTGTCAGATTTCTTTAATAGATTTTCAACTTTATCGCTAAAGCATAAGGTTCAAAGTTGATTGGGAAAATCTGACAGTTTCGGGTAGCTTGATGTGCTGGCGTCTGTACATCGTTTGCATCATCAGCAGTTTCGTCATGTGACTACATTATACACTACTTAGTCACACGGATTTAGGATATCACTTAAAAGGAGAATTAATGTCTCGCCAATAATATCATAACACGTTCGTGTGTAGATTTCAATTTCGTAATAGTAAGTTTCATAACGCTTGTCATTTACGAACACTACCTACTTGCGTAACTTTACTTTACACTTTCACTCGTTTTCAGATTGTTTGTCGAGTGTGTATTTTGAAACTCAAAATCCTTCTTATATTCGTTAAAAATGAATCCGTGGATTCTGTCATTTCTTTATTCCAAATTAGGTACTACTAGACAGTTTGATGAATAAATGCGTTGACTTAACTGCCCGGATTTGCGGATGTTACCGTGACTCGAATACTGGGCTACCCTATTCGTCAAGTACGTACAGACGCCAACACATCAAGCTACTACAATCTGTCAAGTTTCTTTATTAGATTTCAACTTTATCGCTAAAGTATAAGATTCAAAGTTGATTGGGAAAAATTTACAGTTTTGGGTAGATTGATGTGCTGGCGGCTGTATATGGATGTTTTCGAATGAAATTTAATTTTATAAATTAACTGCTTGTTTTATATTGATTCAATTCAATTTTATTCAAAAACATCCGTCGGTTTCTTACTAAAGTTCAACTATATCCGACGACTTTGCTTACTTATCTCCTTTGGTGACCGTACATCAGCTAATAAAACCCAACTAATTCATTATTCCTTCAGGTGGTACTTCAACCCTCAGAAGCGGGTATAGTAGCAGAACAACTAGTCCACTGCCTCGGCCTCCGCTGGGACACAGCTGACTGGGAAGCCCTGGGCTCCTCCATAGGCCACTTTAAGTGGGCCGCATTCCTCGCCGTGCTTGAAGCTAAATATTGTGGAGACCAGCAGCTACATTCAGAGGCTCTAGTGGAAGCTGTCGATGAGATATATGATGTCTTCATTGAAGATATTATTAAGAAGGTAAATAGAACCGATATCCACTACGAAAAAAAAAAATTTAAAAAAAATCCATCTTATCATATTTAAGGTCACTTAAAAAATTATTTTTTCCAACTGCAGTAATGAAATTTTAAAACATTGACTGTCCAGTAACGCGGACTAAAAGTGTTATTTGAAAACGTTATCGAATTTCATAGCATTTAACCACATTTTATATGTGATTTCTCTCTCTTCCCAGGGCTACCTATTCAAACGCGGCTACCTTCTCCCAACCATGCGGGAATACTGGTGCGTCCTCCAGCCGTGTGCCCTCACCTACTACAAGAGTTCCTCTCAGAAGGAACAGTGTGGCCGGGTCGTCATCGATGAATACTGTTCCGTTGAGGCAGCCATCGGGGAGGGAAAGATACAGAGGTTCCAGATCATCACTCCGGATAGGACGTTTGAATTCGGCACTCAGGATCACAAGTAAGTGTGCTGTACTTTATCTCTTTGACTTTTCAACCCAGAGTAGTCTGTAACGAGGAAAAAGAATCTCGAAGCTAGTATCCTTCGTTTTCTGTTTCAGATCTGATCTAAAGTTGGACAATCATAATGTATCTGTTCTGAACAGATACTACACATATCATATGTATAGTTCTTATAGATACGTTGCCTCGGTTAAAGCTTGTCACAATATTTCAGCTTAACCAGCGTGATGCTTAGATGTGTACTTTAACCCTCAGCTTAACCCTTTGAGGAGTACAGGCGTGAAGTTATGTTATGTGTATGTGTACTTTATGAGTCCATAATCAGCTATTTTTGTTTATGTCCTCATAGGAGTCGTCTACAATGGATATCAGCTCTCCGGCAAGCAGCAGCTGTATCTGGTGGAGTGGAAGGTTACCAGAGGCGCGCGAGGGCTGTGAGACGAGGTGCAGGTGCCAGGCGTGAGCGCGAAGTTCGGGAGACCAGGGCACGGCTGCAGCACGAGGTCAAGGCACGCCTCGCCGCTGAGGCACAGGCACAGGTACACAACACTACTGTCCATTCACTACTAGACATTCTTGTTCTTCCGAGCGCACTGACTGAAGAGATATGAAGAAGAGGTCTCCTACTCGTATATGAAGCTACAAAATACTGGATACTCTTACATTGATAACATTAGTAAAAAGCATAAACAAAACTATAAGACAGGAGGAAAAATGCTCGATATGAAGCTACAGAATCAAGAACACTAAAGGAATTGATTCAGATGCTGTTCAGTTTTATATGAGGCCTTGTTAACTCTTACATGGCCAAAAAAGACATCACTCTTTGGACTTACAGAATATACCTAATAACGACAATAATAAATTATTTCAGGAATTAGTGGAATTAGCACAGCAAGACAACAAAAAGTTAGAAGAATTGAAACACGCACAAGTAGAACTTGAAAAACTACTACAAGAAGAAACACAAGCTAAAAGAGACGAAGAAATTGTTAGAGCATTACAGGCTAGGTAAGTTGTTTTTGAATTATTATTTAAAAAAAAATAAAGGTAATGGAAGCTAATGATATGTTTTTTCCTGGCAGGGTATTAGCAGAAGAATGGGAGAGACGAGAAGAATTAGAAAGACTTCAAGAAGAACAGAACAAAATGCTAGAGGAAGAAAGATTAAAACGTCAACAGTTTGAAATGTTGCAGGCTGAGAAAGAAACGCAGTTTAAAGGTAATATAATTATGAGCTTTAGCAGATGGGTTCGTGACCAAGTTTATGACCGAAATAAAAGTTTATTTTAATTTTTATTTTTTTTATTTATTAAAACTTTATAATAATAATAATACCTTTATTTCGGATCAAATAATCCATAGTGTTAGTAAACATACCTATAACAGAAAACTTATTATCTAGTGTTAGTACCCATCACCCTTTGCACAAACAGTCTCATGATAGGAGAGCTATAGCTCTCACCTACTGCTTTCAGGATGCTGTTGCAACTGTCTCTCACTCTCCTCAGAAGCGATGCTGTTTTTTTGCACAAAATAGCGTGAAAGCCATCTGTGCGAGCTTGCGCAAACATCTCTGAGGCACTACAGTATCGAGGCAGTCTCAAGAGCATCCTGAAAGCATTATTATACTGGATGCGCAGCACATCCAGCGATCTTTTAGTGTAACTGACCCATAGATTGCCCGTGTACATACTCTGGCAATAAGCCTTGAAAAGTGCACAAGAAAAAAAAATACTGTACAACCTTAGAGTGATACAGAGACCAAATATGGTAGGTGTAACATACGGGATAGATAGTTAGGAAATGACTATAAAATACAAGAATTAATAATAATACATAGATATATACATATATACATACATATAAACAAAATGAACTATCTGGAAAAAAAATGATCGGTAGATGAGAAAAGGAATCCAGCAAATCAGCGTTTTAATTATCTATGATGTCTCCTTCTTACAGAAGCAGAAAAACGCTTGAAAGAGCTAGAAGAAGAAAAACAACGCCTGGATGCTGAACTGAAAGCAGCTCAACATAAAATCTCTAAGACTGAACACACAGCGCATGCGTTGCAGGTACAACTGAGAGTAAGTAACTCACTCTCTCAAGTAGATGAAACAATTCAAAACACACAATGTTTAAATGTACTAAATATATTCTTGAGTCACGAATTTCGCCATGAAATATTTTTTTGCTAAACTATTTCTTTCCACTCCTGGCAAAGGCCAGAAATCTCCTTCGTGATTGGCTGGGACTATCTATCGATCCTCATAGCAATCGGCACCAGTTTTGTGACATTTGTGCCCAGTTCATCGTGGCAGACATGTCCTGCTCATTACTTTTCAAGTTGGGCAACCCTTTGAGAAACATCAGCTATCCTTCATTTTGGGCGCAAAAAGATAACTCATCAATATTTTTTATTTTCAGGACCTGAACCCAGTGCTTCGCAACGGCGAGAGGGCACGTCGTGCATTATCCTTCGTTCCAACAACCAAGAGTTCATCCGACACACTCATTGATGTCAGAGCCATACGACATCTGAGGATACTCGATGATGAAGAGAAATTATGATCTGATGATTAGGAGACTAACTAATAAAACTATGCAGCAATATTTAATCTACCCTCATATTAAAGCGCTTGGAAAACTGATAAAACAATATTTAAAGCATTTTCGCATACTGGTTATGAAAATTGATATAGGTAAAAGATCTTAAGAAGGCGTTTTAATAATTGCGTGTCGATACTCTGTATGGTTTTCTTAACCATTTCGTGACTTTTTATTCGATGTCTATACTCTAATAAACTTGTTAGGATTACTTTATCGTAAATAAAGCAACGCAAATACATTACGCAAGTAGATATTAAAAATTGTTTTTTTATGTGAATGACATATTACCTCGAATATTTGAATGGTAAGTATAGGGCGACCTCTCCGGAATATGTTTTAGACTCGCCATAAATACAAAGTTATATATTATACAATGTATCTTTATAGAAATTTGTAAAATGAATTGGTCCTAAGAATTAATTTAAGCAAAACCTTTTATTTAAGTAAATAAAATGTATGTCTTGCTTTCTGATTCCGATAGATTGTTTTATTTACCTCAAACAAACAACCAATAAAGGTAAATCAATAAAAACATAAACAAATTGAATGCATAACGACATTTTGATTAATTCTAGAGATCTACTCATTCTTGTAGTTATTTCTTTTTCCCCTTTACTAGATCTGTCGGAACAGCAGCAGCTTGGATTTTCTTCAATAATTTCCGCAACTGTAAGAAAGGAGCAGGAATCAGGATAAGGAACAAGGGATCTTAAATTCATTACCGAAGGTAGACACAAAAATGTATCTCGATAAAGAATTCAAAATGAAGGAGTGGGTATATACATTTTAAACTATAGGATTTTTTGGTAAAATTATTCGAGGATCAAAATAAAATAATATTCCCGATGATTTCTTTATTATCCTTTCTTCTTTCCTTTTTTGGCTTTTCCTTTTAGCTGCATGAACAAAAAAGATAAAAATCGTTAGAAACATGGATTTCATATTAATCGTAATTTAGGAATCATTGCCGACCTTTTTCTGCTGCATCGTATCTCCTCCGTCATACCTCTACCTAACTCGCCCATAATGATGGTTCGCATAATAATCTTCGTTTTCATGCTTTCTCTTTTCATTGCAATGTTCAAAGACCATACCATGGTTGAGCACTGCTGCTCGACTATGGTATGGTCTTTTCTGCTCTATACTATCTATATCTGGCTCTTGATTCTAAAAGGAACCTAGTCTTAAATATGAGTTAGCCCAAGAGTGTTGGATGTCATACCTTCTTCTTCTCTGCTCGATTGGACAGCACTTCTCTCCAGGCGGTCTGAATGACTCTCGCGGCGTGGTCCGCCATAAACTTGTTCATCTTTTCCGTCATCTCTTTGTGGTATTCCGCTTCTCGCTCTGCCATCAGCGGGATGTACTCGATGTTTTGTTCATCTATCTTTTTCTGTTGGTAATATTGGTAATATTTGATTGACATTTTCATCTCCACGTATTTATTGTTCAAGGTATACAAGTAACTTAACTTTAGCTGTGTAGATATTTTCTTTTAGATTAAACCCAGAAAATAAATTTACCGTGAACTGTATACAGCTCAAAGCGTAAATTAGAAAGAAATGAATATTTTTGAAGTCGTTTTATTTTTTATTTATCTCTAGGGGATGAATAGAACACAATACTTTCACCTATTATTATTACAGAAACAATGACTTTTATTTCTTTTTTGGTTATAGATTTTTAAGTTAGTCTGATACGTCACCTCCAATTCCTCGCACTTCTCCACTTCTTCTTCATACTTCGCCGTAAACTCGTCCAATTCCACCTGCTTGTCACTCATCTCGAGGTCGTACTTCTGCAGCCAGGACAACAGCTGCGTCTCTACTTTGAACCTTTTGTGATAAAAAAGTATGAAATTAATTGCCTTCCTAACATTTTCACTGTTCGCAAATCAGACAATCATCATGATTCATAGTAAGTATTGGTTCCTTGAATTGGAAAACAGTTAAGCAATTTAAAAATGGATACATCAGTCCTAAAATCCTCTGACGCATGAAAATGCGTCCCATCTTGAACAACTTGACCGTGTACTCTAGAATTTGCAGTTAAATCGCGCAACAGGCTGCCTCTACAAACATACATTACCTCAATTTTTATACGATGATTATGATCTCACAATCGTAATTATAACTATTAGTAATACAGTTATGGGTAGTATTTATATTTGAAAAAGATATCTGGTTTTTTAATAAAAAGTTCCGATCTTTACCGGCGCGCTCTCTGATTCTTCTCCTCAATGAGGTGCTGCCTCAACAGCTGTTCGTATGCCTCTCGGCTTTCCACCTCCTCTTCCTTCAACATCTCATTTTTTACTGCGTGACTTCTAGTCGCCAGCACCATCTGTCGCTCTGAGTCCAAGCTAAACAAGAATGTTACCAATAAGAGAACACACAAGAAAACTTTTTTTACAAAATATGTGTATTATGTGTTTTTTTTTTTGGAAGTCTGTTTTTTTTTGCAAAAAAGTTTTTATTTTTCACTTTTTAGTTGCACCTATCCCACACAAATTCATATAACACTACTTGCTATTTGACTATCAGACACTGGAAGGTATTAAAACATCATCATTTAAAAGTAAGTGGAAAAAATTCGTATTATTGAAGGTAATTCAAAAACTACCAACGCAAAGTTAATAAAGGGAATGGCTCAGTTTGTTAGGGTGCTCTGGCTTGACGTGGACAGTAAGTATTATAATAAGTAAGTTGCGTTTTTAATATTTCATTCCTAGTAGAAACGAAATATTATAATAAAGTTGCAGGAAGTTTGAAAAATGTACCATATTTAGCATGTGCAATATTGTGATCTTGTCGCTGTTCTCAGCGACAAGATCACAATCAACATCTAATAACAGTGTGTATTTTACAAATTAATAATAAAAATAGTAAAAATGAGTGTTTCTTTTCTATTATAAATTATTCTCGTTATATATTTAATAATAATAATAATAATATTCCACAACTTTCACACAACGCCATCTAGTCCCAAACTAAGCAGAGCTTGTGCTATGAGTACTAGACAACTGGTAAACATACATATATTTTTCTAAATACATGCATCATCATCTGCCTAGCCTTTTCCCAACTATGTTGGGGTCGGCTTCCAGTCTAACCTGATGCAGCTCAATACCAGTATTTTACATGGAGACTGCGTATCTGACCTCCACAACCCAGTTACTGGGTAATACGATACCCCTAGGTAAGACTGGTTGTCAGACTTTCGGGCTTCTGGGTACCCGTAACGACTGTCAAGGATCTACGAATGACAGCCGGGACCAACGGCTTAACGTGCTTTCCGAGGCACGGAGGGGTCTCGGTATGTAAAGATGGTCACTCATCCACAGACCAACCGCGGCAAGCGTAGCTTAACTTGATCGATTGAACTGTGCGGCTGTTCTTATTTAGCCACGGGCCCTTCTCTAAATACATACATATCATAGATAAATTACAACCAGACAAAGAACAAATGATCGTGCTCATCACACAAACATTTGTCCTGAGTGGGAATCGAACCCACGACCTTGCGCATAGCAGTCAGGGCCACTGACCACTAGACCAACAGGCCTGTCAGTCATTTGTGCAATGGTTACATTTTAGGGGAATATTAGTGGATAAAATAAAACAAGCAGCTATTATTTCACATAATAGTTTTAATCTGAATCTGAAAAACAATGGCTTTGTGTATCTGGTGCTCATGAATAATCCGGTATGTTAATGGTTTCTGTTGATGCTGCTGCTGCTGGTACTTTAACAGCTACTGGAGCAAGAACGGGAACTCTGTCAGCTCACTGCCAACACGGATCCATGAACCTAAACAAAATAATTCTAAGTTAGTGGCATTTCAATATATAAATTACTTCTTTCTATACACATAATTAAGTTAATTTCAAATAATATATCCTATCCATCATCAGCTTAGCCTTTTCCAACTATGCTGGGGTCAGCTTCCAGTCTCAACTGGATGCCAGTATTTTACACGGATTGACTATGTATCAGACCTCCACAACCCAGTTACTGGGTAATACAGTACCCCTTGGTGAGGCTGGTTGTCAGACTTTCAGGTTTCTAATGACCCGTAATGACTGTGAAAGTTACACAAATTACAGCCATGACCAATGGCTTAACATACTTTCCAAGACATGGAGGGTCTTGGTACCTATGTATAGGCGGTCACCCATCTACGCACTAACCGCGGCAAGCGCAGATAAACCTGATCTATCAACCCGTGCAGCTGTTATTACTTAGACACAAGCCCTAAATAATATAACCTGTCCATTACACATAAAAGTTAATCTGTGCTCACCTGCTGTGGTGCTATCCACTCGCTAATCACATTACTTATGTGCAATTGTGCATTTCTCTTTCTGTATTTGCATGCATAACATGGGATCTGGTAGGTAATACAGAACAATGACAGTTGACAAATGGTTGTCGACGATGACCACTTTTGTTCATTTTCTTTGTCCGATGAGTAATTAAATGCCAACATCCAGCATGAATGACAGACCAAGCTATGGGCTGTAACCTGTAAATAAGACAAATATTTATAAATGCAGTTTGTTACAATTGACATAATACTATCTCAAAAACATTCAGAAACAGAAATTATATTAAACAAGACAACTGAGTTTGTTTCAGATGCTTCTCAAGTCAATCAATGTCGGTCTTTTTAGTCTGGGCTATTTTTTTATATAAGTACTTACTGAAATAGTAATAGAGTTTGTGAAAACCTATTTGTATTAGACCTGTTTGAGTTTTGAAAATAGACTTACGATTTGAGGAGCAGTCCATTGTCGAATAGTTGATTGTATTTCAACGAGCTCCAGAGTACGTCTTCTTCGATGCGTAATATAGATGCCACAATTAACACATCGCAGTTCTTCCTCATAATCCTCATTCCCATGCGAGGAAACAAGACGATGCGCAGGAGTGTCCGAGTTCGTGCCAAGGTTGTCGTTTACAGCAGGTTCAATGTCCAAAATAATGCCAGAGGCGACGTTAGAAACAGATTCGGTGACCAAAAGTAAGGCCGGGTATCGGAGTTCATTATAACAAAAACAAACGCTCGAACAAAAAACAAGACAACATTCACAACACCAAAGAAAGAAGCAAAGCGAATAGTTTTTTTTCGTTGACCTCGTTGTTGACAGACGATGCATTTGGTGCTGCCAAGTAATAAAAAATAATATATGTTTAATAAATATCGATGTAAGGATTTGATAATCGAGTCCATAATCAGATGTAAATTGATTTACATAGAGAAATATAAATATTTTGATTGTTTTCATCTAATCACAGATAAATAAGAATAAAAAATGGCCCAAATCACTTATGTAGTAAAGGTGCTCAAGAAAGATCCACATTTTTTACTCAAATACTAGGAATCGATTTTTTATCGAATAAAATCTGAAATGTCATAACTTTTTTACGTGGTAACCCAGAACCTAAGTCACCGAGAACCTGTAACCAAAAAATGGCGTTGCTTTCTGCGTGCAATCAGCGTGAATACTTTTAATACAAGTTTTTTTACAGAAGACTTTCCTGCGACGAGGTTTGCAAAAATATTTATTTTAGAATTAATTATATTTATTTGATGAAATACTTTTTACTGAACAGCTTGTCCACGTTAAGCCGAGATTGGCCATACCCTTTATATGGGACCACCCCTAAGACATGCCTTGTCCATTGAAAAAAAATTTTGCAAATAGGCTTATAAATAACGGAGTTCTGTAACAAACATAAAAAAAATATTCAACCGAAACGAACCTCTTCTTATTTGAAGTCGGTTAAAAACGGACACACACAAAGATTTTCCAACTTTTACACTATTTTTGTTAAATACAAACTTTTAAGCTGGCTATCTGAAAATGGAATGAATGAATGAATTCAGCTGAAAGACGTCTATCGCTGGACACAGGCCTCTCCCAAATACATATAAGCACATCGATTAATTCTGTATTTTTCGGATCAAGCAAATAGCCAGGACCTTCACGAGGTTGTCGATCCACGCTGCGATTTCCGGTACACGGACGCTACTTCAGAACTTTTCGACCACATAAGCAATCTGTTCTTCGAGCAATGTGTCCCACCCACCGAGGGTCATATGTTCAATATTTAAAAAATCTCACATTTTCTTTTTGAGCTTGACAGTAGCTTCATGATTGAGCAGCACTAGTTCATGCTCTAACTTAGCGATGATCTCCGACTTCAGCGCCATGGTTTGATCAAAGCGTTCTGTCTCTTCTTTCAAAGTCTTCGAGCACTCTGATAAATCAAAACGAAATAATCGTAAGGAAATATAAATGTTACCAAACCTGACAATCAGTCTACTTATCTAGTAGTGTAGTCTCATTTTACATACACCCTTTGTGGAGTAGTCTGTTGTAGTTTATCTGTATAGCTATTGTAATTTTCGATACGACAGGCTGTCGTATCAAAAATTACACATTTCGATGACCTGATTTACCTTACCCCCGACAACAAACAGCTGTTGGAAGAATAGTGATCGTCTAAGATTTGATTTAAACAGACAATTTTTTTTGGGTTTTGTATTTGTAAACAGCGTTTAGAGGTCCTACGATAACATTGATTGATGTTCGATACGATACGGATGTGTATCGAGTGGTTGTGAATAGCTGTGCTGGTTAGGTTATTACCTATATGGGCATATGGTATGACACCTGGTGTACAACAAATTATAAGTTTAATTCCACCTGTGCTTCTTTCACCATACCTTTGATACGCTTTAAGAGGTGCTCATTAGAAGCTTCCAATTTCTTAGTGTTAATCTTGGCAGAAAGTTCCTCTGCTGCCGTGGTCTCCATCTGCCTTATCATTAGTTCTCGAAAATGCTCCATTTCCAAGAGAAAGTCAAAACCAGGCGGCATTCGCTTCGCCTAGAAAGAAATAATTTGACAAGCTCTTGTGTTCTGTGACCATTTAAAGTTAAGCATGAAAACGCCTTGTCCCTTAGTTTAAATAAATCAACAAGATAATACGTAAGTATCTAATTATTTACTATGTGTAAGAAGGGATCACAGATCCCACTGGCTGCTGTCAAACCAACAGTCTATTCAGATTTGCGAAGATTATTTTTGGATATTTCTATTGCTTCATCAATGACAAAGCACTCAGTTTTGCATTACATGACAAACTTACGTCGCCTGCTTGGTTCTCTATTGAGTCTCTCATCTGAAATCAATAAGAAAAATCACGGGTTTGAATATGAGCGTGTAAACTGTACTTCGGCCCAGGAAGAGGTGGCGAGACGACCTAAACGCGTATCGCAAGGGTTGGATCGAGATGGCGCTAATAAAGGATGTATGGAAGGATTTGGGGAGGCCTTTTCAAATAAAATTAAAAAAAAACTGTACTATTATCAACATGATGGTTCCCGACAATTCGACGCTATCCAAGAAATAGGTTAAATTTGCGTGATCTACCCAGTGTGGTTCTTCTCTTCCCTACTTGCGAAGAAACTTAAAATGTTGCAGGTTTGTTGCCGCTATGCTTTTGATGTTTTTCTTGAAAAAAAGAGAGAATATAACACACCTTGGCTATCATTTCGTCGATTGTGGGCTGGAGCTCAGGATAGCTGTTCATGATGTAGAGGAGGTGCCCCAGTTCCGGGTTCAGGCGATTTTTCAGCGATAAGTCACCCTGAAAATTAAGTTGAGATAAGAACAGATACTGAAGTTCTGTGGTCATGTCTCCAGGCGGAACTATGACTCCATAGAGTGTCTAGTGGTGCAGGGCAGAGTGAAAGGTAATGGGCCACGTAGGAGGTCACTGATAAGGCGGACCGATCAAATGAAATCGGCGGTTGGAGGCCCTGTTACCATTATCAGGGACTCCAAGTTCCAACCATGGTAGGGCATTCATATGCGCCAGACTGTCATCTAACAGAACCAGATGGACAGAAACCGTGAGACAGGCCAGGAGTACACCTGCAATTGGTTACACAGTTCATAGTGACTAGCATGTCAAGAGCGAAGCCAGGAAGAAGAAAGACAGACACAAAATTCATTGTCACCGATTGCTTTACCGGCAGAATGCCGTACCGTAAAATGGGGTGAATAGGAACCGAGGGGTGAATCGGGATGAAACTTTTAAACGGATTTTAACGTTGATGTTATATAGTTTGTAGCCAACAATTACACTTAATCGTCAACTATAATATAGTAAACACATTAAGAGACCTTTTGGCAAAAAACGATAGTATTTCAATGTTAAAATCCATTTTAAAGTTTCGTCCCGATTCACCCCTGCATTCCTATTCACCCCGTTTTACTGTACTTACAGAAATAATTAAAAAAACATTGTGTCTAGTGTGGATACAAGTTACACAAAGGGTTAATACTCGAAGTAAACAGTATCTCATATACCCATTTTTTTATGGAGTTCCCACGGGAAACGTTGATAACTCGAGTCTCTGCATATTATTTAAGAAGAACAAGACGGATTTCATTATTTCAGAAACATATTATTGAAGTGAAACCACTTCTTTATTTTTGTATTTCCTCGAATTTGAGTACTAAAAATCTAAAAAGTATAAAAAACTCGAAACTTACAGCTTTCAAATCATCCATAACCGCCATGTTCAGTAGACTGGATGAGAATAGAGGATTGTCGTACTGTTCGAAGATGAAGATCAGGTCATCCATGTGCATAGGCGACAGGACACTGTGCAGGAGGCGGTACTCCTGCACCAGGTCCGCCAAACAGATGGAAAGCTTGCATTTGTAAATTGCGTCGTTAAGGATCTTGGTGATGCGCTCGCATTGGATGTGGCACTCCAAGTCGATTGGTGATGCCACTGAAACAACAATATTGAAGCGTTTGTAATTCTTGTAAAGGAATTTATTCTTATTTCAATTAGTTTATGTATCTGTCCACTGATCATATTATAGTCTAGAGCCGGACGAACACTAAGGTACCGGAGATGTCCTGTACCTTAGTGTAAGTATGCTATAAGTTAAGCTGTGTTATTAGTGCAAGTGTATATTATAAAAATTACTTGAAGCGAGCATATTTTCTGAAAAGGCATCGAAAGAAGAGGCAGTTATTGCTTTCATAGAGAGTTCTCTAACAATTAACCCAAATACCGCGACGGGCCTTTTAAAAGATCCAAAAACGCATACGTACGACACTTATATTACGACGGATCTTTTAAAGGGCTACCTCTTCCTGGCTTTCCTAAATGATAAATGATAAATGATTTATTTTCTGTAAGTAGGTTTGTACAAACACTTTTACATGTCAATCATATTTTTTTAAACTAGATGAGGTCGGCGTTTCCTATCTGACTACTCTGAGAAGAAAGGCCGAAACAAACTCAGAGGTCACAGTCTCTTTTAAAGTCCAGACATAATCTTGGTCAGATAATGTGAAGACCATGTAGATTAGTGTCTGAAATGGTCTTTTGAGTAAAGAACCACACAGATTGAGCGGACCTGTCCAGTCAGTGCACGCATTTGTCAAAAATCGTGCAGCTCAACTCAGAACTTGAGGAGCCTTACGATTCGACGAACAATACCAATGAAAGGACATTTGGGTAGGCCGCATAAATGACTCAAACTGCCAGATCATGATTAAAACTAACTAAGAAGGAAAACCGAAAAAAAGAAATGACCCACATAGTCTTCACACTCACAGTAATAAAATAAAAATAAGATACTTTACAAAGTAAATATCCATGTCATTGTTTATATAAAATTCATCAATGTTAATGTGTATATAAAAATCCGGATATAATCTTTGAGGACCATGTAGATTGGTGTCTGAAGTGGTCTTTTGAGGAAAGAACCACACTGAGTGGACCTGTGCAGTCAGTACACGCATTCGTCAGTAACCGTGCAGCTCAACTCAGAACTTAAGGAGCTCAACGATTCGACGAGCAATACCAGGGACAGGACATTTGTGTAGACCGCATACACCACTCAAACTGCCAGACCATGATTAAAACGGAAACAATGACCCACATAGGAAAAAATAGTTTCAGTAACATCTGGGTTAATACAGAATGTTATTAAAGTTCTAATTATCCTAGATAGCTCGTGACGCTCTTGTGTTCATGACCACCAAGCGTAGGTGACACAGATACTGCTATCACCAATCCTGCCGTCAATAACATAGTTGCAGTAAGTTCTTGTACGCTCTAGACGGTTTCGAGAATGCTGTGATATAAAAAAATGCTCGACTTACTGCAAATTTTTAATTGTTTTTGGTTTAAAAAGTGATTCAAACGAATGGACCAAGACAAAAATGTAAATCTCCGTGATCACGGCTGTACCAACTCATTTTTGACAAAAATCCGACTTACTGTAACTATGCTATTGAGGGCAAAATCTGTCTGTGATATTCTCTTAACCCATTCATTGAGAGGATAGGGATATTCATGTTTATTTCCCATGTTTATGTACTTAAGGTTATGTATTGGCTGAGGATAATTCAGGAAGAATTCTTCAGGATTCTTTAACTGACCATTGTCCTTCGTCAGGTCGATCTCTCGATCAGCACTGGTGCCAGACTTCTTACTGCTGTTCTTCGAGCTCGATAATGTGGAGGTAGACTGAATTGTTCCCGAAATTGATGGCGGATCCATTTTGATTATTTAAACTAATAAATTTTGTTTTCACTTATCACAGGGTTTTGATTAAGATTGTTGTCAGTGGTTGATTCGAGTCGCGTATTAGGTTACCTCGGTAACCGTTGCTAATGGAAATTAGTTTGTTTATGTTGTTTTAATTTTTTTTTATTGCCTGTCTTATTTATATTTATGCCATTTATGTTGCCTTGTAAATTACTAAATTCATAATAAAAATAATTTAGCTCAAATAATTAAGCGCACAGAGTTTGCCGTTGCTTCTGAATAAAATATTAAGTAGGTAGTATGTACATAATAAATGTTTAGTGGATTGGCTTTTACGAGTTATTATTTTTTAGTAGTACTTATGTATAAACTTTTTATTATGTTTAGGGTTCTGTTCCTTTGTTTTAATTATCTTGTTTCAATAAACGAACGAAAGTATCTACTTGGGATGATTTTTATTAACCTAAGATAACTTATAATGTTAAATGTCTAACAACATGCTGCTGGTGTACTCTTAATAAAATTTAATAACAATAATAATCTCTAATATAATAAAATTGTAACTAAGATTTTTTGTCCGTTTGTCTGGATGCCATGTATGTTCCGGATTGGCGTAGAAACGGCTGAACAGATTTAGGTGTAAGGAACACAGATAATTTATAAACTGGATTAACACATACGGAACTTTGAATCCCGGTAGCACCTTCCCGTAGAATATTTTCCGACATAGGATATATGACGGATGTTTGGTGGATTTTTCGTTCACGCTAATAACAATATAGGTAAGACAAATATTTTCAAAATCACAAAAATATAGGTAGACAAAATTATATCAGTACCTACTTAAGTACTGTTTTATTTTTTAACTACTAGCTGTGAACACCCGCTTCGCTGGGTCATTTTTAATTGTGCAGTTATTTGTTAATGTTAATAATCTATCACTGCTTACTTCATAATTTTTTCATATATACTAAACATTTTTATTAATGAGAATCACAATTTTTTTAGAAATCACATGTTTCAACCCCCGTATCTTCTACACCCTTATAGGTATCAACTTGCAACCACCATAGTGCACGATGGGAGCCTTGTACCTATTGCGACATACAAACACTATGCGTCTGCGACGTGCAGTTTTAGGTGCAAATTGAAATATAGGGACACACACCTCTATTTTTATATATATAGATATCGTCAAGGTTTCCTATAACACTATAACTACCTTCATTAATTAGATAATCAATAAAAACAACATATCTTGTTGCCGTGTTACACCTAGTTGGTTCAATAACTGCATTACCTCTGCCTAGAATAGAAGCCACAACTTCAACATTATACATTTGTTTATCAAAGGTAAGGAAATAGATAGCATATATTTATTTATTAAAATTATACGTGAGCAAGTGTCTATGTGTATTGTAGGGACTATTATAGAGTTCTTCAGATAAGTACCATGGTACTTGTTGTATACATACGACCATACCTTTTTATACACATTGTATAAGGGTAGCTATAATATTTTTCGTGTGAATTTTTATACAAAAATCTTTTGTTAAAAATATGTTCTTTATCACAGATATAACTGGAATGTCTAAGAAATATTCTAGTACAAACGACATATCAAGCTAGATATGCATTTCCACTTTTAGCTGAGCTGACCACACCTTGTATAGGCTTTACGTACAGACGCCAGCACTACAAGCTACCCGAAACTGTCCCAATCAACTTTGAACCTTATGCTTTAGTGATAAAGTTGAAAATCTATTGAAGAAATTTGACAGATTGTAGTAGCTTGATGTGCTGGCGTCAGTACAGTGAGAAGTTAGCTTATAGCGGAAATATATAGCTTCATATGTCGTCGTGTGTACCTACAGCTACTTACAGTTTTGCTGCTACACGGAGAGAAAATTCTTAGAAAAATTATTGTGCTCGTCAATGTAAAGTGAGTGCAAGTGACATCTACAGGAAATTTTCTGAGTGAGATTGGGAAGAATTCACTATTTGTCCAACAAATTTTACTGTACAGCATAAGAATTTGTACTGTGCTAGCATGGTAATTTTTCCATTACCACTCAAATGCACTCAGATTATGAGACAGCACATGAATTTTTGTAAGATTTTTCTCTCCGTGTAGTTATAAACTTACAGTGTCAAATAGAGCTACTTACAGTTATAAGTCAAAAGGCCATCATAACTACGCTTTACCTAGGCAGTTATCTCAGTTATCTTTATCTCTGATTTTTGTTAATCATTCTAAGTAAAGGTGCTCCCTCAGTTGGAGAATTCGCCTGTAATGTAACGTTACAGAATCAAGCATTACATCAGTGAGGGAACCGAGTATTACAGTGCGCAATTTGTAATGTTATAGATTCGAACATTACATTGATGAGGAAAGAGAACCGAGCATTGTCTGACATTGTGGAAACTACAAAATGCTCAAAATGAATCTGATGTTACATTACAGGCGAATGCTCGTCCGTCAGGGAGGCAGTATTGTAAAGTAATGCTCAAAATTGAATCTCATATGTTACATTATAGACGAACGCTCCAGGGGAGGGAGCACCTTAATAGGAAGTCTGAAAGTGACACCAATGACTGAAAAGTGTGGAACTCCGTTGTCATGGTATGGGTATAATATGATGAGTATGTGTGTGGATGGATAAGAGAGTAGGGGATGGCAAAAAAACGATGGATGGCTTGTGCAAAAGATGATATGCCCAAAAAGGGTGACTACTGAGATCACGACCAATAGAGATATATGGAGGAATATGACATGCTGCGGTGACGGTAAGAGAATGATTTATATACCAAGTCTTTTTTCAAGGGGACGCTGTTGCTTATACTGTCAGCCAGTTATAATTTTACTCTTTTCACAGCAAAGGAACTAAAACTTCAAAATGGGGAAGAAGGGCAAAGTCAACAAGTTGGCTAAGATGTCGGACGAAGAGCGAGCGAGGTACCTGCAGCATCGCGCTGACATGGAGGAGGAGGCTCGAAGGAGGAAGCAAGAGCTCATTCACAGGTTTATCAAGGTCAACTACTTATTTTATTTATGAATACGACCATTAAATTACCTACAACAGCAGGCTAATTGCATAACACACTATCAGTAGCAATGGGTTTCATTTTGACAGTTCAACAACATTCATTGCGTTATTTACGTTGTTGAGCAGACACATTTTTCGAATATATGGAGCAATTGATCTGCAATATGCTTCAAAATTATTCAAATTGAGAGTAATAGTGTGTTACGCAATTAGGGTGCCGGTTAGCCCTGATTCATGATTACCACATCATGTTTTCAAATAGATTTGATTTGGATGGAGTAATGGTACTATTGAGCTAACGCTGTGTGAGCGTGCGTCTTCCATCGCCGCCCGTTCGATGTCCACCACGCACAGGATGGATGTGAAGCATCACATTAAGGGTGCGTTTCCACAGAAGCGGAGCTGGGCGAAGCGGATCAGAGACGTGCAGGAAGCGACTAATCACAATGGTTGAAATCCTCATCGCGTCATTCGTCTCGTGTGTGATTGGACGATTCCTACACGTCTCCGCTCCGCTCCGCCCAACTCCGCTTCTGTGGAAACGCACCCTTAGTAATTTTTTGCTCCGTTGGTGTAATTGCTATATGGCGTTCCAGTAGGAGGATAAATAAATGAACTAGGTGACAGATGGCGTCCTCAAATCTTTATCAAACTATCTATGAGAGCTATTAAAATAGACAGGTGGCTATTTTAAATTAATAGCGCTCATGACGACAGTAAATATAAGTATCGACTTCGGGCAATCACATTGTTCCCTCTCTCCAAAAATCTAGCAGTGTTATCTTAATTTTACAGAACAAACTCGACAAAGAAGAAGCCTTCAGTCGTCTGAACACAGCAAAATTAAATCAACAATGGAGGTATATACTGCGCAAGATAAAATGCAAACAAATGGCGGTGGATATCCAGGTAAACTCATAATTTATGTGATCTATAGTTATTATGTTTTTATACCAGATATTTATGATAAGCACCTATATTGAGTCGACGTCTTTCCTAACGCATGATTTAATGTTATTTAGAAAAATAGTGTGACTGAGCATGAAATCGGGACTTGCTTGGCTACGTCCTAAAACTGAAAGAAAAAGAAGAATGCTTGTTTGCAGATTCTCGAATACGATCAACGCTAAAACTGTGTGTTTATCCAGAATGGTGGGCATTGTCATCGTCGTAGTAATCCGACCATATAACAACTTACAGGAAAAGAGGGCTAGGTATTGCTATGTTCTTATATAATATGTAAATCTTCTGTCTTTCTAGAACATGCTGACAAGTTTCAACTTCCTGGTGGAGCGCAAGAACCGCCTGATAAAGACGCTGATGAAGGCCACTGATGACTCTGATGAGCAGCATCGTCGAGCATTCCAGGCGCATACTGAGAACGTCAGCTATTTCCTCAGTAAGACCATTTTCATTTTAGTTTTTGTAGTACAGACGCCAGCACATAAAGCTACCCGAAACTGTAAAATTTTCCCAATCAACTTTGAACCTTATACTTTAGCGATAAAGTTGAAAATCTATTAAAGAAATTTCACAGATTGTAGTAGCTTGATGTGCTGGCGTCTGTAGATAGTCTTAAAACCACCAGCCAAAACTATTTCGGTTTGAAGGATACGGCTGTTACATCTGACATTATAGCATTTTCATTTTGTCTCAACTCACCTGCAAATTGCAATGCAGCTCTGAAAATGTTCACAGGCGCTCGTGACCATTTACCATCAGGTGAACGGGTGGACGGATGGACCGTCATGTTGTTAGTCACGCAATAACATAAATATATTGCCAATGTTGATTGCTCGTTTCTGTTCATTCCTCCAACAAAAAAATCGTGTTAAGTGATAGTGGTTTCATCTCAACTTCGCAGCGAGTGAGGTTCGAACTCACGACCACTTGCCAGCCAGTAGATACCTGCAGGCCTATCCTTGTCCCAGTTATACCCATGAGGTATTTAGATGCAAAACTGGGGAATTTAGAATATAATCACGATTGTTTTATTGTATTACATGACATTATTAATGTGATCATTCCAGACATAGGCTCCCAACGCCTAGACAAGTTACAAGCGGAATACGATTACCAGAAGAACACTCTCCTAGAAAACTGGGACAGGGAAGAGATGGACCTGGTAGACAGTCAAGACCGGGCGGAGTTCAAGCTGAAGCTGATTGCATACATAAATGACAGGGACTTCCAGGCTTTGAAGAAGAGCATAGAAATGCAGAGAGCTACGGAGAAGAATGATGCAAGGCTTGAAGTAAGAGAGATCTCTTTCGCTGTTTGAAAATAGTCTGCTGTTTCTGAACTTATGGTATTTTAGTATTATAGTAGGCATTTTTAGAATGAAAGCTCTTTAATGATTTGGAAAGACTGTGTAGACTGATGATTTTATTGTTTTAATGTTTTTTCAAGAAACCGCTTAATGACTGCTAATTGACTCAGTACAAGGAGCTCGACGAGTGTATGTTATTACTTCGACAAACAAGTGTGCGACATGTCATTAGGTCGTTAGTCCGACATATTGTTAGGTCGACAAGAAATGTATGTTTATCAAATATGGCTTGTAGTGTAAATTCTTCGACTCTACGAATACTCACACTGTAACTTGAGGCTATTCATTCCAATATACCACTAGCAACACCAAAGAGGAGTAAATTTGCACCAGTGCGAGTTTTCCACCGTACGGGTTTATCCTTGGCCAAGTCGTCTATTACTCTCTATCTATATATTTTATATTTTGTATGAAAAAAATATATATATACTTATATATATATATATATATATTAAAAGTAGTAACCCCATCGGTATCGAGCACCGTATTACCTAGAAGTCATATTTGTTAAACATACTTTACTTGATGACCTAACGATCTGTCGACCTAACAACCTGTCGACCTAACGACATTTCGACCTAATGACATGTCGCGCACTTGTTTGTCGAACTAATGACATTCGGATTTCCATCTTGATTGTGCAACTGTAGTTGTACCTATGTTAGAAAATATTAAAGAAACGATATACTCAAACAGCGTTTATTGTTAAATATAATAAAATACAGCATAGTTATGGAGTCTGCTTAGGTATAGCTAGAACTTCAAGTCGTCCTTCCAGTCATCACAGTTAGCTCTGCCCTTCTCCGATAAGCATATCAGCAAGTTTTTGGAGAATTCACATTTATCTTCTGTGTTTTCTGAAATTATTAGTAATTATATAAATCATTTTCTTCATCGTGGGATATCACAAGGACTTTTCATTTATAAAGTTACTGAATTATTGGCAGATCTTTTGCTTGTCCTCGTTATTAAAAGCAGGTAGGTAAGTCAAAAATAAAAGTGATGGTCGGGGGAATCACCATACGAGTAGAATGATGGATTCCAAAGTAAATATAAAGGTTCTCTAATCTAGGTTTAAGAGGTCATGCGAACAAAGAGATTCAAACTTCTTTAAAGTGTTGAGTATAAGTAGACTTAACAAAATAACTATTTACCATTATCCAATATCTGGAAGCACTCTTCAATAGACTCCTGCAGAAAATCCCTGAGATCTTCGTTCTTAACATCCTTGGTGATAGCATGCGTCACCAGATATCTGTCCGGCATTCCGTCCTCCCCTGTCTATGTGTCAATTAAGAAATTAATCTCAACAGCTGCTGCTTCAAAGGTCTTTGTAAGTAACTAGCGGCAGATTGTTTTAATTGACTACAAAGTTGGGTTCATTTGTTTCTCGATTTTTACTATTTTGATGAGCACGTATAAAATACTTATGCTGCGGCTGGTCTAAGCAAATTACTAGAGTCCAGAACAATTGATAAACTTTCAGAAAAATGCTTGCAATTATCGTGACTCAGGTATGTTATTGTGCGACCGCAGTTTAAGAGAATTTATATTATTCATTGAACGCAACCAAAAGTAAGCAACAAATTCTGATTTGTTCTCAGTTAAAAAATCAATCAACTCAGGCTATCGCAGGTCACTGCTGGACATAGGCCTCGCCCATGCTGCGCCACAACACCCTATCCTTCGCCTTCCGCATCCAGATTGACCCAGCCATCCTTTTTTTTATTTGTTCTATGATAAAATACCTACCATTTCTAAATCCTCCAAGAAGCAGTGCAGCGCACACGCTTTATTATCAGTTTCCTTGCTGGAGTTATTTTCAGTGGTGTTCTTTTCGTCTGAGCGAAAGTTATCTTCGTAGCCCGAGATTTTATGGCTGTTCGGATTGTACTGACTTCTTTGCCGTGAGTTTTCTGGACGCCTCTCCCTTTTATATCTCCTCGTGGATGGGGTCGTAGAGTAATAATTATTATATTGGCCTTGGCCCATGTCCTGGTGAAATACAAAGTGCAATCTTATCTTGTTTTAACATTTTCAGCAAAACAATACAGCCGGTCGATTCTGTAAAAATCTCACCGTGAAATCATAAGTGAAGTGAGCACTTATTAGTGTTAATCCCTAGCGAATGACAGCTCACTCCACGTTCACTTCACCCAAGCTTTCACGGTGAGATGGTTACAGAATCGCACGGCAGTACTTAGGAAATGACTAGATACTTACGCTTCCATATTCGTCGCTCTGAGGGAAGTCTTCTCTTCCATTGACATAATCATCCCTTCCATACTTATTATCGCGATTCCCCATCATATCATTCCTGTTATTCTTACCCCCCATTCCACTTCTTCCACCCGATCTATCATTGTTATTGCTCATTCTATCATCATTTCTGTTATTTCTATCATCATTACGATCCATCCTATCATCACTCCTGCCCATCATGTCATCTCTGTCTCTCATACTAGTGCCTCCTTTTCTATCTTTACCATTCGTTCTATCATCTTTGCTATTCTTATTTTCTTTACTTCCGGTAGTGCGACCTCGTTCCCAGTTACTCCTTTGTATTTGACCTCGTGGCTCCTTATAGTCTTGCTCAGAATTTCCTCTGCTTGAATTCTTTCCTTCTTGCATTTTTAAGCATTTCTTGTAAATGTTCTTCAGCTCGGCTTCTTTCGGTCCTCCGCTTGACCGACAGTTCAAGGCCTGTGCAAAAAAAATAATACCATTTGGTACCTGTAGGTAATGGTTATACTACTTTTAAGGAAAGGTACGGTGACGTCAGCGAAGGTTCATCAGTTTCATTATATTGGCTTACTTAAGTTACATCTGCAGGGAATAAGCTTCTCAGTAACAGATGTAATAAATTACCATACACAAGAGAAAGTGGCTGTCTGTGCGATCATGTCCTATCTAACAACACCTGTGGAAGATGCACCACAAGAAACTACTATCGTTAGGTCGCTTATCAATCTTGAGGGTCTTAAATTAAAATAATATCAATTGATACTCACATAACTTTCCACGAGTATTAAACAGAATATCAGCACATGGTACTTCACGAGGCACATGGTCATAGCGGCTGCAACACTGACAATGTCGCCTGCTGGTCAAGCCACACCGTTTATATGATAGCGGCGTCCACGCTTCACTTGCCGCAGACACAAAAGGTGACAAGCTCCATCCAAATATGACTAATTGTTGGATGACATGCGTACCGTAACTTTGTGCGCTTTTGAATTAGTTGGACTCGATAATTTTATGATGATTTTTATTTTTATAGCTTTCTTTACTCTTTATTTTTCAAAGATTGGTTTAATCTTCGCTCACTTTGTAGTCTTGCCTATATTATAAAGAACCTCTAAAATCCGTTGGAGCAGCAATAACATCCTCTCTTAAAGATCTACGTATAAGCCATCCGTCTTAAATAATTCCTACATTCTGCATATGATAACAGCTCAAACTCGAAGCATTTATATCAAATAAACAAATTACAGGCACTTTTGAATTTTTAAGGGGTCGGCCAGTCAGAAAGCTAGCTAGTTGCCTATTCCAAAGCGTAGTAGGTACCTAAAGAGAAGAACGGGCAAGAAACTTCGTCTCCGAATTTCCATAAGTTCTGCTCCATATCACATTATACATACTGCCGGTCGATTCTGTAAAAATTTCACCGTGAAATCATAAGTGAAGTGAGCACTTAATAATCCCTAGCGAATGACAGGTCACTCCACGCTCACTTCACCCAAGCTTTCACGGTGAGATGGTACTCATCCAGTATCATATCAAACAATGCGCATCAGTCATCAGTCACGCCTGTCAAGCTGTCAACCTACATGGTCGGATGTTCGGATCAGAGCCACTAATTACAGGAAAACCTCATGTGGCCAATTGGAAATTGCAATATTATATCACTACAATAACAAGTATATCAGAAAATTAGTACCTACTAAGGTACTTGTTGTGGTGTTCACAGACTTATTGTGTCCATTTAGCTGTCTCATTTCGGAGTATCTTATTTTGTTGTTAGTCTGTTTTGCTACGTCATTATTTTTACCACCATTCTTTCAGGTATACAGGCATACCAGCTAATACAATCATGGGACTCCTGATCGCTCTAATTCGATGAATTTGACGCTCCAAATTGTATAGCCATGGAGAATTTCAATCTCCGGTGATTTGGTACCCACCTTTCCGGCAATCAATAATAATTGATACATCATTCTCCCTACAGTCCGCATTCCGGCTACTCTCTGGATTTCCGTAATAAGTAAATTGTGTGGGTGTCAATTTACAATAGTAGCTGTACTACCTTACACATTCTTCGTCAGCTTTTTCTTTTACTTATGGACAAAAATATACATTTATTTTTATTTTTACTGAATTCGTTGGGATTTTCTTGTTTTCTTCTGAGCTGCCAATAAAACCAATAAACCAGTTGTTAAAGATATATTTTTAATTTCAGTACGAGGAAGAACTTCGCAGCTTCAGCGTCCCGAAGCAGCTGGACATCGAGATGTACTGGAGCAAGCTCCGTGAGGTGTATATCACTTACCAGGAGGAGCACAACCCCATCATGGGCCACTACCAAAGTCTGCGAGAGAAGGACGACTTCTACCAGAAGGAGATCGCCAGGAACGACTTTCAGATACAACTCGCTACTGTAAGAAATTGCTAAGAACCTGGTTACCAGACTCGTTTGAAAAAATTCAAGTGGAAATTCAATCGGCCTTATTATTTTAAAGTGTATTTTAGACCCGTATAGCCGTATACCCGTAAAGCATCGAACCAGTTTTGAATTTCCAACTTAGTTCCGACAACGTAAAAGTTCTCATTACAAAAACTGATTGTTCTGGGCGATGTGGTCGCTAAGCAAAAAATTTTCTAGTAAACAATAAAAATAAACCGACTGTATTTTTTTCCAATTCTAAGTGGTCAATTTTGGATTGCGAACTTTATACCGATTGAAATAAGTTTCGAGATATAAAAACTGGCCCGAAACTAAAAGCTTGGATTAAAGTTAAAACTCGTTTTGTAATGAGACGGAACAGCTTGTTCTTCCATGGAACGCAAAGTATTATCTGCTTCAAAAATTCAGTCAAGCGTCCATTTATTTAATAACCCATCCTACTTGGGTACCTACTGAAGTTGCTTAATATAGCATTTCTTAGAAATAAATCTAAGCGAGGTTGTTATTTCCGTAGGGCACGCGACATTACTGAATTATTTGCCAACAGATCGGTTAGCTTCAATGCATAGTAGACACGAATGAACATTGATAACGGCCGATCAATCGAGGCAAAAATATGATCCAAGCATGGGCCGCTGCATAGCGTGACAAAATGTCATTGACAGGCAAGAGACGATGAAGATGGAGCTTAAAACTTGATTTACTGCTACGTTTATTTTTGCATTTAGTTAGGGATTACAATTTCAATAACACATTAGACCAATTCATTAGGAAATCTTTTGGAGAACTTAGCTTCCATTTACTGAATTTTATTACACTAATAGACACATTGTAGCTTCATGATATCTAGGTACCTACCCTTACATAATATATTAGTTAGCATGATCCGTGTGTAATGTTCCCACTGCTAGGACATAGGTCTCCTCTCTTTTTAGCTGACTTCAAAAAGGAGGTTATCAATTCGGATGTTTATACAGTGTGAGTCTTTATAAAGTGCACATATTAAAAAGGGTGAAAATATAAACAATTTTATCGACGGAAAAAATTTCAAAAAAAATTTTTTTTTATGGTAAAAAATGGTAAATTTTCTTTAAAAAATCATGAATAATTAATTTATGAGTTTTCTTTTTCAAAAAATTATGGCTTTATTAGCTTGGCCTATTATTAGAGATCTTTATTAATTTTGTTTTGTTTTAATATGACATTTATTTTAAAAGTAGTAACAGTTTGTTTGCATGGGGTACCCAGACGAGAGTAAAAAAAATTAAAAATTTAATTTTTTTTTTTAGAATTTTTTTGACATTTTTTCCGTCGATTAAATTGTTTATATTTTCACCCTTTTTAATATGTGCACTTTATAAAGACTCACACTAAAAAAAAAAAACAACCGAGACTTCCAAAAAAATACTACAACAAAAAAAAAAAAGACCGACTTCCAAAAAAACACTACAAAGTGAAAAATAACTTTAATTTCGGAAGTCGGTGTCAAAAAACGAAAATGCGGAACCAACGATACCGACTTCCAAAATTAAAGTTATTTTTCACTTTGTAGTGTTTTTTTGGAATTCGGTCTTTTTTTTTTTTGAGAGGGAGTGGGTGGTGACCGTAATCCACCACGCGGTCCCAGTGAGGATTGGTAGATGGACATGTCTTCGAATTTTTGGTTCTAGGACGTGCCGGTTTCCTCACGATGACAAAGTAAAGCGCCTGCCTGGGTTCGAATCCACGACCTGTAACTCGTTAGTCGGAGCCGTTACACTGGGCCACCACTGCTCACTGTACATTGTACCTACATCACTTAGCTACGACAAAACTTATTTGTTCAATCTTAGGCCTACAACTTTGCTATTAATTTCATTCACGAATACTAAAACCAATTTCAATATAATTTTGTCTATCTTTACCGACATCAAGGTATACAATATCCTTGCATTTCAGGATAATTTGTTAAACCTGCAACATGAATGGCAAAAGACGACCAGTACGATGACAGACAAACTGACACGCATGGCTAATCGTAAGGAGGAACTGGCACACAAGTACCTGCAGATGAAGAGAGACTCCAAGATCGAGAGGAGCAAGAGCAGCCAGCAGCTCAACGTCATGGTTAACGCCAGTCAGGATGCTATCAAGGTTCCACTCTATTGTTTTCATCAATATCCATGCAAAAACCATTATCCAATCGTTGGATTTCAGGCCTTTGTTTGAGCTCTCATTGCAAGTGGCCATGGCAGCGTTTGAGTGGCATTTGATTGGCAAATTGAGATCATTGTTCGACCTTTACACTAACCTTTTGACTTCGCATCACATAACAAACACCTACAACTGAGGAGCGTCGGAACGAAAACCGATATATCGAATTTACCATATTATTCACAAATTAAAAAAAAGCTTGTAAGTTTTTTAATGTTACAAAAGTGGAAAATCATAGCATGTCAATTTGCAGTTAAAGTGGCATCGATTGATGTGTGAAACTTGACGGAGGGTAGATACTTAATTTAGGGAGATACTTGGCGGACAAGTATGGATATATCGGTTTTTGACGCGATCATTATGGATATATCGGTTTTTGACGAAACCAAAATGGATATGTCGGTATTGAACTGAATTGAATTTGAACCGACCATTGTTGAATTGTGTAAAACTTAATAAGAATTATCGGTTTTTAATCCAACAACAAGAACATGTTGAATTTAAAAATGTATTTGTCGGGTTTGATTTGACCACAGTATTTTGATATTTTTTTTAAGATGGTTGTAACTGTTTTTTAATTGATTTCTTTCCTGAAGGATGTATAATTAAACATTTTGTAACAGAAAAAAAAAAATAATGTCTTAATTAAGACATATCGGTTTTTGTTCCGACGCTCCTCAACTTAAAGGGAAGTACGTAGATAGGAAATCTACTCCAAAGCTTCGCAATTTTTGTACCTAACAGCTTAAGCAGAAAGAGTTTGTTTCCTAAAGCTATATCTAAAGTCCCTTAATATCGACACCTTTAAGCAACCGAAATGAAAAACTCTCCAAGCAGTAGTAGGTACTTACAGATGGATAAAAATAATGAGTCGGATATGTTTTTCATCTTCAGAAATACTGTGCCACTTTTCAGCATCTTGAAGACATGCATGACAAGCTAAACAAGGTGCTGCAACTAGCCGACATCTGCAGAAAATACGAGCATGCAGGCGATGAGCTGACCAAAGACGTGGAATACGACCTCGACTCAGTTGACTTTGAGCATCTCGATAAAGCTATGATCGTAAGTACAGAACAAAATTAGGTAGCGCTCTATAATTGACTTCGTCGACCAACTCGACCTACTGAGTGCCACGGTTGGTCTGGTGATCAAAGCGCACCTGTGGAGCATGGTCTTGAATTGCATCCATAGATAGTGTGAAGTGTTTTTGGGTTTTTGTATTTGGAATATGCTCGCCTGCTATTACATGGGCATTAAAAATACTAGGTACCTATTCAAGAAATGTACCTAGTAACTGGAGGGTGTGTACTATTTACTATATACTTCTTATTACCCCATTATGCAGTCGTGATGAGGTTTTTACACGACTGTCCCAGAAGCAGGGTAATGTTTTTTGCATGTCTATTCTTAACTATTAGGCAGACTCGTTCCTGGACAGTTCAGCTAAGAGTCCTACACAATGTCCATTTTAACACTAAATTAGTTTTATTATTAATCCCATGGCTACTATTCATTCATTGTCATAGGATGAATGCAAGGAATACAGCAAAATGGACAAATTCCTACTCAAAGTGAACAGAGCGAAGGTCCAGACGATTTGCTTGAGGACTGAGAAAGACAAGCTGGTCAAGGAGAACATTCAGCTGAAGAACTACATCAAGAGATACCTGACGGACCTGGCTCTGAAGGGCAAGGACAGGCCGTTAAGCATGAGGATAAGGACGGAGGTGCCGAAGATCGATACCAAGACATTGTATGTATTTTTTATCATTTCTGTCTGCTAATCTTTTGAAGCTTAGTTTATGCAACGTCCAACGACATCGCGGCAGACCCAGGCGTAGATGACGGGACGAGCTTGACGCCCTAGGCGGGATTGGTCCATTTTGCCGCAGAATCGAGTTGAGTGGAAAAAGGCAAGGGTAGCCTTTGCCCTGCATAGTGACGACACAGGCTGATTATTCATTAATGCAATAGGGAAGGAGAAGACTACTTAACTGGTCTTCTTTGTCCTGTCCTGGGAGAAAAGGGGATGATTCGTAATTGAAAATGACAAGCAAACAAGTTAGTATAGGTATGTAGCTTGTAGTTACATAAGTAGGTACTAGGTACCTACATTATGTGAACTGTTACCTATTTACCTAAGTATAAAGGCCTAAGTCTGGAGGACTATTATCACCTAGGTCTCGATGGTTAAGTACCTAATAATAAATACAATGTTCAAGTGTTGATATCATAATACTTACTATTATTATAACTACGTTTATCAGATACTTAGTGGCATGGTCTTACGTAGGATTGGAGAGAACAAAGATATTCTTCTAAACTATTTTCTAAACCCAAATCCTTCTCTCTCTCCTGCCTGTCTAGGAATCGTCCAGTAACGTGCATAGAAGGTGCACTATCGAACGCGGTGCAGCATGAGAAGCGAATGCGTACTTTCCAGCGACGCAACAGAGACAGCGACATCAGGGCGTACCCACGCGTGCAGTGCTGGATGCAGTTGGCATAATACTGCCCCACACTCCATGAATTTCTAGCAGGAACATAGATGTAGAACATCGTTTGTTGGTTTTGGTCTTGTTTACCAAACTGTGTTAGTAGGTGGTAGATACTAAGATTTACTATAACAGTTTTCATTTAGGATTTTGAAACAAATGTGGTTGTAATCTTACCTACTTGAAAGAACCTCTCATCACATCACAAACTTGCAAAGTAATGTTGGTGTGTCCTTATCAGATAATTTTAAGTGCATTTTTTTATTAAATAATGTTTAAGTCTCAGTTCCTATCCTAACCTATCTTATATTAATCAGAATAATCATTTAACATTTTATAGTACTTTTTAAGCATGTAATTTGATTATCTTTATGTGTTTTTCCAGTCACATGGAATAAATTAATTAGAATAAGCCAAAAATTGTGTCAATTATATGTAAATGTACTGGATATACCCAAAAATCAAATGGCACCTCTGTATTAGGAAACCAGATTTGCACATGGCTACACATCAAGCTATACAATTCCAGTTTTGGCTGACCTCGTATTGTATAAATTTTTCATGCAATCAGGAATCAGCTTATACTGGTATATGTAGCTGTGCATACCTATGATGTATTGATTTATTTAAATTATTGTCACATAGTATAATCAGCCTATAATTTTCCCACTGCTGAGACACATGCCTCCAGCACAATTCGAGAGGAAGTGGGCTGTAATATACCATGCGGGCCCAGTGCAGGCTGGAATAAACATAAGGAATTTATGGAATAAAAAAGGCATGAATTATGTAAAATACTTATATTATGTAAAGCTATCAGTATTAATTAATTAGAAAATGTACAAAATGCCAATTCAATTGGAGCAATACTTGCCTCTTGATGTTACATCGATCAGTGTAGGTATGTAAAAAACAGAAGATGTAAGGACTTCCAAATTTAAAAATGATGCATTAACTATATTTATATTATATTTTGGCACCATCATACAGTGCTGCTGGTTTTATAGATTTATGACATCTCCAGCCACAAATTACCAGGAAATGTAACACTTATTACAAAAACATATATTTTTAATATTCATATTATTTGGTACTCTGATCTAAGTTTATTATTATTTTAAAATAAAAGTTTGCATTAAAACATTTATTTCCATGCAACTTGAATGCTATGAGGTGAAATATACATTGATGGAGCTTCAACAGAATAGGTAAAGTGATAAATGTTTACCCCTATGACGACCCACTGACCTTTATTATAAAATTGGAATGACTCTTCATATTCATTTAATACAGTTCTGTTTTTATTAAAATAACTATTATTATCCATCTTATAAAGAAACTTATTCTAACCTCAGAAGTTTTGATCCATTGGTACTACACCAGCCATAGAATTAGCAGAATCGTCGCCCAAGTTCCAAGGTTCGTCGATAGCCACCAGCAACCTCGCCAACGCTTTGTGCCCATCCAGATCAATATTCTTAGTTAGTTCTTCATTGAATGGAACATATTCATCACACAACACTGTCTTTCCTTGCGAAACGCCGTAAATCTCGTACCAACCTTCTAAAGGCTCATTCAAAGGTTGTTTCAATTTTATAAGAATCTCCTGATCATCCACAGTTTTTACATAGAAACCTTCGGTAGCAGTAACTTTGGTGACTTTGCCCCAGAGTGTAACTTTCGCGCCAACTCTACCGAGGTTACCGGCTGTCACGTACGGAACAAATTCATCGTTGTCGGGATACTGGTTGTCTTCGAAGTCATCGTGGTCTCCCATTTTTTAAGTGCTCTAGGTAAGTTGAATCAGATTATGATTATGATTTATGGAAAAGATAACCACTGAACAGGAATCAACTTGTAGTTTGTAGTTGTTTGACAGAAGTGAAATGCAGTGTTGCCAGTGCAGTGCCCTTTTGTCAAAAAGTAACATTTAGATGACAAAAGTAACATTTATTTTTAGGGGATATTTGTTTAAACTAACTAACTAAAATACTGGTTTTCAGCTGTATCCGGTTCGACTGGAAGCTGACCCCAACATAGTTGGGAAAAAAAAGGCTAGGCAGATGATGATTTGTTTAAACTAACGTGGCATTTTCGAAAATGTTTAAATGATATTACAGACTATGATATAATTAAATATGTTATGTTATTTTTTTTTATTTCGGATTTAGACTATTCGGTTGATTCAAAATTTTGGTACAGACGCCAGCACATCAAGCTACTACAATCTGTCAAACTTTAATAGATTTTCAACTTTATCGCAAAATAACGTTCAAAGTTGATTGGGATTTTACAGTTTCGGGTAGCTTGATGTCCTGTTCTGTACATATAAGCAAAGATAATCCACCCCCAAAAGGAAGAAAAAACTGTTTTTTGAGCTATTTAAACTTATAATGCGACTCAAAACAAAGCGTGGGGTGCTTTTTATCATATTTCTATACTAACTCTACGTTTACAAATAACTACTAGTTATATATTTATAACAATCAATATCGAGCCACGCTTTTTTTACAATGAAATGAATTTTCTTTTCATAACTTTATTTTTGATTTTGAAATTAAAAGTTATTTTCTGTATTTAGTTCGATTTGCTATTGATGATTTGCTATAAGCGTGTTTTTTTAAACTATATTTTATTTATTTATTTCATGTTTTTTTTTTTTAATTTTCATTCATCTTTTTTTTATCAAAATATTGTGTTGTCGTCGGTCGTTAATAACTAAGTCTACAACGTTTAGGAGTCCATATGATGCTGTTTTGGTTATATTGGGCGATCTGGATCTCGGTATCTATAATATGACCTAAGAGTTTGCTATTTGGACACATTAAACCTGGACTTTTAATCTTTAACTCTTTCAGTCACGCTTTTACATTAACAATATTTTGAGCATTTATATTAGAGTTTTAGCATCATTTCAACAACTAAATAATCACAGAAAGTAGGAAAAAAAAAATCTAGGTATAAAGGCTCTCGAGGAATGAGGTGGTTAGTGACACTAACCACCATGACTATTGATACAAACAAAACTATGATGAATTATGTATATTATTTATTTAATGATCTTTCCACAGGCAAAACTAACATAAAAATTACATGAGTCACGTGTGTGTGCGTGTGGGTACCTTGTGTGTCACGTGTGGGCGTGTGGGTCAGGTGTGTACGCGTGTGGGTCACCTTGTGTGTGTGTTTGTGGGTCACGTGTGTATGCGTGTGGGTCATGTGCAAAGACTATTATAACCACTTGACTGCGTATACAGTGCCCCGACGCACGAAAACTATTAGTATTTTGTCGCCTATGTATAGGCTACGGTACTAGTAGCAATTTTAGTTGTGTCCAAGTGTTAGACCTGCGTGCACGCTAAATTAATATAATTTTTTTATAACGTTTATGCAATTATAACGCATCAAAATGCCTTCATGCGCGGTAAAGTGGTGTGGGAAACATTCTTAGACATCTAGTTACAAAAAGGATGACATAACTTTTCATCGGTACATAAACATTACGAAAAATTATTTTTGATTTAATCAGATTATAAGCCACTGCAGGGGTCTATTTAAAATGGTGGCTGGGTAAACGAGCACACTTTTTGAGTCGCGCGTTGATGTCTTTTGGAAAAGTCTCGTTCTTGTATTAGACAATTCTAATGCTTCTATCCCTTTCTTTCCTTTTGTATGTTTATCGTAAAAAATAGTGCTGTTATTTTTAATAGCTGAAGGTTGATATCGAGAAAAATAAAATGAATACTTTTTTATTCAATTCACATACTTTAATAAAATAACTATCTACTATTAACCGACTTCAAAAAAGAAATACCGACGAACTGAGAACCTCCTCGGTTTTCAGTTCGTCGGTTTTTTTTTTTTTGTATTTTCCGGGATTTTTTAGTTCTTTCTGTCCCCGACCGGGGCCGATCAGTCCATTTCCGGGATTTTTTTTTGTAATTGATTGATTTTGATTAAATATTATTTCTATGATTTTGATTTAGTATTTATTATAATGTTAAAATCCATTTTATCGATATCGACTATTTTCTCTTAATGAAGTAAAGCAGCCCTAACGATGCAACTTGACCTTGAACTGACCAATTGCAGCCGCGCGTTCTTCCTCATCCCCCGGCCCGCAGTAGTGAGTCGTGTGCTTCGAAGAAATCGGCCCATACGCTCTCTAGTGGTTATATTCTCTATGGTCATGTGTGTGCGTGCGGGTCACGTGTGTACGTGTGTCACGTGTATGTCACGTGTGTTACGTGTACGTGTGTGTATGTTTCACGTGTGTGTGCGTCACGTGTGTATGTGTCACGTGTGTGTGCGTCACGTTTGCGTGTCACTTGTGTATGTGTTTGGTTTATTAGTGTATGTGTGTGTCACGTGACACACACATACACGTGAAACACCCACATACACACGTGACACACACGCATACACAGGTGACACACCCACATATATGTGACACACACACAAATACACACGTGTGTATGTGGTTATTTATTTTATATGTATTTATTTATGTACTTACTTGTCTGTACCGTCAATCGATAACGGCGAGCCCCCCTTTCCCTGTTCCAAATGCCCAGCTACCGCCGGCCCCGACACGGACACCGACACCACTCGCGCGGGTCGCGCGCCGCCCGCTCCGGTGCGTGGCGCACCGCGTATTGTAGAGGGGTGCGGGCAGGGCGAGAGATGCGAAATCGCTCGCGTTGGTCTTTAGTGGCGCGCTCTTTAACCTTTTGAACGCCAATCACTTGTATACAAGTTCGTATTACACAAGTGATTGGCGTTCAAAAGGTTAAAGTAAATCTCATCGCATCGAGCCCAAACGAGTCAGTTACATACAAAACAAACATACAGGTGAAACTAATATAACGTGTTAAAAAGTGACATACGCGACAGTCGCGTACCTAACGATTGCTTTTGATTAGGGCGCGGCTAATTTGAATAGTTTAGTTTATAAACCTATAGCTTTCATTCATTCAATAATCATTGCAACGAGATTGTAAAAGATAATGTGATAAGCTGTCCCCACTGACCAATAACAACCGGACGTGTCGTTAAAAAGCTCTTTTTTTCTTTGACTGTATTTTGTTGTACAGTAAAACATAACGTTTTTCTGTACGAATAACAAAACAAACTAATCATCATTTATCAAATATCGCTAGATTTTCTAGAAGACTAGCTTAAATTTCATAAACGTTTCAGTGACGTCATTCTCCGGTAAGTACCGGACCAAAGCTTTACACAGGACTTACAATCTTTTGTAGCGAGAAAATCTATTAGTAGTTTCCTCGTCGCTGTGGGATAAGTGCCTCACGGCCGGCGGTTCTGCGGCGAAGATTGCGTACCTAGTGTGCGAGTTCCCTTAGGACACATTTTGTGGAAAGGTTTAATTAAATAATGTAGTAAATAAAGCAGCGTAGCAAATTTATTAAACTTTTATTTTCGCTTATTTACACTATCCCTTAGAACTAAAACACTGTTGCCTACGCGAAGTGGTCCTCGCGGTCGGCTGCGAGCGTGGGCGCGGCCGCGTCCTCCATGGCGGCGAAGTTCATGAAGTGCGCCGGGCGGTGCACCTCGTGGTAGAACTCGCGCGGGTTGCCGAGCTGCACGCCGTACTTCATGTTCGGGTCGTGGCGGACACCTGGGGGAAAGTTTATTGTTGTAGTTACAGCTAGAGGTAGGTTTTATGTTGGGGATCTTTTTTAGGGTTCCATACCCAAAGGGTAAAACGGGACCCTATTACTAAGACTCCGCTGTCCATCCGTCCGTCCATCTGTCACCAGGCTGTATCTCATGTAGGTACCGTGACAGTTAGACAGTTGAAATTTTCACAGATGATGTATTTCTGTATCTGCTATAACAACAAATACTAAAAAACAGAATATTCTTTTTAAGGGGGCTCCCATGCAACAAACATGATTTTTTTTTGCCGTTTTTATAGATAATGGTACGGAACCTGTAATGTATAGGGGAATAGGTTTTATAGAAGTTCGAGTATCAGCTAATATAATGACGATTAGGTTGTACTGTTATTGATATAATAAATAATTTAAAATCTTCATTAAAAAAATACACATACCCATGAAATTGTAATTCCAGCTTCCCTGTGACGGGACCATGAAGTAACCGAGGAACCGGTCGGACAGTAGCATCTGCACCCTCTCGTAGTGGCTGGGCAGGTATCCCTTGGGGTTGTTCCCCCGGTCGGTGTTGCGCGCTCCCCACTCGTACCCGCTCGGTGTGAGCTTGTACGCCGTGAGGGAGCAGGAGCCGGGCGTGAACGAACACGTGATTATGATAGTCTTCTCGCCGTCCCAAGTCGGGTTCTCTGCCATTATTTTTGCATGAGTTGTAATGTCCTGTGAATGGATAAATATTTAGTATCAGCCGTGATTCCATTATTTGTGGGTATTATAAGTTTCTGTAAGAGCATAATTGTTGCCGTGCTGTGAAAACCTCGTAATGCAGTAGTTTTAAGATGCGTCTAATGCCTTCTATTGATAATAACGAGCCTCGGAAAACGTCATGACTTAATTTTTTAAACAGATTTTATTTTCTCATGTAAAATAAAGTTTATTGCAATCACGAGTTACATGGCGACGAAACAAAACATCAGGGTCCGTATTATGACATGTTAATGCCATCGTTGTTCCAGTGTCAGACAGAGATACAGCTATACAGGATAACAGGATGAATAGCGCTATCTCTTTTTCACAACGGACCAACGATGGCAACATCTGAAATATGCGGTAGATTGACATTGACGTTCTGCTTCTTCGTGTTATTTGTGTGTAGGTAAGTGCGTACCTGCGGCGAGAGCTGCGGCAGCTCGTTGGGCTGCGTGTGCATCCAGCCGAGCGGCTGCAGGTGCGCCAGCGCGGGGTGCTTGGGCAGGTGGCGCGGCAGGTGCACCTGCTGGTGCGTGCCCCACTGCGGCGCCAGCACGGCGCACTGCACCTCGCGCACCATGGGGTTGTCGGCCGGCGACGTGCCGTACAGGTAGCACGCGATCTGCGCCCGGACGGACAGGGTCAATAGCGGCAGCAAAATGATAAGTCATCAAAATGACGGTGCGTGGTTAATACTACGTTGGCATACATACACCGTCATTTTTTGCGTGAAATTACGACAATGTTAAGCAAGTACGAACCAGTAGCTGTGGCACTATTTTGCTCTCAGCTTTAAAGCTCGAAATCGAAGCTTTAAAATCGGATCGAAAAATACTGAGCTGCTATCTGGACTTTCCCGATAGTGTGTAAGACTTAATAAATAAATAAATAAGACTTATAAAAAAAAATTGTTTTTTTTTTTTTAGTACACGTTATCAAATACAGTAAAAGGAAGCATTTAATACAAAAAAGTGAAAATGGTCAAAATGTGACATTGGCCCTTATACGTAGGACCCATCGATTTCTAAGTGGATAAGTTTCTACATACTTGCTACGATCACACTGTAGTGTGAGGAGTATACTGGGTGTCCGGAAAGTCATGGATTACCTTTTAACTGCTGATGGGCCCATTGGGATCTACCAATAAAAAAAAAATGACCATGGTAAAAGTCTTATGGTTTCCGAATTTTTTGATGTTTAATGAAATTTTGGAAAATCTCTACCTTTGATCAGTTTTTTCCATGCCATTTCTACGAATGAAAACGAGTACAGGCTTTTTTTTATTTTCATCTTGAATCATCCTACTATCGATTGAATACAAGAAAGTTACAGATAGCATCTTTTAAATACCTAAAATTTAGGTTCAAACTTACAATTTTCACCAAAAAAAATTTTACCTTATTTTTGATCGGCCCTGGTGAAAAAAAAAAATTTATTGGTAGGTCATTTTTTTTTATTGGTAGATCTCAATGTGGCCCATCAGCAGGTAAAATTGTAATCCATGACTTTTCGGACACCCCATATACATGTAATTATCACTATCCTTACTTATGGTAGGCCCATAAGTAAGGATTAAATCTAAAAATACTCTATAAAACACTGAATGAGAATAATAATAATAATTATTATAAATATTATAGTATCAATTTATCACACATAATATTTAATGACAACTGTAATATCACAGAAATAATTTTTAACTAACCTGCGCTCTCAAGTCGGAAATAGTGACGAATTTCTTGAGCAAGTTCTTTGGCAGGATGTAGGTGTAGCCACTTTCTTTGATGTCGTCCGAGCTCACGTAGATGTGGTTCGTGCGTAGATGTAGGTTGGTGGCGGATATCGCACGCACACGCCATTCCGTCTTTGAACTGAAATGTTGTTTAGGGTTAAATAATGTTTAACATAGGAAATATGCATTGGATTGAAAAATTATTTATATATTTTTTATGAGTATGCATATGCTTAAAAATGCCTGGCTTCGGCGCGAGACTATGTAAGGACACAAGCTTGTCGCGCGCACATGTAAGTCTGTCTAGATTGGAATGTTGTCAATACGATCAGCTAGCGTTATATCAGTGCCGCGACGTGTGACGTCAGTGCGATCAGCAAGCGCCACACGCTCGCGGCACTCCAGAGCACAGAGACTCTCTGGTTTCAGGACCCCTACGCGGTTCATCATTTCATATTGACGACAAAATATATTAACAAGAGCGCAACCCCATATGGTATTCATCATTCATTTGACTCGCGCGTTAATTTATACAATAGTGGAACATTCTCCAAAACTTACAAACTCTCAAGTTATTTTTCTGTCACAAAGATATCCTTATATAAATAAACACATTCTCACCTAAAGGTCTGCGACTCATAGTTGCTGGTGGTGGACGTTATGATCTCGTCTCCGTGCTTGTTAACAGTCCTAGTGGTGGTGGCAGTCAGTTGGCTCTGTTCCTTACTCTGCTTCTCAATCTCGGCGATCTGTTGTCGTTGAGCTGATGGTGCTGATATCTCCATACCCAGAATTATGTCACGGATTTCGGACTGTGTGAGTGAGGCCACATTTACGCTGTAAAGAAAATGTCACTGTAATGACAGCTTGGAAGTAGAAATATTAGGGTTTCTGAGATTCTGATAAGTTGCTGACCAGTAATGTAATTTTAAGTGTGATAGTTGAGTGTCGTCCAATAAAAGACTCAGCTTTATGTTGACAAAGTATATTTTATTTACTAAGGGCCGGTTGTTTCTAACCGTTGGTTAACGTAACATACGTACAAGGCCATAAGTCTGTAATTGTAATATGAAACGTTTTTTTTTTGGTTTGACTATAGTTAGCGCCATTTTTGACGTATACGCGTGCGTCAAGTGCACGTGAAACAACCCGCCCTAACCATTGCATAGTTAGCAAAGAGTTATCCAGATAAAACAATAGGTTTTTATTACTTACTTGTTCTTCTTGCCATAATCAGCAAGAATAAGGTCCTTTAGTTGCACCTCAACCTTGATCCAGTCGTCATCAGACAGCGTGGGCCAGATGTGATGGGGCTCCGTCAGCGTGGTCTTGTCGGGCTTCAGCAGGACTTTGGTGCGCTCGGTGTTCACGTGGAGGGCGCGAAGGATCAGGATTAGACGACTGAATGCCTATGAAAACAATTGTGAACATTCTTTTTAGTGCTTGCAGTATTCTAGAGGCTACAACGGCAGGTATTTTGAGCCAAGCTTGTTTTGTTGTCAATACGATCAGCTAGCGTTATATCAGTGCCGCGACGTGTGACGTCAGTGCGATCAGCAAGCGCCACACGCTCGCGGCACTCCAGAGCACAGAGACTCTCTGGTTTCAGGACCCCTACGCGGTTCATCATTTCATATTGACTACTTTTGTCCATAAGATCAATATTCTATTTGTATATTTCGATATTTTATTTTGCGTGCCTTTTTATCATCAACACACCATGTGATTTTATTGTACTTATATAATTGTAAACTCATATCGCATAAACTTCATAACATGTATTTATAATAAATGGAAAATGTGGTTGACAAAAAAAAAAAAAAAAAAACAATGTTGATTTTACATTACTCACTCTGTGACTCAATTTTTGTGTAATATCAGCCATTATTGTATGCTCAGTTTTTGTTAATGTGTAACCGTTTCTTTTTCAAATAAATAAAATAAAATATTGTATAATGACGTTGTTTTATTTTTTATTTTCAACCTTACCATCTGTATCATCACCTCTTTTAGCACCGCACGAGATAATTTTATACAAATTTATTAGTTCATTCGACATTTTCGAAAGACATCTAACAGTACCTGGACGCCAGTTATAAAATTCAGAGAAAAACAAACCTTTTCTGAAACACTAAGGGCCATAATTTACAGTTTTATTGACATAGGAATAACAGTTTGTATTATCATTTTTACTTACGGTGTACGACGAGATGGTCTTGAGCCAGTCATCATACAAGTTAAACAGCACCATTTGTGGTTCAGTGGCCTTCAGGATCAGGTCTCCGAACTTCTCCACCTTGAGACATGCCTGAAACGGTAGCTGGAGCTCCGAGCCCTTGATCACGATGTTAGGGAAGTCCAACAAGTGCACCTGGATAGGGAAAATACAGAAAAACAAATGGTGAATAACAGACGGCAGAGTTAAAAGAACTTTATTTGATTAGACTACAAAAACTCCAGATTTTGAGAAACATGTTTCCTGAGAATCGGAATACCGAGCCCCAATATTTCAGAAAGGTCACTGGTCACTCTTTCATAAATACTATAATTATTGTGATGAGCCTTCAAGCTGAAAACTATGATGATAGTAAACTAAGATATTGTAAACTTCTAATTCAAGAAGTAGTAAAAGGATTTATTAAAAATTTCTTTAGAAATAGGACTTTTTGTTTCTCTTACCTCAAGAGGATCCAACATTCCCTTTCTGGTGACGATGATCTGTTTAGGCTGTTCTTCCACTGGTAGAGAACGAATCAACGCCGCTACTTCTTCAGCAGTCTTCCATTTAGCAAGCTGAGCAAATCGAAATACATAACTTCATGAGTACAGGATTTACAAAAGCCATCGAAATGCATAACTTCCTATTCAATACATTTCACTGGTTTTAGCATGTTTTAACGTTCAAGTGGTATTCAAGCAGAAATCGTGATGGTAAGTGCCAGTGCCTAAGGACATCTGCAATACCAGAGGTATGTGTAGCCATTTCAGAAACATGGAAAGGCTGAAATATATTATGTGCCTGTAATTACACCGGCACCCTTCAAAGCAGACTCTGTCTGGTGTTTTCTTCAATGTATAATGTTGAATGTATTGTAAAAAAGTGTTATTGTATTTATCTTAATGACAGTAAGGTATAGTAAAATATAATAGCATGTCGTAATAATGTTACCTGTCCAAGACGCTTCTGTCCGGCCCACACGCTGGTGTGAATGATCTTGAGGAAGAGCTGTCCGGTACGCGGATTAAAGATAAAGATGGCGCCGTTGATAGGCTTGGTCGTCAAGTTGCCCTCGAACGTCTTGTGGATCGTTACGCGGTATACGTTTGTGTCGTCTACGAACCTGTGTAAGTGGACAAAATGGAATTGTTAAACTGTAATCATGAAGGGTTAGTTATAAGCGTAAGAATAATGTATAATTAGAATGTATGCTTTAACAAAATATGTGTTTATGTATTCCATTTATTTTCCCTTTTACTTCCCTCAAACTAAACTAGTCAAAATAGTTAATAGTATTTAATAGTTAATGGGACATCTTGGGCTTTAGAAAGAGACAAACAGGTATAAAAAGCGAAAACTCGAACCAAAAATGTGCCGAAAACAGCCGGGCACTTTAACAGATGCAAACGATGCACTCATTTCTACATTTATTAGTACTTACCAAATAATCTGGTTGGAAAAGAGTTCTCCATAGTTCTGACTGGACAGGTAGGGCTCAGTAGGCTCGGACGAGTACAGCTGCAGCGCCTTGCGGATGCGCTCGCGAAGTACGTATAGCGCAGGGTTCGCTTTCATTATCTTCGCCATAGCTTGCTGGATGAGTGGCTTGCAACCAGGGAACCAGTTGCCGTATGCACTGCAAAGAGGATTATTGTTAAAACATAGTAAGAGAAGTTGTTTGTATCAACCCCTAAGCTATCTAAAATATTTATTTTCTTTTATTGAATCGCTTTTTGGTAACAGCTTTTGGCTAGTAATTTCGTTTTGACGATTCTTGAGTGTGAGTGATCGGAATTTGGCCCTGTAAACTTAATTTGATGTAAAATCCTTACCTGTGCAAGTTGTACGCCAGATCTATAGCGATAAGCAATCCAGTCGGCGAGGGGTAGATGGACATGTTATCGGTGGTGTAGTCGAGGAATTTGGCGCGAGCGTATCGCTCCACGTCGTGGGAATCGTAGTCGCCCCAACGTAGCTGAATGTCCAGCCAGTACTTCTGTGTTGTTGTGTTGTCCATTGTGTCTCTGTGGATAGGAAAGGCTGTGAGTGAAGGTAATAGTGAAGCACTTCATCTAAATATACGTAGAGCGTCTTACTACCTCGTGCATGAAGCAATAAGAGCATGCTCAGGCATCACTAGAATTGATAGAAATATTTAACCTCTTAAATGTTTTATGAACCCCACAAGTTCATAACAAAAACACACTCGAAACACATATAATCATAAAAGCCGTTGAACACTTCCATGGAAATGGCTTCTACAGTCGGACTTTTAATTAGCTGCAGCAAAATGACAGATTATGTGTTACCACTTTTTAAGTAAATTTAAATAGTGATGTGACAATAGAATTGATTCATTCAATTAATATTCAGTTGAAATTGATCAATGTTAAATTGATTATATAAAAAAGGATACTTAGTATATTCAATAAAGTCCTTACATATGAAATAGGTGTTTTATATGGAAAAAGTCTGAGTCACTCAGTCTGTCCGTCTGTCACAGCTGGATATCTCAAGAACTACTAATAAATAAAGCATCAGACACAAATTGTCTGGCATTTTTGCTGAACTGGGCCTTTTTAGCGCAGCCGTGAGGCACACTTTCCTGTATTTTTTTTTATGGCTTTGGGACTCCTTACCTCCGTAGCAATTGTATGTTAGGAAATATTATGCAATGTCTGTAGCCAGATTTTTATTGCATTCGTTAAAAATCAATAAAACATCAAATAACATAATCTTACTTGGTATCAGCGAGCAGCGACGGCCGGGAGACGTTCCACTTGTAGGCCGAGAACAGTAGAATGTCGGCGCACGACGAGTTCATCTTGTAAGACTTACGCGGGTGAATGGTTTCTTTTTGGACCGTCTCGATCTCAAGCGCGTCTAGCTCTTGATCAAATACCTTGGTGAAAGAAAATGCTGCTTAGTATTGTAAAATCTTATAAAGGTTAATTTCCACAAAGTTTCTCATTCGTTTTGTGAGGAGAATGTGTATAGGAGATACCTGTCAAGCTTTTAGGCTATTATGGCACTACCCCGTCCCTAAACATTTCCGTAACAATAAGCTTTAACACAATAAAACCCATGTCTTGCATAAATTGAGATTTTTTTTTTTGCCAAAACATATCTGACCTCAATTCCAGACTAAATAAAGTCTTGTATGGCCTCAACTGAATCCCAAGAAAATTTAAGACTACACAAATATTTACCTGACACAAGTCCATGACGATAGACTCGTGGACCTTCTGCCACAAGTGAGCCCTGAAGATCTGAATGAGCGAGATCTTGAGTGTGGGGATCTTGCCGTGCATGAATATGCCCGTCAGGTCCAATTGTACCTATAAAAAAACAAAGATAGGCTATACCAAATATATTTATTTATGTGCCTCATGTTGTGGTAGAAAAGGCCATTCCTTAACCAATTATTCCTTATTCCTTGTCAATGTTATGATTTGCATAAAATCATAGGAACATAAACAGCTGCATTTATTACAGGATCCATTTTGGGTGACAAACAAGCAGGCTATCTGCCAGAGACATCCTAGGTGCGTTACAAATGCCAACATAAAAAAATAAAAAAGGAAGCTTAAATGTTTCATGTGCACGTAATTACACACCCTTAAAACTGAAACACAGCAATGCTGCTGGCGAGTCAGGCATGGTCATTTCCCTAGATGTGCTACTTGCAGACTCTCTACTACTATTTTTCCTGGAGAGTACTGTCATTTGTTTCGTCTTACCTGGAAACCGACGTACACATTGGCTCTGTTGATGGTAGGCGACCACCAAAGTGTGAATCGACGGTTAGGGATCTGGTTCAAACCGGATCGCTGCGCGTTGGTCAGCTTCTTGTACTTCATCGACTCTTCGAAACCTGACGCTTTCTCCCTGCATAAATAATATAACAGAAGATTAGACAGATTTCGAATGATTTTTAAACTTCCCCAAGAATTATACTCAAAAGGGGTTTCCTAAGGAAATATATATAAACTATAGACCATAATAATGTTGTTGAACCATTAGGATGAGAGATTTCATTCAGTTAACTTGGAAGCTCAAACATAAGTGAAATATCAAATAATATGAGTTCTACATTTACGTATTCCATATCCCCAATCAAGTAGCAACTGCCAGACAGGTGTAGGGACTGCGAGCAATCGAAAATTACCGAACCTTACTAGGTAAACATGTTTGCAACAGTAATCTAAGATAGACTATGTTTACTCACCAGAACAGACCCTCCCAGGTCGGGAAGTAGGTTCCCTTGAACAGTGTGTGCTCGAGGATGCCCTCCACACCTCCAAGAGCCTGGATCATGTCCGTGCGGTAGTTGTTGAGGTTCCAAAGCTTGCCGTCGTGGCGCTGGTGCGTCCACCAGAATGGATTCTGTTTCAGGACCTGAGGAAATCACACATAGGTTTATTAAAAGGGCTCTTGTAATCGTAAAATTTAACTATTTTACGGGAAGTAAATTGGGAAAATCAACATTTATTATGAGCAAACTGTAGTGGCGTATTATGAAGTGTCAGAACCACTATTGTATCAGGGCGAGTGACAAGGCTACGGAGCTAAACAGGACGAATAGCACCATCCTTTTTAACGTAAGGTAACTATGACGACAAAGTTATCCGCTTCAACACTTCATAATACTGCCCCTGGACAAAAAACATGTAACAACATCCCAAAACCAATGACAATAAAAACCAGTTCAATTACCTGATACTGTTTGAACTCGGTACGAATACGCCATCCCTTATCATAAGCTAGTGTATGCCTATCCTTCTGGAACAGCGTATTGATACGCGGGATGCCTCTGTCCCACGAATCTTCTAGATCTTCCAATGTCAATCGCCTGTGAACGAAAAACTGTATTTATTTTCTGTTGTATGGTAATTATTTAAGGGTAGTTGTGTGCTGTTATGATCAGCTAGCGTTATATCAGTGCCGCGACGTGTGACGTCAGTGCGATCAGCAAGCGCCACACGCTCGCGGCACTCCAGAGCACAGAGACTCTCTGGTTTCAGGACCCCTACGCGGTTCATCATTTCAAGATTGTGTGTATTGTATAGTTATTTCAGTACTAAATAATCATCTCGGATTGAGTTGTAAGTCAGTGTAAACTCAGACCAATAGGCTTTTATTGGTCGGAGTGTATAACCATTGGTTGATTGTAAACATTGTTGATAGCAACTTCAAATCTTGCTGGAAACAATAAAAAATTGGCAACTTGTTAAAATGCTGTCAGAAACATTCGAACACTGTGTCGCCAAAACAAAATGTCTCATTCCGTTTACTATGAAATACATACATAGTTCTATTTGTATGTTATGTTGTAGATTTTCAAACACATAAGATTTTCATAATAGTTCCCTTTACAGTTTTACACTGTCGAGCCTTTTAATTTGCACAATTTCTTAATATCTTACCTGTTCTGAGCATTAGCTTCCTGCCTCTTCAGCGCGTACTCGGCCCACACTCTCTGCGAGTCCACGAACTCGGCCTCCCACGGCTGTATGTAGCGGTACAAGTTGGGGATCAACTGATCTTCGTCGTGCGACATTCCTGAGCGGAAGTGAGTGATGCCGACGTCTGTTTGTTTGGACCAGCGGAGGTCGGACTGTTGGGAAGAGATTTATTAGTTACTATGCTAGTGGTTTTTGGATAAATTTTTGTTTTGAATTATCCTGTAATAGGACCAACTGTATCGAGTTTTACTAGTGAAAAAATACTGGATTTCCAAACAACAACCTTCTTTAATGTGGAGTTCTAAATAAGCAACTAGTTCAGTGTGCAAACTGTGACATGTGTTATCACTAATACATTATTGCAAATCCCAGAACGAGCTACAGGAAGTTTCTTTGGAGATATCCCATAAAAAAGACATCTATTAAGAAACTGCTAACCACTGTAAAAAAAAAATATATATTTGAAGCTCTAAAAATGTAAATTTTCCCACCTGAGGAATCAACACGTGTCCCATAGACAGCATACCAAGTCCGCCCAACTCCTTAGGCGTGTAGAACACGACGGGCGGGAAACGGGAAGGCATTTTAGAGTTGAGACCGATCTTGATACGAGTCTGGATCTTGTTCTCGCATTTTACGAGTAGGTCGAGAAGTTCTTGTGTGTTGACGACTGCCTCGCGGAAATACGTCATTAGACCTGTGGGAATGGTGGAATGATAACTGATGCAGAAAATTTAGTTGCTGGCAATATGTGGTTCCAAAAACGAAGTAATCATCGTCATCATTACCTACTATGAGCATCAGCTTGGCATAATATCAGAATTTAACAGGGAACAACCGTTATTTATCCTCTAGTAGTTGTGCCTTTAATTTTACGCTAAATAGGCAAAGAGCCAGTCTTGTCTAGATTTGTACTATTTATTTATTATTGGAACGAAGATCTTTTACGCAGCTTGCGGTAGGAGTAAAATGGCAGAAAACGCTACGTAACGAAAAAGCGTTATGCCCGAAAAAGTTAGTTTGAAGTGTCAAAAGTTTTTGATTTTTATACACTTGAAACTTGAGATGATATTAGATGGCTTTTTTTTAATACATAATAAAAAACGTCAATTTGGTGTCCCATGACACTTCTCGGCTTTTTAAATTTAGAATTGTCGTTCACGCAAAGATAACATTTAGCGGCGTATACAAACACAGTTTAGTAGATGAAATAATGACGTACAACTTACCAATAAGCGCCGTATTCCATTTATTGACAATCTTAGTGAAAGTCGTAGATCCAGATGCCATGAGAATCTGTCGGACTCTGTTGTGAAATCTCGCGAGAGACTCGTCATCGACGCGCAAGTAACATTGTGCGGTACGTTCCTTTGTCACTTCATTCTGTAAGTTCCAAACACCGTCGCGGTGGCATAGCTCTTCATGTTGACTGCGGCACTATATGAAAAAGGTCGAATTTATTAGAGGAAGTAGGATTTAACGTCACACATGAACTCCAGGAAAGAGGAATATCATTTCCTGAAATCATATTTATTAGTAAAACAAAATTAGAATACGCAAAATCATGAATGCTAACGGGTAGTTTAGTTCTTTTCATGTTTTCAGTGAAAGGAAACCGTTGGGTATTGTAAAAAACAAGTCATTACGTCTATTCTTTCGATTAAGGAAAATAGACACGACATGGAATGTAGGCAAATGCTTGCGAATGAATGCTGTTGAATGACTCGTTTTGAGCATCTAACCCTTTTCTCCGCGGTAAACCAACCGGTTACACAAGTTTCCATGGTGTTAAAAACTAATCCTACCTTAGGCAGTATCCTGCACTCGAAGCCAGCCATGTTGAACAGCAGGTTGGGGTTGTCCTTTGAGTAGACGGACACGAAGCTGTTCTCCCATTGGATGGTGGTGACGGAGCGAGGCAGCCGGTTCTTTATGTCCCAGAATACGGCGCGACCACTAATGAAGGAGAGATGGGGATAAAATAGTGGAACACAATACAACATAAACCCGCCAGTCTTTCCTGAAGGGGTAAGCAATTGTGTCTTGTAAATGCAGAGAACATCGTTAGGTGCATTATTTTGGAACATCTCTGTAGTAACTGTGATCGAGTCAGTATCAGTATTATTAATTTGCAGCTCTATGGTTATTTATAAGAAATTAATTGCATTCCTTTGTAAAGCCTCAAGATTAACATTAATGCTTTATTTTTCTGATTTAAATTATCCCAAGCTCAATTTTACCTAAGAGGCATTGAATCTGATCTTTCAATAAAACAATTTTTTGTATAATTATATTTTTCTGAATACTCACAGATTGACGTCATGTTTCATAAGTCGCATGCGCGCGTCTCGTGGCCAACACTTCTTATTGTTGTATCCTACTATATTCTCGTTATTGGGATCCGGGTGCTCAGTGAGGTAACGCTGGATGAGGTCGCGAGCCTCTTCTGCCGTAAATCTGGTAAATAAAATGTTAGCTTACACTTCTGGTGAATTTTATAAGAATCTTAGCAACGATTGGTCTTTATGAAGGCATCGATGGGTAGTGTTAGAAAAGATAATAAGTCACATTATTGCAGACAAAGAAATAGTCTTTTCTAGATGTCTCGATGGCACTCTTCTATTTTATATTGTTTGAGCCCAGTACGTGGCCACGTTGATTGCGGCATCAGTGGCATTCATTAAGTCATCCAAGGTGCAGCAGAACAGGCACTTAAGGCACTCCAGAAAGTGGGGCATTGATGATTCAGAAAAATGATTTTCTGTCCTCTGATTTGTTGGATTACTTCAATATTGAGCATTGCAATTATGATCTTGTTGTCTTCAAATAAAGTTATTTATTTCAAGTACATGCGATGCCAATATAATTTACGTTCTAAAAAGTTTTGTCTGCATTTTCGCTATACCAACCTGAAGAAAATATGAATTCTGTCAACATATCTGCAATACAGTCTAATCGGGTGCGCAGTCTCAGTCGACCGATCTTGATAGGACAAGAAGTCGTTCGGAAGTTGTGGTGGCCCCGCCATCTCGCTGGCTCGTTGTAACCCGAGCACTAGCAAGTCGAGTACTAGCCCATAGTATTGTACTATGAAGGAGGCGAACTGAAGACCGCGGATGATGCCGTAAGAGTTGGTGTGGTTCATGTCCTGCAGAATAATGTTTTTATTATTGTTTGTATTATAGAATCTATGAGTTTGAGGTATAAGGCCCTTTCTACACGGCACGGTTTCATTAAGGTACGGCGTATAAACCGCGCTGTAGAAAAAAACGCGTCTGTCAACAAGCTTCCATAGTGATCCATACAACACTGACGAACTGTGCCTACACACGGAAAATATTACTTAGTTTTTCGTGGCAAGAAAAACGTACTCTAGAAAGGGTCTAAGTATCAATTTTGAATGCCTAGGGATATAATTCTCTTGAAACGTGCAGGCTTGCTATGTATATGTTGCATAAGGTAGTCAATAACCATGACGAACTAACATTTGGGACAGCTTAAAAATTCAGGGCCGTGTCGACATAATCATGGAAAGTAGCAAATAAGAGTTGGTAAAATGTTCAATTTTATGGTTCACATGTTTAATCAGAAACTAAAAGAAATACAGGTGATTCAGAATTTTACTTTATAACCTTACCTTATAATTAATAATAACGTTGTTCTTAGCAGTCATGTAGTCAGCGATGTTGTGGTCGACGATAAGACGCAGCAGTCTGTTTAAGAGGGTCAGATCTATCTTCTCGTAGAGCTTCTCGAAGCGCGACTCTAGAAGGACGTTGCACTCGCCCTCACCGACCTCCCACACGTCTTGTAGGTTGTTTATACCTAAAAGTGGTATGTGATGTGAGAAATGTGGAATGTTATGGAATACATATTGTCTTTATACAGTTGACTAAGGCACTGCCATTGGGTGCAATGTATTACTATCTTTGTTGTTTAATATGATGATTTTGTTTTGAATTTCATAAAATCAATCAATCTGCATAGCCTTTTCCCAAGTATGATAGAGTTGGCTTTCAGTCTAACCAGAAGAAGCTTAATTCAGTATTCCTCCACAAACCAGTTAGTGGGTAACCCCGATGTCCCGAGATATGTCCAAAACATGATAATAAATCTTTATCAGTAGTACACAGAAAAATAAAACGGGGTGGAGTTTCGACTGTAACTTTAGGTTGCTATCGGTGTGGTCTTGCTCTAAGTCACGTAGTCTACCGAATTTATGAGTCTTGAACATCAATAACATTGAAACTGATGACTCGAGACTTGAAAAATTATTTTAGAGATTAAATTGCGTAATATCCCCGAGTCAGTAGACAGTGAAGGGGGCGATGAATCAAGTGACGATGCAGCGTGGTAACAATCCAATGGCCGTGCTATCACAGGGCACCTCGCGCACTGGAGTACGCAAGGGAGTTATGACTTTCTTTGTTGCCTGGCTTTGATGGACAAATGCTATTGTTGCCTAACCACGCGCAAACTGTAACCATGAATTCAGTACATGATTCAACCCCCTAGCGAAAAAATGCTTCGAGGCTTATGAAATGAAAAAAAAAAAAAACAAAAATGGTATAACGACGCAAGGGGGTCCAGAATAATGTACTGGATCCGTGGTAACAGGTTGCACTTCGATGTCCCTGCCATTTTGTATACAGAAGCAGTTGGTGAATCTTAATAAATAAATAAATCAAAAATCCAGTTAGTTTTCGTGTCACCTGACAGTTTTGTCAAGCACACAATATAACATCTTTCTTCTTATTATCTTCTCTTCTTGATATGATGATAGCGCGACCGACCGAGGTGAGGTTTGTAACAAGGGGATGATCGACGAAGCAGATCTCCTTTGCCACAACGCACACCTCGGGCGGACGCATACAACTTCTTTTTTCTTTCTTGATTCACTACATAAAGCAAAGTCCCCCCCGGCTGTCTGAACGCGATAAACTCAAAAACTACCGTACGGATTTTCACAAATGGACGGAGTGATTCATGACGAAGAATAAGGTGTATTTCGTTAAGGTTCTGTGTAATTTTATGACAATAATTGTTTAAGGGCACACCGAGTTTCTAGCGCTAATCGATTTTAGGTATTCTATGCGCTCCGTGTATGTGTGCGTGAGGCACACCGGCAAGAGAGCGAACGGCTAGACAGATAAGAGCACTACGCCGATCGCACGCCGCGTGCGCCGAGCCCTGCGCCGATCGACGCGCGAGGTGCTACCAATATTTACAAAATTAAACAAAAAAAAAAAGATTTCAAATACTTTTATTGGAAATATACAATTTTTTAAATTTATAATCTACCGTCGTTAGGTGGGTATATAATCTATGATCAGATCAATGAAAAATTTATTAATAGGTATTAGGTATTTAGTCGAATAATACTCAATTAGTTACCTTTTGTGATAATATTCTAATTTTTAAGTACAAGACAAACTTAAAAGTAATTTCAATAACGTAAAATAACTTATCCGCTAAATAAGTAGGGTAAAAATCCCAGTAGTCGACCTTCTATTTTCAATGTTAAATTGTTTATTCTTCAAAGTAGTTTCAGTAAACTAATTTTGTTAGTACGTAAGGTACGACTTTTAATTCCATTCAGTAACTTGACAGTTAATTTGACAGATTTAAATAAAATAAAACACTTATTTGAGTTGTTGTAAGAATAAACTCAATTCAATGAACTTCACAAAGGTACTAATAAGCAAATTTTATATTTTAAATTTAATAGCTTGTCTTCAAAACACGAAAACATGTAACATTATTTTTCTTTGAACTGTCAAGTGTCAAGAATGGAATTAAAAGTCGAATTATAGTAAGTTTTTGCAGGCAGATTCTATTGAATTTCTGATAATGAAGTTACACGGTAAGTACTTTGTTCGTTATGGCAAGACGTCAAATAGCCACACAAAAGATGCATTCCCTGCGAAAACTAATGTGATAGCGCCGACTTCTGGATAACATGTTTCAGGAATAAAGAAGCTAGCAAAATTGTTATTTACGATACCAACGGTTAGTATATATTTATTTTAAACTTTTAAGTGAATCTCTGCTGTTACATTTGAAGTCGGTTACAATTTTTTTTTTAATTTATCATATATTTTATAATTTTTTCCACTTCGCTTCTGGTATAACAGTCGCGGAAGGCATAGATTTTTTTCGTTTTACTGTTTTTTTGTTGTCTATTGCGTCTAAAATATATTGTGGCTCACGAATTTCCATTTTTCTGTCCAGCCTTGAATCAATTATTTCTGGTAGAAGGCAATCAAAGTAAAATGTCTTTAATTTTGTTTCCATACTGTTCTTCCAGAATTCGTTATCTCTTTTTATTGTTTCTATTTTCATATCTTTTTCTGTCCACAATACAAATAAACATAATTCTTTCCTAGTAATGTGGAGCTGACCCTGCACCTGGTAGAACCAATCGTGTTTTTTATTTATTGTCAAGTTCCCATTCTTCTCCAGTTTCCAGAAACTAATTTTTTTTTGTGCTATGCCTTCCCTGACTGTTATGTCTTTAGCCGAATACGGACACTTAACTTCAATAATTTTATCACCTAATAATCCGTCTGGACTTGCCGCCAAAAACGGCAGTTCAGGGTCGACGAATAGTCCACATTTCTGTATATCGTTGAAGTTTGCTTCTTCGTCAAGTTTTAGTACTTCAGCCAATTGTTCTAATGCAATATGTTCGTGTTCCTTGCCATAACGAACTGATTTTACGTGGCTTAAATCACCAGTCACATTTAGAAGAGTTTTTACTAATGGTGCACATTTTATAAGGCCTCTTTTGCATACCTTTCCGAAGGCAGACGCAGTGAGACGTAATTTTCTCTCTTGGTGCCATTCTATCGAATCTGCTTGCAAAACAGTTCTCTTTTCAAGAGACTGTCGATCCTCATCAGAAAGATGAATTTTCTTTATATGTTCTGATTTAGCAAAATCAAAGTCATCTTGTTCTAGATCTGGCTTTTGACAAGAGTCGCCATAATATTTATCATTGATATTGTTCGTAGACTTTTTTGTTGCAAAAGATTTTGATAATCTTCGTCTTAAATCTGCGATTCTTTTTTTATTGCGTTTCATCTCTAAGTTTTTTACAATAGGGTTAGGACTTCGCATCAAAATCTTTCTGCAAATATACGATTGTGATTTTTTAGCGTTGAATGACACAACTGAGCCAGCACAGCGAGCTGTATAAGACTGGCGACTTGAATAATTAATTCGTTTACCGCCCACAAATTTCGCAACAACGCTGTTGAATACTTCTGCAATATTACTATTTACATCATGTATTAGGCTTTTAGCATTGTTTACCAATCGGGACATAATTTTCATGATAGCTGCAAAAATATTGCTAGACTTCAGTTCAACAACAAAATTTTCTGTAGGTTCATTTTGATCAATATTTTGGCAAAAATAAGGTTTGCATAATTTGTGATCTCCGAAAACATGATTTGGTGCATTAATTAGATCTTGTTTTAGGTCAATTACTTTTTGATTGAAATTTGAATCTTTGGAATTGATATGTTTGACAGCCCCTTTAACTGATCTACGTAAGCGCAGTATATTTTTTCCAAGAAGTTTGCGATATTTTATAGGATAGCAACTGTTCTTGGTTAACTCTTCAAGTTTCGTGCAAAAGTTTCTCAACAGGTGATTTGTACATTCAATTTTTTCCACCAACAAGTTTCCATATGGTTTTGCTTCTAATATGCTCTTATATGTGCTGGAGTCCCCATCAGCAATTAACTTCGAGTAAATCAAGCCCTGATTTGGTAAGGAATGTTTGAAGCCTTCGACTATTGCAACGGATTCCATTCCACTTGAGGAACCATTGTAATTTTTATAACACGTGTGATCGGGAGCTATCATATTTTTGTTCTCTGAACGTGCACAAATCATGCAATACTTGTTTTTTACTGCCATGTAAAGAACTTTTTTTGTTTTGTAACCAATAATTACCGCAGCACCCGAATGAGCGTTATAATTCTTTTTATAAGATCTTTTGGACCAACATCCATCGGCAACCACGGTAATCATAGGTACTCCATCTGCATTAACATTACCATCTCGAACTGCTAAATCGTATTCTTCTTTTGCTGCTTCTGCCATACATTTTTCTTTTGCCGTTTCCCAAAGTTCACAGACTTTTGCATGACACTTGGCATAATAATGATCCGACATAGAAGGGATTTCAAGTGAAGCAGACACTTGCTCTAAACCCGCGTATCCTGAACCTATAGCCATGAAACTACTCACCACGTTTTCGTTGAGATCAAGTTCTTTTTTATCGTTGGATTTTTTAAAATTCTGTATGCTCAATTTAGTGTTGCACATTTTACAAATAAACTGGAATTTTGACACAAATCCTTTTCTTTTTTCTCCGACTAATTTCAAATAATTGAAGTTACAACCTAATGGAGAGTTATGGTGTGAAATTTCTTGCAACTGTTCTAATAAATACATAAAATCTACAACTCTATTTCCACTTATTCTGATCTCTTCCAATTTTTCTTCTGGTTCTATTGTGTAATAATCTTCTTCTGAATCTGAATCAGCTGGCGAATGATGTGTAGAATGCTAAAAGGTAAAAAAATTATGATATTAAATCAAATAAACAAATATCCTATTTTTCTCAGTAGGTTCAGGATACGTTGACAAATTCATACTGCTTACATTGGGTTTGTCTTGCGTCCTAGTTACAGCAGCAAGCGTCTGTAATTTCTCTATTTCATCAAACGGAAAACTAAAATGAAAAAAAAAAGAAGATTTATGTTAGCAATCAATTTTTTGTAAGGATTTATAAAATATTTATAATAGAGGGCGTTCTGTGAGGAGAGAGCAGTGGTGGCCAAGAGGTAACGGCTATGACTTACGAATTGCAGGTCATAGCTTCGAACCCAGACAGGTGCTTTGTGTAAATTATTTCATCACCACTACTCTCAAAAACGATGAAGGAAAAATCGTGACGAAACCGACACGTCTTAGAATAAAAAATTCGTAGACATGTGACATCCACCAACCCGCACTGGGCCCGCGTGGTGGATTACGACCCACTAGCCCTGTCACCGAGAGGAGGCCTGTGTCCCAACTGTGGGAACATTATAGGCTGATTATGCCATGCTAGTGAGGAGCGGGCTGCTAAAGCAGCCGGCGAGGTGTAATGAATAATATTCAGGGGTAGAACAACCTGTTAAAATTAGGGTAGGGATAAAAAAATTGTCCAGTATACCTAAATATTATGCATAATGTACACACGGCTGCATATCAAGCTATACATTTCAGTATAAGCTGACCTCTCATTGTACGGAAATCCTATACAATGCGAGATCAGCTTATACTGGAATAGTATAGCTTGATTTGTAGCAGTGTGTACACACGACTACATATCAAGCTATACATAACCAGTATAAGCTGACTTCTGATTGTACGAAAAACATGTACAATGCGAGGACAGCTAAAACTGATTTTGTATAGCTTGATGTGTAGCCGTGTGTACACACGCATATAAAAAAATACGAGGACACAAGAAACAATAATAATCAATATCGAACTTACTTCATGGCAATATTTTCTCTGTGTGTGTAAGTCATGTCACTGTCTATTTCTCCTTCCACTGTAAGACAAGAATTTGGTTCCGGTGTAATTGGCATCCTATAATAAAACAGAACATTTGATTTAATTATAATTACTATAATTATCAACAAAACGGTTTTGGGATGAAAGTAAGACTTATTTCATAAAAATAATTAGTTTCTGAACTTACAATTCCAGAGTTTGATAAATTTTGGAATCGGTGTCATCCATGAAATTTACCCTGAAAATTGAAAGTTATAAAGATAATGTGGTACTTAATTTATTATAATGTTTTCTTAGACACATCCTATTATTTTTACGCTTACCTCACCAGTTCATCAGACGACTCTTTGTTTTGTATTGAGGTGCCAACAACTGGTACATTTACCCTATAAACAGAAAAAGATAGAGAATTTTCCAGCGTAACTATTTGTTAAAATATCGTAAATAGATAAGTGACAACTATGTACCTACTTTTAATAACTGGGTATAATAAGTAGGTACGAAGATTATACTTACGAAGCTACATTCTCTTTATCTTCAAAATGTTCTATCTGTAGTTGTCTTTCTCTCTCGGCATCAGATGATTCAAATTTATTTTGCTGTGAAATGTCAACAACTGGTACATTTACCCTATAAATAGAAAAAAATAATACATAATGATTCAGATTTCAGTAGATTTAATCCGTGATCCGTGATTTGGAAAATATTTTGTCGATCTGTGATTATGCACGGATCGACAACATATTTTCCAAATTACGAAATGAATAAAAAAAAAAATACGAAATTCACAAAGACGGTCATCGAACCTGGATACTGAGCACTTACCGAGTCTTCAGTATATATTTGGCTGCATGAATAAGTGTCAGCAGATACTAGAAAGTAGGTAGGTACTGTACTGAGTATACTTACGAAGCAACAGGAGTATTCTCTTTGTCTTCAACATTCTCAGCCTGTACTTTTCTTGCTCTAAAAGATAAATTCAATTGTTTTTAAAATACCCATATAAAAAAAAATAACACCACTTAGTAAATAAGTAGGTAAGTATACGAGTTTTACTTACTTCATTTCTTCATGCAAGCGTTTAGCATTGGTTTTTCGCCAACCCCTTCTCTGTCTTGATTTCTTTACTTTGTTCCCCATTTCAAATACGCTACAATTAATTTTCACACAATTTTCTTCGTTACGTTATTAAATCCGTGCGTAAGCGCAAGCGACACAAGCTCCCCGTCCGATGGCCGACGCAGGACTAAAGCGGACAGGAGGGCGGCGCGGCGGCTCTGCATACGCTGGGCGAAACTCGCGCGAGTTTAGGTATTTCCTTCTTATTGTTAAACAAATACACATTTTGAAAATGTAAAGTGTATACGTTATATAAAACATGTAGTTTTGTTATTATTCAAAAACTGATGAACTTCCGCGAAGTATTCACGCCGTACTAAGCGTTTGTTGTGTTTTTTAGAGATAACTTTGTGAATTTATTCTATCGAGCCAACTTTATCAAATCGTGTTTCCATCGTGTATACTGCCTAGCATATATGGCCAATAATACCAATTTATTTCCTTAGATTTTAATTTAATTGTTTACTATATCTAACAACCGTTTTAAAAACGCGATTTTGTGTATAAACAGCTCGGTGCCCCGTTAAGATATCGGAAAAAATCAAGCCGACTGGGAGCTTTACTGGCGTGCGCCGCGTAAACCAAGAGTTATAGGAATCCAAAATAACATAATTAATACCAAATATTAATAACAGTCAAAAATAATCAAGCTTGTTAACATACCTTGACACCACTTGTAGACTAGCAGCGGTGAAGGCTCAGTATCCGCCGGCTTCACCCATGGAGGCAGCAGCCTTCGTTTATCGGCCTCATACCATAAGTACTGGTCTAGGTACGCGTCTGTGATCTTCTCTAGAGGCTCTACATCGTAAACTGGGACCAGGTGAGAGTAGAGGTCCATGAATTCTATGCCGACCTGGTGGAATAGTATGGTGTTTAGTAACTAATAGTATGGTGTTTAGTAACTAATAGCGACCCGCGCCTGCTTCACATGGTTTTTACGACTCGATAAAACTTTGAGATTTCTTTATTAATACATGAAAACCACATCAAATTCGGTTGTGAAGTTTAGAAGAACAACTCTATCATACAGATAAGACTAGGCACAAGAAAAATTATTTTAATGGTTTTTAGAGAATCACATGATTCAACTTACATGAATAATGGCTATATAAAGTAAAAATTAATTTTCAAATAAGTTTGCGACGATGTGGCAGAATAACAACTGAAATGATGAGAGAAACTTTTGATTCAATATTTAGAGATTATATCAATATAACAAGTATAAAACGCAAAGTATAAGTAAAATACATACCTCTCTAAATGTACGCTGTGTGAGTAAATGACGCTTGATCCTAGACAATGCCTCGTGAGGGTTATCATACGCCTGTTCTATAAGCCCCAGCTCTTCTCTCTGACTCTGATTCAGCCTGGATTTGACACTGTAGGCCTCTTTGAGCCGCTCCAATGCTAAGATAAGGAGCTTGGTATCGTGTTTGTAGGAGAGAGGCGGGAAGGGAATGGGAGCGAAGCGTCGGGACTCCAGCCAGTGGACTGTTGTCGTGTAGATGGCGACGGCTTCTTCGGGTGAAATATATGGACCATCCTGTGAAGAAGTTTTTCATTAGAATGTTAGTTGGCAATAATTTGGCTTGTCTTGGCTGTCGAAAATTATTTAATTTAAATATGAAGTTATAATTTTGAATGGAGCCATGTGCAGTTTCCTTTCTTTTATTGGAAAAAACAAGAACTTTAAACTGGGAATACTTTTCATAATTATTCCAATTCTAATTCAAAAGCCAAATTACATACTTGGCCCCACTTAGAGCCTGCACAAATCACTTAATACCACACAATTTAGCGCTTCAATTAATAACCAAGAGATTTGTAGTGCAAGTAGACCTTAGTTGCAGAAACACAGCCCTAAAAGCACCTAATAACTTCTTCATAAACAGAAATTAACAATTTCATTTAGCTGAATTTACCTTCAAATAGTTATGTTGTCTTTCTTGCTCTGCCTTGAGGTACAACCTAGTCAGTCGTCCGAGGTTCTTCTTACAGACGGTCTTGTCGACAGTGGCGCCGCGGCGGATACGCTCACGGTTGTAATGGGCCGTGTTCGTCCACCAATCGGCCTTCATCTTGACGTAACGGAGAATCATGTTCTCTATTGGTGTTGGGAGACCGGGTACCTAGGAAAGTATAATGAAACAATCAGAAACTGTTTTGAGGCACTATGGGTACTTTAGTCATCGACTTCTTAAAAGGTTATTATATCTTCTGTAGTATATGATGTTTGGTGTGGAGGTCTATTAAAAATCCAAATTAAACGGATCTTTGGCACATTGGTCAACAGATTAAAATAGAATTTCAGGAACAACTTTTTTTTCAATAACTTTAAGAAAGTTAACATTGTTACAACAAAATAATCATGCTATACAGGGAGTACACAAATATATATATTTCTTACCTTCCAAGGAATATTAGCTTTCCAGCACCTCCAGGCTTCAGACAGATGCTGCAAGATAGTTCTGGCCTTGTTCTGCTTGATACCTTCGGGCATCATGTCCACGATATCGTGCATGACAGAAGCGCGCAACTCTAGGTCGAAGTGAGACTCAACGCGCTGCTTCGTTACCGTCTTTGCGACGCCTGGGAAAAAGGAAAAATTTAGTAGTTATTATTTTTTTGGTAGATAAGGACAGTTAGCAAGTACGCATATGCAAAGCCCTTCTTTTGAGAAACTGAAATGGTTAAGACATACAATAGATAGCATAATTATGTAATGTGATCACCATTTATGTCCTAATATATAAAGCCAGTGGCGGGACCCAGAGTCAACTATAGCCATGTCATACTACAGCTTTCATCTAGAAGTGGCTTACAATAGCAGTTGTCAACCAAAGAATACCAATTTTATATTCCAAGCCAAAATCTTAAAAATCTTATGGTACACATACCTTTAGAATGTCTTCCTTCGAACTGCCTGGACAGCAAGTTTCCGAGCCACCGCTCTAGCAGAGGTGTGATACCGCGCATAAAGAAAAGCCATACTCGCCATCCTGGCGCCCAAAAACCGCAACCAGGCCCCTTGGATACTGGACCCTAGGACCAAAATCAACATTTTAATTACTTACTACATACTTGCATTTCTCCCACGTTAACATCGCATTTAAAAATAGATGGACATTTATTTGGCTGAGGGTGTGAACGTAAACATAATTTACACATTTTGACTGCTTCAATATTTAACAAACACATAAATTATTCCAGCCCAACATCGCTTACCAATAGGTGAGATACTGCAGGGTAATTGCGTAACACACTACCAGTAGCAATGGGTTTCATTTTGACAGTTCAACAACATTCATTGCGTTATTTACGTTGTTGAGCAGACACATTTTTCCGACAACTGCATTAGCAATATGCTTCAAAATTAGGGTAATATTGTGTTACGTAATTAGGGAGCTGGTCAAATGAGTCTCATGAAAAAAAAAAAACCTAAATAAACATGAACTCACCGTATTAAACCTATAGTAGATCAAATGTTTAAGATCCTTGCACATCCTGATCTGTCTCATGAGCTTGTACTTGTAACGGTACATGCCGGTCAGCTGTCCCACGTGGGCGAAGATGTACTGAAGACCGTCAGCCAGTTGGAACGAGTCCACATTGTTCAGACGGTACTGCACGTGGGAGTCCACGATCAGTTTCGTCAAACGGAGTATCTCGCGACATAAGTGGAATGCTGTAGATGAAAGTTGGGTTAGTTCTTCCAGAATTTTAGGCGAATTGTATCATGAATAAATTAAAATAGAAAATATGAGCAGGAATACTGTGAAGATATTAATTATTCTTCATGAAACAGAAATGTAATGTCAACTCATAAAATGGTTGCAATCAGGGACAAATAAATATTTAATTTGAGAGGGCAATAATTAGAATTAAATGCCGACTATACATAGTTTTTTAAACAGTTAAGATTACTTACCATTACCAAACCGAGACTTCTTCCTCTCCTTGGTAGTCAAGGTCTTGACAGGTTTCAAGTTGAAGTTGTAGTCCAAATGTAGGTAGTTCAAGTTCTTGCGATGGATGAGGAGGTTCAACATGTTGTACCCTTGGCGACATACTTGTAAGCCGGCTTCCACCCAGTCCAGGGTTGTGGTTTGGAAGAACTTGGTGGATTTGAATGAGCGGAAGAGGTACCTAGTAAAAGTAGAATAAATAGTAAGCCTCGAAGAATGAAAACAATTGTTTCAGAAAATCGACTATAACGTGGATCTGGCACTTGAGACAGCAATCCGCATTGTAGCTCAGAATCATCAACATCAGAATGACTAAAATTTTAACCAAGTGATTTACTGTGATATAATTTATGAAAAACAACACTAAAATAGTTGTGAATCAAATAAATAAGGTTCTTTGACTTACCTCTTCTTCTGTGGCTTTGGCGGTCTGTGCTTCAGTGCATTCAGCACGTAATACTTCAGAAGCTTCTGATATGAAACCCTCACTTTAACAGGCTGGCCAGGTGGGCAATGTTCTTTGTACCATGTCTTTACCAGAGGCACGTCGATAGCGCGGCGAGTTCGTCCTGCGTAAAGAACACTTATTTAGGAACATAATGTAGGTGTGAAGGCTAACACGTTTCAGTACTGATACTATTGCTCTAGAATCTGAGGACAGTATGACGCCGTCCAATATCATCAAGTTTTAAAGACTGAGCATAACGCAAAGATCAGCCATTACCCCCCTCGCCATATTTGAGGGAAGGACGCAACCCGACCCCCGATGCTACCGCAAGCAGTGACATCTAAGGGAGCATGAGGAAGTTGTTGCCGGATACAAGCAAAGAGCGGTCTTTGCCCAGCCAGGGGTAAAGTAGTTCTGTAGATAATGATGAAAACGAAAAATATAATTTAATTAGCAGCGGCCCGCGGTTTCACGCGCATAAGTTTCAAACCCGTGGGAATATCGGGATAAATAGTATCCTATGTGATAATCCTGGTTGTGAACTATCTGTGTACCAAATTTTATCCAAATCCGTTGAGTAGTGTTTGCGTGATTGAGCAACAAACATCCAAACAACTTCACAAACTTTGACATTTATAATATTAGTAGGATGTGTTTTTTCTTACCTGATCTCATATTGAAAGGTCTCGGCGCCCACAACAGCGCGATCCCGTTAGCCGTATTATCAGTATACAAGGCAGTCTCCTGCAGGAATGGCGTCACATCCTCAGGCAATAGGAACTCTTCCTCGTCAGGCAGAGGATCTAAGGACTTGACTGAGTGACGGTGGGAGATAGGGTTGATGAGGGGATCGAAGTAGAAGGCTGGAAGGTCAGGGTCTTCGGTCTTGATGTAGACGACGTTTGGTGTGTGGTACCTAGTGTAGAAAACCTTAGTTGTAGTCTTTCGGTGCAATTTTACATAAGGTTAATATTATGAGGTTTCTAAGGTTATAAAATCTAAGGCTCGAGTCTTTCAACAAGGCCGTTTATTAGATATTCAGCCAATGTTCGTACTCGTAATGTAGAACACGACATTCTTTATAATTTTATAGTATTTTTTTTAAATTTATGAACTTACCAAGACAACTGGACGAAATGCGGCAAATTGTTGTACAAGTACGGGAACGCGATCCTGTACTCCGTCCTTATTGGCTGACGTATAATGATCTTGTTGATGTCATTGAACTCATTCCAGTCTTCATCGCCCGCCGAATTATCCTTCACTAAAGGTTCGAACTTCGGACCACCAGGTATCGCCATGTTTAGAGCCTTAGCCGTGAAGAAACTCTTCGAATCGAAGAGGTAGAAGTAGTTGTCATCTACCAAGTCAGTCAGCAACTGGTTACCAAGACGATATAAGGTCGCCATTTGTGGTAAAGTTAAGTTCCATTTTCTGTATGTAGATCCATTCACATGTTTTGTACCTAATAAAGGCTTGTGGTCATAAAACCATGAGGCGACAGCTCCATCTTCCTCAGGATCCAGTTCAATCTGGATAGGTTCTAACGGTTCCACGTCCAAGATGTTGTCGGCATAATCTAGAGGAGGTTCCTCATCGTCGAACGGCGGGAACCGCATACGTTTGAAGTGCCGTCGGTCACGTTTCTCTCGACGCATCATGATCCACATGGTTCCCCACTGAGCTATGTAAACAGGCTCTATGACCCATGGGATTTCATTGACGAAGGTGATAGCTCCAGTGATGTGATAAAGGACTTTCACGTCACGGATTTGTTCCCAGGGCATAGGCATGTTCTCAAGCAGCTTCATGACCGCATGAGGCATATACTTCAAGGCACCAAGGTATACTCTCTTGTCGTGTCTGTATTTGCGACTGGTCATATCTCCGTGGTCCCTGATGATCTTGCGGATGTGTTCGGGAGGCATGTCCTCTTTCTGCGCATCTACAAAGCCGAACTTGCGCTTCTCGGCGAAGCGTTTGGATTGGAGCTGCATCCATTTTTGGGCTAGAGAGGAAAAAAATAAGGTATAACAATCAATGCCTGTATAAAATGTAGTAATAGGAAGCATTATATTAGGACACCTGCAGAGTAATTGCGTAGAACACTCGTAGGGCAAACGCACACATGGCGAGGCACAGCGCAGCGCGGGTGTCAGTGTCAAACAAAAATCAACATTGTAAGCCTTAAAATAAAGTCGAAAATAAATAACCTAAGACGCGCACCTTTTTCCGCTTAGAAAAGCTTTCGAGCTAATGGAATTTTATTTAATCTCAACTTTATTTGAATTCCAGCAAGGTCAATATTTGTTTGTCAGTGACGACCGCGCTGTGTTGCGCTTCGCCAGATGAGCGCCGACCCATAATGGCAATGATTTTTATTTTGTTAGTTCAACAATATTTATAATGGTAGATATTCACATTGTTAAGCAGATTCATTTTTCAGACATATGAAGCCATATGTCTGAAAGGTTAGCTATATCTTTCAGATTGTGATTGAAAGTTTGTTATACCTAATGTAACTTGTCTGCTTGATTTTTATTAAAATGCAGTCTTAACCGGTCGCGCGCCAATTAGACACTTATTGGTACATGGTGAACATTCGACGTTTGACAGGTTAATTAAATTAATCAATGCATTGGTACAAAGAGTAGAAAGACATGAAGGAAATGGAGAAACTTTCAACAGCTGGTGTTGCATAGAGTGACTCTAAGCAACACTGTTGAAAGTTTCACACATCACATTGCTACCTTGGGGTACAAAGGTTGTAAAAGCCATAAAGGGTTTATGGTTTTTACTACCTTTGTACCCCAAGGTAGCAACATCATCTAAGCTTGTGAAAAGCAAGTCATGGTCTATTTATATGATGACCAAAAACATGCTGCTGGATTGCATATTCAAATATTCATTAATTTGACACTCCAGTAGGTGCACGTTCTACCATTGTAGAACACACTCCAAGAAATTGAGCGCAAATTGAAGGTCACTCACGGACACACTCATAGTATTCCTCTACATTACATTACATATTCCTTGTGCTTCATTTAGTTTCATAATAAAGCCTTCTTGAACATGAAAGCATATTTTCAACTATTCATGCAACTTTCCTTCAAAAATCTTTAAATGAAAAGTGCTCTACATAAATAGAGCATGGAAGCACTAACGTCCCAAGTTGAAGCGTGCCTACTGGAGTGTTATGGAAAAGATAACATAAAATTTCATTGATTGCAAAATATTATGCAAGTTGGTTTTATAATTTGATATGAGGTTTTTGTTTCAATCAATTCTTTGTTACACATAGAAATTACCTATAGTGAAACACCATTGTTAAGCAGCTTGCCCAAGCTAGTCTGATTCCAACTTTATGGCGGTTCGGGACATGAGGCAAGTCACTGCGCAGTAGCAAATTCACGTGCCAGAGGGGATGGGGGAGGTACTGCACAGTGAGTAGTGCACTTCAGAGTGCCCAGAAACTTTGAATCGTGCAGTAAATACTTGATACTAAACCTTATCAGCATGATTTTGTGTATCTTAACATTTAACACAAAATTGTTATCAATGTTACCTTTGATGTAATGTAAAAATAATAGCCTATAACAAACGGGAGGCCTGTACCCAGCAGTGGGTCACATGTGAACAATGCGTCATACTGACGTCACGCAAAGTTCTGGATCTCGCCAGCAGAGATTACTGCGCTGCTAGCATATTATATACAACGGCCCGACATAAATCATGGGGGCAGTTGCCTGCCAGACATAACACATGTCTGGTAGGAGGATCCTCCCTTTTCTATGGAGTATGAGTGAACTTTACATGCTGTTCTTCATACATCTATACGGGGATGAAATGATGATTACATCAAATCTACATTTGTTTGCAATATCAGCATTCTCCATTGTGTCTTGGATGGAGAAGAATACCAATTGCAGTTTATAATATACCCCACAGGAAATTATTTTACTTTATATCTTAAAAAGCAAAACATATGAATATGGGGGTTTTTCTGAGGCATTGTTTTGAAACAATGTTTGTTTGGACACTAAATAGATACTATGAATATAAACAAACGATGTCAGGAAATAATGACTTTTCCTTCAATAGGGCTAAATAAATATCATGGTACAGATGCCAGCACATCAAGCTACTACAATCTGTCAGATTTCTTTAATAGATTTTCAACTTTAGCGCTAAAGCATAAGGTTCAAAGTTGATTGGGAAAATATGACAGTTTCGGGTAGCTTGATGTGCTGGCATCTGTACATACAGCCTGATTCAAACCTGCAGGCAGTACCTTACCCCTTAACCTCACTGACACGTGAAATTGTTGCTTTTTAGCACCTGTCGCATGTACAGAGCTACCATGAAGTTTGAATTGCACTTTATTTTCTTTTAATACTATTACATTTTTACCATATAAATTTGATGCTGAAAGTCTCAGATTAATATGGTAAAGAACTCTTCATTTATTTTATGCAGACTCATATGAGTGTTTATGTTTACTAATGATTTATTTGTACTAAGCTAATATTAGCTAAAAATAAAAAAAAATGAATAAAAACAGGAGGGTAATGATATCATTACCCTCCTATTTTTATCTAAATTTATTAGGAGCTGGAGTAGCAGACTTTTGCTTTTATTCATACCTATCAGTCATCATCATTTTGCGATGCTGAAATGGTGATGACTGATAGGTATCAACTCAGCCTATCGCAGTCCACTGTTGGACATAGGCCTCTCCCAGACTGCGCCACAACACCCTGTCCTCCGCCTTCCGCATCCAGTCCACCCCAGCCACCTTCTTTAGGTCGTCCGTCCATCTAGCTGGGGGGCGTCCCACACTACGCTTGCCGATACGCGGTCTCCACTCCAGGACTCGTCTGCTCCACCGGCCATCGGCCCTTCGACAGACATGGCCAGCCCATTGCTTCAGTTTGCTTACTCTGCAAGCTATGTCGGTTACTCCGGTTCTTTTCCGGATAATTTCATTCCTGATTTTATCCTTCAAAGAAACTCCGAGCATAGCTCGCTCCATAGCGCGCTGAGCGACCTTGAATTTGTGGACCAGCCCGACCGTCAGTGTCCACGTTTCAGCACCGTATGTCATGACGGGCAGGACGCACTGGTTGAAGACCTTAGTCTTCAAGCACTGAGGGATAGGCGACGAGAAGACTTGACGAAGCTTTCCAAATGCCGCCCAACCCAACTGTATCCTTCTGTCGGCCTCTTTCTCAAAGTTGTGTCTACCGAGCTGGATGACTTGCTTGACTTGACTGATAGGTATATATATATATATAAGGTCCCATTAAAATAGGTGGACAAAATTCGAGAAATCATTCAGACCACCAAAATAAGGACAATGGTAAAACAATATATAAGAAAAACGCATTAGACACTTGCTTATAGACAAATAATTAGCTAACGAAAATACACTAATGTGCCGACAATTTACTATTTTAGGGTCAAAGTAAAATCACTTTAATCAGTGTTTTTTTTGCTTGGATATCTTTGGTTAGACCTACTGAGCGCTGTGTTAAAATTTGTCCATCTATTTTAATAGGACCCTGTATATATATTAATGAAACTAGTGTTTTATTAGAGCAAGCCTTTTGTTGTTTAAATGATAACAAAAAACTAAACTACTTACATTAAAAAACTCAATAAATTATGAACAATTATAAAAAACAGGTCGGAAATAACAGAATCTTGGTCTGGCTCATGATTAATTTCTTTTAAGAGCTCTGGTTCTCTCATTGTTCATTTGGTTGCAATACTCTGTTTAGGAATTCTATTCAGATTTACGCCATTTGTAAGTTTGCACTATCAAACTACACAAGAAAAATATCCACCTACATCAAATAACCTAGAAACCACCGAATAAAGTACCACATACCTTTCTCCTTGATCTTCTCTTCTGGTATATGATGAGGTTTTGGGGGCTGCGAGGGCGGCACCGGTGGCGCAGCCGCAGCGGCAGCAGCGTGGGCCTGCAGGGCCGCTTGCTGCGCTGCCGCCAACTGCTGCTGCGCCATCATAGTGGCCCAGGGGTTGGGCCCCAGCAGGTACGGCGGCAGCGACATGGCTGACCGCCTTCTATCACAACAAAACTCACATTACCTACAACAGATTCATGATTCCACGAAAATATACCACAAACTTTGGTTGATACAAGCTACGAGGCAGCGTGGTAAACAGACGCCGGTTGGGAAAAACGAAAATGCTTAATTAAGGTTATAGTACTCACTTTTTCTATTTCAGCGCCAAATTTTGTATTTCACTCACTTTACACAAACAAAACAGTCCTTGCTAGGCAAATAAAGTAGCGCTACACTAAAATTGCAATAGCGACTTTGGAAGCCATTTGCAATTTCGTTTTTTTAATGTTGTTTTTTTAGAGTTGTGACATTCCCGTATTATTTCTTAGCCTAATGTTTAGTCGATAATTTTCGAAATTAACCCTTAAATGCATAATGTTGCCATATGGCAACAAAGTACGTTATTTAATTTTTTAAGAATGTGATAGCTGTGAGTGTCTGAACGCACCTCTTTATGTCAAAACAATATATATACTCTATGAATATGAATATTTATCATATATATTTTTTCTAAATTCTATAGATAAATACCTATACAATAGCATTTTTTGCAATACGATACAATAAATCATGCATTTAAGGGTTAATCAACTAAAAGTAATACTGGCAGACCGTATTTATTGTAAGAGTGTAACGTTTAGGTATTTAAAAAGAAAAAACTTGTTTTTTTTAAAGAATTTTATGGCATTTATCTATTATTATGACTTAGCTTGGCCAGTAATATACAGGGTTACTGGTAACTCGACGTATTCCTTGCAGGACATCATAGTAGGGTTAAAATGCAACAAATTAAGCCACCAAATGTTCTACCGAAGTTCAGTAGTTTTTGAGTTAGTAAGGGTTTTAGATTTTTTGTGAAAAATCCCAGATTAAATTATTTGAAGCCAATTTGAAAATTATTCACGGGGCGGCTGTACTGAAATTGGAGTTATTATCATAGTTGACGCCGTAGCGGATCGTTTTTAATAATTAAAAAATCAAAATGACTAAAACTTTGGTGAAGATCACTAATCAAACATTTTTTTTTTTTTGTAATTTTTGCTATTACTTCATACAAAATGTTGTCCAAGCACAAAAAAAAAATACTACACCAGGTGTACAAATTATTAGTAAAACTAGCGACCCGCCCCGGCTTCGCACGGGTGCAATGCTGATCACTATCACTACATAGTATAAAACAAAGTCGCTTCCCGCTGTCTGTCTGTCTCTATGTATGCTTAGAACTTTAAAAATAAGCAACGGATTTTGATGCGGTTTTTTTTTTAATAGATAGAGTGATTCAAGAGGAAGGTTTATATGCATATAATACATGCATAATATAGTAGAGAAACACTGATAATTTTAGAGCCATTATTTCTCTTAAAAAGTATAGGATAAAAAATGGTTATTGTAGGTTATCGCTAAGAGATAGACATATGCCATCGCGGACTTTTTTGTAGACCTTTTTAAGATGTATAATACTGTAGTACATTATTTTGATCTATCTCGTAGGGTTAAGCCAGCGTTTGCAATGTAAGCGCAATAAAATGTGTTTATTTACGACATCACATTAGAAACCCCTAAAATGATCAGTGTTTCTCTACTATATTATGCATGTATTATACATATAAACCTTCCTCTTGAATTATTCTATCTATTAAAAAAAATCGCATCTAAATCCGTTGCGGAGTTTTAAAGATTTAAGCATACATAGGGACAGACAGCGGGAAGCGACTTTGTTTTATACTATGTAGTGATATCCGTCTTATCAGCTATCCAAAAAGGTATGATTGTCAATACTTTTGCGTGTGTGACAGGGAAAGATAGAAGTTTTATGGGGAGCAGGTAAAATTGCGAGACGGTCGACCTATTGTTCTAGAACAATAGGTCGACCGTCGTATTATTCGTAGTTTTTACCTGCGTTTGAATTCCAAACACTCGGCAAGCTTTATGATTGGTCACTATTGTTCCCTCGGTACGAGACAGGGTGCGACTTCACAAAATCTGGTCGTCAGCGTTAGTTAGTTACAACTCTACGTTGCGCAAGTTCGTGTTTTGTTATCTGGCTATATCCCTGACTGTTGCCCCATATCTTGCTCTTGTGTTGTGCTGTGCGTTCATAAGTGCTGACTATGGCTGCATATTCTAATCAAGAATACGCTGACATATTGTACTGTTACGGACTTTGTGACGGTAACGCTGCTGAGGCACGAAGATCATATCAACTGCGCTTTCCAAACCGCCGACTCCCCCACGTTAGTGTCTTCGGATCGACTTATCGGCGATTATCTGAAACTGGCAGTGTTCAAAGAAGCAGGCAAATTGACACTGGTCGTTCTCAGAGATACACGGCTGAGGACGAGGAGCTGATTCTTCAACGTTTTATTGACGAGCCCAACATATCTACAAACATCGTAGCGCGTGAGCTTGGTATGTCACAGTGGAAAGTCTGGTCTGTAGTTCACTTGTTAGGCCGACATCCATACCACTACCAACCCGTGCAGTCATTAGAAGAGGGAGATCCGCAGAGACGGCTTGAATTTTGTCGTTTCATGCTAAATGCCGATGCCGAAAGTGAAAACTTTTTGAAAAACATTCTGTGGACCGAGTCATGTTTTGACCGTGATGGTATCACAAATTACCACAATTTACATTACTGGGCACCGAAGGGAGAAGGAAACCCTAAGAAACTGAAACCAACCGCATCGCAGCGTAAGTTCTCGCTTAATGTTTGGATGGGTATTATCGACGATAAGTTAATAGGCCCACATATTTTACCCCGAACATTAAATGGGGAACTTTATGAAGATTTCCTAAGAAATCATTTAACAGCACTGCTCACGGATGTACCCGAAGAAAGAAGGGCAAACATGATATACCAACATGACGGATGTCCAGCCCACTTCCGCATCACAATTCGACAATTGCTGGATGAAAACTATCCAAACCGATGGATTGGGCGCGGTGGGCCGATTCCGTGGCCTGCACGAAGCCCTGATCTGACGCCGCTAGACTTTTACGTCTGGGGTCATATGAAAGACCTAGTTTATGTGACCCCCGTAAATTCAATTGAAGAACTAAGGGAGAGAATAACAGATGCGGTGGACCAGATGAGGACCACAATCACATCAAGAATCACAAAAACCGAAGTGAGGAAGCGAATAAGAGCATGTATTCGAAACCGAGGGCAGCACTTCGAACAAGACGTGTGAAATACATGTTATTAAAGACTACAAATTGATATTGATTAAAAATAATAATAATTTTCACGAAATTGTTTAATTTGATTTTCCGAATAAACACCTTCTTGTACTAAATCAAAAACGATTTTCGTAATGCAGTCTAGGACTTTGTATTAACTTTCATACCTTTTTGGATAGCTGATAAGACAAGGATATTTTACTAATAATTTGTGAACCTGGTGTAGTATTTTTTTTTTGTGCTTGGACAACATTTTGTATGAAGTAATAGCAAAAATTACAAAAAAAAAAATGTTTGATTAGTGATCTTCACCAAAGTTTTAGTCATTTTGAACTTTTAATTATTAAAAACGATCCGCTACGGCGTCAACTATGATAATAACTCCAATTTCAGTACAGCCGCCCCGTGAATAATTTTCAAATTGGCTTCAAATAATTTAATCTGGGATTTTTCACAAAAAATCTAAAACCCTTACTAACTCAAAAACTACTGAACTTCGGTAGAACATTTGGTGGCTTAATTTGTTGCATTTTAACCCTACTATGATGTCCTGCAAGGAATACGTCGAGTTACCAGTAACCCTGTATAATAGTAATAGATAATAAAATTAATATTGGAGAACTAAAACCTACACAGTATAACATTCGATGAAAAAATAATAGGAACATAAAAATAAAAACCTAGCACATCTGCCTATCTGCATGGGAGTTTGTAAGGTACGTCTACTGCTGAACATAGGCCTCTCCCAAGCATTACCATTTCGAATGGTTCTGTGCATTCTGCGGCCTTCACCAGTGGGAGGCCTTCCAACGCTGTCTTACGGTACGCGCCTATGGGGCTGCCACTACGGGACCTTTCGGCCCCATCGACCATCCGTATTATTAATGACGATGGTAAACATAATCGTTCACAATTGCAAGTGTAGTCTCCGATCTTCGAGTGTAGTCTCTGTTTTCCGAGTGTAGAGTCTCCGAGCATTTGACATGACCTTTTTTTTATTCGGCCTTGGATTTGATCGATATTTTGGCTGTCTCTCCAACGATGCCAGATTGGTGCGAGATGCTGAAGTGTTTGTACGAAAACGCTACTATGTCAGCCCGACTCCAGGACCAGACCTCGGAACGTATGCTTCTGTAGCGAGGTGTGATACAGGGAGACATTATCTCTCCGAAACTGTACACCGCTGCTCTGGAGGAAGTCTTCAAGGTCTGGACTGGAAATGGGTGACGATATAGTAATCTGTGCGGAGCATTGTACTGAGGTCCTTTAGGACCTCAGTACAATGCTCGATGACCTCAGTAGAGCTTCCGAAAGAATGGGTCTTCATGAACACGAGGAGATCTAGCGATAAATTGGCTTTCAAGATCTGTGTTTGCGTGTGGCGTTTGAAATTACCAGTGAGTCGCTGCCTGTGTATCTGGCATTATGATAATGCTAGGCCCCGGCCTAGCATTACCATAATGCCAGATACACGCCCGCGTAAAAGTCCAAAATTCTCAGCAAATAAATAATCTTGATGATGAATTACATCTTATTCCACATACTTACATGTCACAAACTTTGCGGGTTTCTTCCGGTACGATTAAGGTCAATTTGATAGCTGGCGACTGACGAGCGTAGATTAGTTGGAGCCAAGCTGGTTCTGAAAGTTGGTCATAGTTGACAGCACTGTTCACCATCTTCAAGCCACCATTGTTTTGTTTACTTTTTTGTGTTGACCACAAATAAATGAAACGAAACTAGATAAATATGTATGCGACTTGGAGTGTAGCACTACTAAAAGATGAGCTAAGCAAAAGAGGAGCGTCTACACATATGTACTTATATTGGTCTGTGAGCGTCTACCACTATAAAAAAGCAGCAGTAATGGAAAAGTAAGAACATTTTATAAGTTATTCAGTTTTTTTACTTTTTGTTGAAGACTGGAGGCGTATGACAGAAATAACCTGATTGGCGTTGAAAAACAACTCGAGGATGATCTTTCTGACTGAAAAACTTCAAAGATTTTAATTCTAGCATTGATCTATTACCTACGATATTTTAAGCACACACACACACCTTTACTTACTATAATTTACATAATATGAAGTAATATCACACCACAAGTGCCTGTAGGTAATGAAAACATACTTAGCTATCTTGGAAAAATTACCTGTATACCAATTTCTCAGTCTTCAGGTTTAAAAAGGAAGCACATAGTTTCGACGAAATATCAGATCTCCACGTTTTTTTTTCGAAGAGCTTTCTCTCAAAATTTGTCTTTTAACATCGAACGACGTACTTACGTAGACTCCCCGTATTTGTGCGTTCAACAGCTACGCAAGGAACTATATTAACTAATTATGTGTAAAAGAAGTCACTTGTGTACAAAAATGTATGAATAGTGACAGCAAGCTATAAAATCTTTAACGCTGGATAGTAGTGCCATTTGAAGTGAGCAAGTGGCAGTTTTTATCCCCATTACCAGATCATACATTTGCTGAGCCTTCTGGATGCTTACGCCAGGCCGTTTTTTGTCTTGGGAAAGGTATTTCGCCTGGTGTGATGTGCAAAGTTGAGTGAGACCAGTAAAAACATATTGTTTTTTAGACATTTACCAAAAAGTAGAAAACGTACACATTTCTTGGGTAACATTTGTTCAACTTGGGAATCGAACTCAGGCAGTGAACGGTAGGAGCCAACTGTGAATTTGATGTACGGCGGCACTGTGGATCATTCAGTAAACGAACGAGTTTTGATCAATCTTACCTAAATTCGTTGTTGTGTTGTGATTAGGATTTAAAAAAGCAAATAAAGTTCTACAAAAGTATTTACTCTACATATCACGAAAACTCAAAGGAGGCGTTAAAACAATGTTTTCAATCGCACTGGCTCCACTTGACAGTTCTTCATTGATTTCGTTGATCGTTTCACTCATCAGTTCTTCGTCAACAGACATCAAATCGTCGCTTCGTTGAGAATTTGTTACATTATTCGCAGAATATTCTTCAACTATTTGTGTTAGAGCTTCCGCTATATCGGAATCAATAGATGAAGTTTCTATTTCATTAATATCGTTTTCATTTGTAGCACTTTCATTGTTTTCGCCAAATTCGTTATTCTCAATAGAATTAGTTCCATTAATTTGACTAGTGTTCAAAATCATTTTGCTGGTTTCAGTGATTGTGTTATAAACATCAGTAGAACTTTCTGTGTTGGTTTCATTCATTCCGACACAAGGTAAATCATCATTACCATCTTCAATCATTTCTACGTCTGAAATATTGTGATTTCCCTCATCAACCGAATCTTCATTATTTATAACACTATTGAGTAATTGTTCTGATGATCGTACTGAAGCGTAGTTTGTGTTCTCTTCTGCGTTGATAACTTCTAACTGTTCATTTAATGGGGATTTGGCGGGTGCAGGATTGTTAACTATGAAAGAGTTCTTGGTACTAGCTTCAATGGGAGTTTGTTCTTTAGAATAATTATTTGGCACAAAAGTACAGTCGGCACTAACATCAGTCCTATTATCACTTCTGCTTCTTATAATATTTAATGTCCCAAGTATTTGGGGATGCTCTTCTTTGAATTTTTGTAATATTTTCTTTGTACTCTCATCTGAGTTACCGTATTTCCTACATTCCAGTTGAATATTTGCATTAAGATTGTAAAAAGTTTCTGCGTCATTTCTCTGTGGAGCTCTAATTTCTTGTGCCTGCAAAGAAGTATTCCAAAAGTAACAATTAATTCGTTACAAGAACTGCACCCTAATTGCGTAACACACTATTCCTCTCAATTTGAATCATTTTGAAGCATATTGCTAATCCATTGTTCCATATGTTCGAAAAATGTGTTTGCTCAACAACGTAAATAACGCAATGAATGTTGTTGAAATGTCAAATGAAACTCATTGCTACTGATAATATGTTACGCAATTACCCTGCTGGTACTGGTAATAATATAAACTGTCTATCATAAATAGCACGTGCTTCACAGCTTTGCGTTTAATTTAGTCGTTCAGATAGCAATGAAGAAATAAGTATCTCGGTAGTAAGGCCCACGAAAATGTAGCTAAGTAATGTCATCTGTACCTGTACCATCATTTTTCAACCATCGTCCACTTTTTTTAAATGCTGCCTTACTACAACCAATAACTTTATGTGTTTCAAAGATCATTTCGCAAAGTTATATTTCATTTAGTATAACATTATTTACACTTACGTTAGTATTCTTCGAAATGAGTTCAGCAAGTTCCATGGCTAATTTAACTGTATCTTCTGGTAGATTCGTTTTAGTAGCGAGGGCAAGTCCGTAATGCTCAAGTTTAGTTACACCAGGTTCTATTTTGTGTTGGTAAACTAATCGTTTTTGTGGATTTTCTGGATTGACTACTTCTTCTTCAGTAACTGCTGTGTGTCGACTAGAATGAAAAAAATATTTCTTCGGTGTTCCGAAAAAGTTAATTTGCAAAGGGACTAAGAGAATCTTACTTGACGACATTGAAGTACAATTCTTGCAATCTCGTGAGATACATAAAATGGGTTGTAAAGAATGTGAATGCAGCACTCATAATGAGTTCTTCGCAGATCGCCCAAGCTACACTTGTACCCTCTTCTACACAAGTGCCCCTGAAAGTTTTATAATTCGTTTTTATTAATACCATACATATAACAAATACGTAGATTCGTACAATGCTTTTGATACTTGCCTACATAGTTCGTCTATTATCACTAAACTAGTAGGCGTTAATCCTTTCAAGATGTGTTGAGTTTCCTTTATCTGAAAAAAAAAAAAATCTTTTACAATATTCTTCATCAAGCTTCGTTTTATAATCATTATTATGTACTGAAATTACCTCAAAAACGTAAGTTGAAGCATTTAATTCAACACTATCGTTGAAACCTATCCTAGAAAAAATTCTGTCACAAAGTCTCAAAATTGCGTTTGTTGCGGGTAAGAAACAGCCTAGCTGAAATATAGAGAAGTATTTAGGATAGTTAATATTTCAGGATAGTAATAACATTATATTATAAGGTTTTACTATTTTTATCAGACCTGCGCCATAACTTGTATAATAGCAACTTGTTTTATGTAGATACTTTTGCCTCCCATATTTGGTCCGGTGATAATTGTAAAATTATGCTCCGGAGACGCAAACTGAAACAAGCACATTTCATCATACTATATTTGAGGTGGGCTTAACAGCCGTGCGATTCTATAACTATCTCACCGTGAAAGCTTGGGTGAAGTGAGCGTGGAGTGAGCTGTCATTCGCTAGGGATTAACACTATTAAGTGCTCACTTCAATAATGGTTTCACGGTGAGATTTTTACAGAATCGACCGGCTGGACTCCTTAAAAGTTTAAAACGTATTAAAATAATTGTGTATGTATTTCTTACAATATCATTCGGGACTGGTAGAACTTGACTGTTGTAATCCAAAAGAGGATGCACACTATTCCTTACATCCATGAAACTGTTAAAATCAGGCCTGATGTAGGAACCAATTGAACTTGCCTGGAAACAGGAAAATATTTATTTAAACCTATTGAAATACTTCATTCTAATTATTTTACTTTAATATCTCGAGGGGGCTTCCTGCTCTGCTTTCTACTACTCTCTTGGGCTAGTGAGGACCAATAATTTGGCCCATGACTTGTCCGACTCGCGGCAAACGTGTCCGGCCCAGTCCCACTTAAGCTTAGCTGCTTTTTGGGTGACGTCGGCGATTTGTATTTTGGAGTGCAGCACTGTGTTATGGTTTTTTTTTCTATTAGTGTTATGAAACTAAAAATGAAGTATGTTGAAAAATTGTACTTGAGCCATGGATAGAAGAACATCTAACTCCGCAACATTTTCGCAAAGTGTGTAGAGACTCGACATGAACGGACGAAGATCTTTCAGTAAAGATGAAATTACGCTGAAAGTAAAGACGATAAAAATGAAATGTATTACGGAGCTTAGGCGATTTTTATTCGATAACGCATATATCTGTCATTGGCCAAGGAGCAGAACTTTTTTTCAAATGCAACGGGTGTTTACAATCTGTTTTACGCAGCATCTTAACGATAGCATTAAATTCACTAACATGTTACTCATTTTCTGTATTTCGGTTAACGACTCCTTTGCTTGCTGGTTCAATACCACTAGCTCTTCTGTAGTCATTGTGACACTGGCACCACTGTGGTGGACCTGTTCCAAACATATTGAGATTCATTGGTGCTAGATCAGCCCACTGATTAATTCTGAGAGCCATGGCTCCTAAACAAGACTTATGAAAATGCAGATGAGATTATTATGGAGAAGACCTAAGTGCACTAACCTCGGGGTGGATACGGGTTGTAGAAGAAAATTTTTTTTATACCTTTAGGATTTTAAATAGGTCAAGAAAAGATTTACCTGTATAAATAATGGCGGCAAATCCTCCATATTAAAACACCTCCTATTCTTCGGAGCCAACGGCAAGACTATATGAAAGCCTTTCATAATATTTTGATTCAGCCTCAAAGGAAGGTCATATGTTTCACTAAGCTGTTCCACAATTTTCTGAATATCTTCTATAAGCTCAGAATACGTTCTTCTAGCTACATCTAGAAGACCATTGATATCTGGTTTGACTGCGAAACATCTTTGAAGACTACCTATGGCACCTTTTTCTAAGTGAGCATCGTCTTGAATTATTCTTTTTATACGCTCTGTTATTTCATTGTAGTGTGAGTTTTCGAAATCCTGATAAATGTGGGTCAAAGCTTTTAAATTAGATGATTATAATATTATATATACCTACTAGTATACATAATATTCTTTATGATTACGTTCAGTAGACGGTTAAATTATTAAATTAATAATATGTCTATCGTCGCTATACGTACGCTTGTAAAGCTATGTTTTCTAATCTTCACACTTTTGCATTTATATTTAAACTGTAGCTGGCTGACCATATCAAATCTATAAATAGTCCAATTCTAGTTCTAGCATTAGGCACCTACTTACCAATTTGATTTTCCTCAGTCTTCCACTAACAGCTCCGTTCAGTGCTTCTACCAACTTTGGCACCATGTCCATCGTTACTTTTAGTAAAAGCGTTTGATTCAGTTGAGCTTCTCCTATCTTGTCCATGTTCTGATTTGCCGACTCCATGCATAAGAGAAGGATTTTATCTATGTCTGATAGTTTCTTTATCACATCCTACAAAGTTATTTGGGCTGAGCACCGTCCTGCCGGTCGATTCTGTAAAAATCTCACCGTGAAATCATAAGTGAAGTGAGCTTGAAGTGAGCAGTGTCAATAGTGTTAATCCATAATGACAGCTCACTCCACGCTCACTTCACCCAAGTTTTCACGGTGAGATGGTTACAGAATCGCACGGCTGGTCGCTTAACACACTATCAATCACTATTTGAATTATTTTGAAGGACATTGCTAATTCATTGCTTTATATGTTCGAAACATTTGTCTGCTCAGTAACGTAAATAACGCAATAAATGTCGTTGAACTGTCAGAATGAAAGCTACTGCTACTGATAGTATGCTGGTCTACTTCCAAATTAGAGGTCAAATCATTGTTATTTACAACGTGTTAGATTAATAATTCAGATATGCTAGAAGGCACTAGCTAGAACGAAGATATCAGACATGATTCTAGAAATACCTGTAAATCTACCATCAGCCCAGTATCGTTTTCTATCAGATCTTGTATAGCATCCAGCCTAGATTCAATAAATTCTTTGTTGCACGAAGGCTGAAGTATAGAGGCCCTCAACGCTCGTATGCCACCTACTGTATAAGTAGGACCTAGTACGCCTAGAAGGCAGCAGGTAGGTCCGGCAGATGGTACTAATGGTTGCACTAGTTCGAGTTGGGTTGCTGTACCTACATCTAGAAAAAGAATGATTAATAGTGCATTCATATACCTAATAAGACCCTTTGTCTTGTTGTGAAGTCAAGTGAGAGGTGACTTCGGGTCAGAACTGTTGAATATCCATTTTCGGCTTCGTACAAACGAGGCAGAAAATAGTTATTCAACAGTTCTGTGAATCTGCACTCATGAGTCATGAGTATAATGCATGGCATTCGTTTTCCACCACGTGAAGACAATTAGTGATGGAAACAGGTATACACCCACGGAACAAAAACTCTGTTTTTTCTGTTCCGTGTATACACCGATAATAATTTCGATAAGCCTCGGACGTATTGTATGATTGTGGACCTGTAAAACATTTGCGAATCAGAAAATTTTATTGTCTATCAGGTACCTAACCCTTATCTACCTACATAACATATTATTATTTGGATGATGTCATAATATAATGACGTTTCAGCAATAGGTATATTTCCTACGATTGACTTGAGTGACTTATCAAGCGCAGTCTGAAGATAAGGCGATAAATCTCGCTTTTAACGTAAATCTCTGTACAGAAGTATAACCGACGACCCCCCGCATTTATACTCGGTTGTCTATTGTTTGCCCGAAGATTATATGCCATAATCATCATTTTCCCGAATTCCATTTACCTGAATTTCATTTGCCCGAATGTTTCATTTGCCCTAAAAGACATAGGTATGACATACTTTTAATTGCCCGAATTTTAGATACCATAAGATACGAATGCCATAAGTATTGTTTGCCTTATTTTTATGTGCCATAATAATTATTAGACATAATATTTAAATGGCATAATATTTAAATGGCATAACAAGTATTAGACAAATATTTAAGCCCCGTAATAATCATTACACATGATGACATTATATTTAAGCGCCACAATAAATTGTTTTCGAATCTTTTTCCAAGCGATGCATTTATTCGGGTAAACGGCGGTATACCAGAATAAACTTATTTATTCTGTGCATGGTTTTTTTTTCTGTGCATGGTTGATGGTGGGCTAGGTCGACGGAGCCCCGCTTTGCGGGGCTCCTACTCCTGTGTGGTTTATAAAAAAATAACCACGAAGGGGATGGCGGGGTCTATTCGCTCGCTTCGCTCGCTCACACGACCCCGCCATCCCCTTCTAACCTAACCTGTCCGAGTCGGGGTGCCCTAAAGTCCCAATTGCATCCAATTTCTCTTGATATAAACAACCGTTACACACCCGATGTCGATGGCAAATTATGTTATGGCATATCATTATTATGGCATGTGATAATTAGGGCATGTGATAATTAGGGCTTACAATGATTATGACAAATGATGTTATGGTAAGTGACTTTATGGGAAACAATGATTCTGGCACGTGAATAATATGGCAAATGAGAGTAGGGCAAATGAGTATTATGTCGTATGATATTATGGCTGTTGACTATTATGGCAAATGATATTAGGGCAAATAAAATTCGGGTAAACGGCGGTATACCTTTATACTCGTGTTTTATCCTCGTCAAATACCTAGATAATGGTGCCAATTCTGCTGTTCACAAACTAAATTAAATTTAAGTTCAGTGCATCTTTCTCTTTCTATTTCATTAAGAAAAGGGCAGAAGATAAATATTAGTGTAGTGCTGTCAAATTAAAATACTGTATAGAAAAGTTTAGACGTGGTTAAAAAAAAGTGGCTACCACAAATACGTCAATTTACGTCAGGCGCTGACTAGCGTAGAAATTTTTCGTCGGTTATCAAAAAAAGTATTAGTTGTTCCATACATTTTGATCGCGTATGTATTGCACTTTTCTACGAAACAGCAGTTTTTTTTTTATAACCGACGAGAAATTAAAACAAAAATCATTGAATTCCAATTTACCTATGATCATTGTGTTTTCAGAAGAATTATATTCAATTTTCAGTGATTCTCTAGCAAATACTATGCACTGGATATATTCCACATACTTCAACACAGCTGCAGTTGCGGTTAAAGCATAGAATCTGTTAAAAAAACCTTTGACGTATAGTCGGGATTTAAATACATAGGTGGTTCAAATATAAACAGGAATTTATGAATATTTTTTTAATTAATTTGTTCAGACATGATGATTTTGAATAATACAGGTGAGGTAAAACATAAACAACTCCGTCGATAATAAGTTCAGACACGTAACTGTCTTTTCAAGAATGCATGCAGTTTCTTCTTATAGGAAACGCAAAACATGAAAATTCCTGTTTATATTTGAACCGCCTACGTACTATCAAGTTTCAATTCGAAACCAATACTTCGTAGTTTGGATAAATTTTCACTAGATTTGCGACAGCTTAGGTCAATTTATTCATGTTCTACGTACTTATGAACTACTTGAAGGTAAACCCCGTTGTATTGAGGGGCGCACAAAGTTTGTATATGTTGACGACCTGCTGCATCATTGAAGTGTCTTCTTTGAACGGTCACCAAATTAACTAACGGATATCGGTCCCTTATTAACTGGTATAATTGATTCGTTTGCACCCCTTCGCAAAATGTATGAGGAACTATAATCTGTAAAAGGAATCGTAAAATATTGGAAATCCTACCCACTATAATTTGAAAGCTGACGTAAAATACTGAATATCTCGTAAAAACTGTTAACCCCTTGTTATTAGGCATTATTAAATAGAGACTAGTCGTTGGTTATAAGAGTAGGGGAAGACCAAAAAAACGATGGATGGTCTGTGTGAATGATGATATGGTTAGAAAGGGGGAGACTGCCGAGATGGCGGCTAATAGAGAAGTATGGAAAAGGAGACATGTTGCTGCGCCGACTCCAAACAAATTGTGACCAAGGAATGGTGATTAAATAGAGACTTATAAAGAGAAAACTAAATTCACAAACAAACTGCGATCACTAAACCGTGTGTCCAAAACATATGTAGGTGAGCTGATTCTGGTATTGCACTCTGTTGGATTGTTCATTTTAGGTATGTTACTGTATTGTAGGGAGGTCCATGTGCAAAGCTGACGTAAACCGACTAGTAGAATCACGTGTAGTAAAACGTTATTTGGCCAATCTTTACTAAGACGTGTGCAAATCTTTATCTTCAACAACGTGCATGGTCAAAGAATACAGTAAACAAAAATTAAACTCTTTACCTCAACCGGATTGAAAAAGTTAATTTTCGTTAGTGTATGGGTATACAGTAGGGTATCACTGAATTGACAAAGTACTAGATGGGGATGTCTTAGATCTATTGCTGCTATACCGATTTCTCCACGAGCCATGCCTCTGCCTTCAGATATAGCTGAAAAATTAATAAAAGTTTAAGTACGAGTATCTATCTTAATTAGATTCTTGTCGGTTTCCAATTTTTCGGGTACCATCGTTATAATATTATATAATTGGTGTGCTTGTATAATATCATCATCCACAGCTTTTGAATAATGTTTGATTGGAATAGTTGGCTTAGGGAACCCAGATGTCCCGGGGTCTATTCGGAGGGAATTTATCTATTCCTCCGTTGGTGGTCAAAGACGCCCTTTGATTATTTCAAGATCAAGACGTAATAGCCAGCGAGCAAATAAAACGTAATTTCAGTGTGTGGAAAATTTATCTGATATGCGCATAATATGAAAAAAGATTACCTAATATCACACTTGCGTCAACTGCTGAAACGCTTGTAGATCTTGCTGAACGAGTACCGCTGTATCCACCTAGGAATTTTTGTTTTATTGAGTAATTAGTTCCTATGTTTCATGTCACAGCCTAGACACAGCTATAAAGGTCAAAACCAGTATTCTACTGACGTAGATTTATACATTCTTAAAAATCGGCATCGGAGCAATGGTGGCCCAATGGTTACGGACGTGACTCACAAGTTGTAGGTCGTAGGTTCGAACCCAGACGGTGCTTTACTATGAGTAAGTTATTTCATCACCGCTGCTCTCAAAACGGCGAAGGAAAATATCTTGAAGAAACCGGCATGTCCTAGAACTAAAAATTCGAAGACATGTGACATCTACCAACCAGTGGAGCGTAGTTCGCACGTTTTAAACCCTCCAGCTGCCTGCATTAGGTATGTCTAAAGTAAGCCAAGTGCCAATATTACCATTGGTAGGCAAAACGATCAAGGTTCCGATAAATATCTTTTCCAACCAATATCAAATCTACATGAACTTCCTTTTACAAAGCAGGTACAACGCGGTAAAGTACAGACGCCTGCAGCACATCAAGCTAATCGAAACTGTCAAATTTTCCCAATCAAATTTGAACCTAATGCTTTAGCGATAAAGTTGAAAATCTATTATAGTAGCTTGATGTGTTGGCTTCTGTACATTTGCTACCTAGCTGTTATTGTTCGGTAACAACCGACCGGGTATTCACTATAATCACTCAACTAAATACAATTAACTAATTTCGTATGAAACGTAAAAAGGAAATAACATAAAATGTACACAGGCATCTTAGAGATAAAATTATTACGTATTGAGATGAAATTGGTTTGCGTACCAACACGGGGATTGTCCCGCCCGCCCACGCGTGTGCCAAAGACCGACGCTATGGGAAAACAGCAGGCAAGAATACAAAAAAATATGGTTTCAGAAATATGTATAAATTTTTTTATAATTTCTTGTAGGTATGACTACGCTAGTCCTAAGTATTTTTCAGTGATTAGCTACCTACCGCTTTGTCAACAAGTTGTGTGATGATATGCATGGTGTGTGGGAATGTCTGGTCAATATCGTCACATTGGCACCGAATCCCTTGTTCACAAACTAAACTAAATTTAAGTTCAGTGCATCTTTTTCTTTCTATTTCATTAAGAAAAGGACAGAAGATAAATATTAGTTTAGTCCTGCTAAACTAATATTTAGCTTCTGTCCTTTTCTTAAATGTATCAACTCAAAGTCAACAAAACATCACCAATGATAAATGATAAATGATTTATTTTCTGTAAGTAGGTTTGTACAAACACTTTTACATGTCAATCATATTTTTTAAACTAGATGAGGTCGGCGTTTCCTATCTGACTACTCTGAGAAGAAAGGCCGAAACAAACTCAGAGGTCACAGTCTCTTTTAAAGTCCAGACATAATCTTGGTCAGATCATGTGAAGACCATGCAGATTGGTGTCTGAAATGGTCTTTTGAGTAAAGAACCACACAGATTGAGCGGACCTGTCCAGTCAGTGCACGCATTTGTCAAAAATTGTGTAGCTCAACTCAGAACTTGGGGAGCCTTACGATTCGACGAACAATACCAATGAAAGGACATTTGGGTAGGCCGCATAAATTACTCAAACTGCCAGACCATGATTAAAACTAACTAAGAAGGAAAAAAGAAAAAAGAAATGACCCACATAGTCTTCACACTCACAATAATAATAATAAAAAATAAGATACTATACAAAGTAAATATCCATGTCATTGTTTATATAAAATTCATCAATGTCAATGTGTATATAATAAAATAATATAATAAAAAATAAAAATCCGGACATCATCTTTGATCTTTGAGGACCATGTAGATTGGTGTCTGAAGTGGTATTTTGAGGGAAGAACCACACAGATTGAGTGGACCTGTGCAGTCAGTGCACGCATTCGTCAGTAACCGTGCAGCTCAACTCAGAACTTAAGGAGCTCAACGATTCGACGAGCAATACCAAGGACAGAACATTTGTGTAGACCGCATAAACCACTCAAACTGCCAGACCATGATTAAAACGGAAACAATGACCCACATAGTCCTCACATTCACAATAATTAAAATAATATAAGACTTTAAACAGTAAATGTTCATGTCATGTCATAAATAGATATTTAGAAAGAAAAAAAATAACAAATAACAAATAACAATAACAAAAGTGTAAATCAGCAAAATAAAAAATAAACAACATTCACTGTCTAGACCTATTGGAGCAGCTCAATCCCAAGCGTTTTTGTCCTCAATATAGTCTTTTACAGTATAATAGGCTTTCTGGCATAGTTTTAGCTTTATAAAAGATTTGAATTTATTAATGCTTAGTTCTTGAATGTGGCTAGGAAGTTTATTATAAAAACGTATACATTGGCATCTAAACGAGCCACCTATTTTCTTGAGCCTTGTTGTAGGAACAACAAATTTATGTTTGTTCCTAGTATTTATATTATGGATATCACTGTATTTCTTAAACAGATTAATATTTTTATGTGCATACAAAAGATTATCATAAATGTACTGAGAAGGCACAGTCATTATATTAATCTCTTTAAATTTGTCTCTGAGGGAGTGTCTGGGACTTAATTTATAAATGGAACGAATTGCCCTTTTTTGTAAAATAAAAATTATCTGAATTTCGGCGGCATTTCCCCACAACAGAATACCGTATGACATCACACTATGAAAATAACTAAAGTAAACTAAACGGGCTGTCTCTAAATCAGTTAAGTCACGAATTTTCCTAACGGCGTATGCTGCAGAGCTAAGCTTTTTTGACAATTTATCTATATGGGGGCCCCATTGAAGCTTGGCATCCAAAGTTATGCCAAAGAATACTGTGGTATTTTCGGGTTTTAACTCTTCACCCTTTATGAGAACACTAGTTTCTACTTGTCTAACATTTGGTATCGTAAACTTAATACATTTGGTTTTTTTTTTCGTTAAGAAGTAAATTATTAACATTAAACCAGTTAACTACTTTTGCGAGGGCACTATTTATACTGTCAGTAACCAGCTGTTGACGTTTGAGTTTAAATAAAAGTGAAGTGTCATCTGCAAACAACACTATATCATGTTCATCCTTTATGAGGTAAGGCAAGTCATTGATATAAACAATAAATAAAAATGGTCCAAGTATTGAGCCCTGTGGGACCCCCATTCTTACTACAGATCCGGGTGACCTTTTCCCGTTAACATCAACTCTCTGAATCCTATCACTTAAGTAAGAAGTGAGAAAATCCAGAGAGGCGTTCCGGATTCCGTAGTGGTGAAGTTTCCTGATTAAGGTTTCATGAAGAACACAATCGAATGCCTTGGACAAATCACAAAAGATGCCCAAAGCATCGCATTTGTCCTCCCATGCAAAGATTTTTCAATAACAATAAATTCAGTAATTTATTGTTATTGAAAAATCTTTGCAATTGATTTAAAATAAGTTTTTCATAAATTTTACTAAAGGTGGGTAGTACGGAAATAGGTCTATAATTAGTAGGGTCTGATGTACTACCTGATTTAAACAACGGTATTATTTTACTGTGTTTCATAAGATCAGGAAACTCACCACATTGAATACAATTATTAAATATAACAGCTAAAGTAGGTGCTACAATGTTTATAATTGTCTTAGCAACATCCACAGAATTACCCCATATGTAATGTGTAGGCTTACTATAAAATAACAGCATATAAGTACCTAAAAATTCACATGATCACAACTGTTCAGTTGTGAAATAAATAAAAAAAATAGTGTTACGCAATTAGGCTGCTGCAGAACAATGTTAAAAAGGTAATGGTGTATTATGTAGTATCTTGTATTCAATTATGAGATTCAACAACTCATGCATTATCAAGTTAAAAAACTCGTGCATGTTTTGCGACTTACGGCAAAATGATAGTTAGGTACCGACTTATGCTGTAATGATGTTTGTTTGGGTTGTTTGTTTGGTGATTAGTGCTTAGCATTTTTGTAACATTGATTAGATAACCTTATTTTGTACTCTATTCAGCACCCTAATTGCGTAACACACTATTACTCTCAATTTGAATCATTTTGAAGCATATTGCTAATCCATTGCTCCTTATGTTCGAAAAATGTGTCTGCTCAACAACGTAAATAACGCAATGAATGTCTTTGAACTGTCAAAATGAAACCCATTGCTACTGATAGTGTGTTACGCAATTAGCCTGCTGGTAAGTGATTTATGGTCCGTTTTAGTGTTTAGGTGTTTTTTAAATTAGTATCTGTTCATGGAATTTCGTTGCTGACTGTACCACGTGGTTTGTATTTTAGTAGGTAAGTAGATACATGCAGCGCTATTCTGTAAAAATCTCACCGTGAGAACTTAGGTGAAGTGAGCGGGAAGTGAGCTGTCATTAGGGATTAACACTATTGACACTGCTCACTTTAAGCTCACTTCACTTATGATGTCACGGTGAGATTTTTTACAGAATCGACCGGCTGCAATACCAACCAACTTTGTACCTACCATATCCGACGAATACATGTCTTTGTCTTGAGTCTTTGTCAATAATAAAAAAAAAGAAATTATTACGACATTGAAGTAGGAAAGTTTACCTACTAGGAAATAAACTTATTTGATTGGCTGACCAAAATAAGGAGAGATAATAAAAATAAATCTACACCAATAGGGGCGCAGTAAATAAGGTGGTTATCTAAATGAAATGGCACTTTTTGGTACTTGCCTAACGAGACCACGTGAACATGGATTTTTATTGTATACTTAGTCACTTACATCATTTTGCACACTACCTACTTTTGTTCAATGTTGCGAGATTACTGCTTATGCCCTGATAATAATCCGACAGGGTTAAACATATGACTATCATAAAAACGTGGACTATCGCGTGGGTCCGTTCAACTTCACCTATCTGGTAAAAGTTAGTAGTAAAGTACGAGTGATTTAGTAATCTGTACTACCGGTAAGGGCCTTTTCCACGGCAAGATCCCGTTTTTTGCAGGTACGGTTTTTTGCAGGATCCTGTTTAGTAGTGTACGTGTTTAGATATATTTCTTCACACAAGCATCCTGTTTGCAGTATCCGGAAAACCGGATTCTTGTGTGAATATGTACCTATGTCTGTACGTAAGTTTTTGAATAAAAGATAACGTTTCTTGTTTCAATTCGGGTACTTTTTTACCTTATTACCACAAAACAGTGTATAACAGTTGTTTAGGCTAAATACGTTTTAAAAACGACCCAATGATATGGACTTTGACGTAAAGTCTAAGGGCGCGTTTATATGACACGGAATGTTACAGCGTGTCGGCCGCGCGGCGAAAGTACGGTGACCGCGCGGCGGCCGCGCGGTCAGGCCTGGTGGCCACGCCACTGCGGACCCGAACCATTTCCAGTTGATCTTGGTCTTTCTTAAAATTCACACGTGTTCGTTATGAGCTATTTGACTAAGAAGAATAAAATTATGATTGCATATTACTTGATTGCTTTTTACTTACATATTACTTTAACATTCGAGTGATTCGAGCGAGACGGCCGCGCGGCCGCCGTGTGATCGAGGAGAGAACGCCGCGCGGTCACCGCGCAGTTAGTTACTCAAAATTAATTTCAACTTTACGTCCTAGTTAATAAAACATAAATTTGCTATAACTGAACAGTTAGTACGCGGCCACCGCGCGGTCGCCGCGCGGCGGCCGCAAGAATTTTTTCGCGTCGTCTAACTGCAGCCTAAGTATTTAGGTATCTATTTGTACCACGGTCCGTGATTTGTACCCTACCTAATATCATATTTTTTACATGTAGTTGCAAGGACGGTTCAACTAATAATTTATAGACGCCAGCACATCAAGCTACCCGAAACTGTCAGATTTTTCCAATCAACTCTGAACCTTATCCTTTAGCGATAAGTTGAAAATCTATTAAAGAAATCTGACCGATTGTAGTAGCTTGATGTGCTGGCGTCTGTACCTACCCACCTACACAAGCGCCTACATGACATGGCCCATATTATTCGAACCACCGATAACTTAGACTGCTCACATCTAGTTTGTGGCAAGGGTGGCGGAGGTCAAACGCCAGTTAAGTAGGTAACTACCGCTTCGATCCAGAAACAAGCGATGTAATGTTTCAAGGAACTTGTGCTACTAAGGAGTTAAATATAATTTAATAATAGGTACAGATATTTTCTGGTCCAGGTGTACGCATGACGAAATATCAAGCTATAGATTTCCAATATAAGCCGAGTTCCCATTGTATGTACGAAAAACCTACACAATGCGAAGTCAGCTAAAACTAGAAATGTACTTCTACAAGTTGTAACTTAAAGAACGCACCACCTCATAAGGGGTAATTGCACTCATAATATGAACAACTTTTACTATGGGACCAAAAAAGAAATCGCGAAAAGAAATCAGCTGTTCCCTACATTTTGACGTGTTATGCGAGCATAAATGACATTTGACAGGACTAAACTAATATTTATCTTCTGTCCTTTTCTTAATGAAATAGAAAGAAAAAGATGCACTGAACTTAAATTTAGTTTAGTTTGTGAACAAGGGAATCGGCGTCATTCGCCGATTCCCTTGTCCTGACTAATTTGACAACAAAATCAGCACTATTATTTGAATTAGGTACAGACGCCAGCACATCAAGCTATTACAATCTGTCAGATTTCTTTAATAGATTTTCAACTTTATCGCTACAGCATAAGGTTCAAAGTTGATTGGGAAAATCTGACAGTTTCGGGTAGCTTGATGTGCTGGCGTCTGGACCTACCAGCCATGCCTGCAAATAAATTTCTATTCAGGATGTTTCTACCTACAGGTAGATACCTAACGTACAGACGCCAGCACATCAAGCTACCCGAAACTGTCAGATTTTCTCAATCAACTTTGAACCTTATTCTTTAGCGATAAAGTTGAAAATCTATTAAAGAAATCTGACAGATTGTAGTAGCTTGATGTGCTGGCGTCTGTACCTACCTATTCACAATACAGGACTACAGGTTTCAGGGAGACCTACCTAATAATAGCGAAAGTCTTGAAAAAAAAAGACGATTCATCCAGCTGTGGTTAGTAAAGTAAGTAGATAAGTAAAAACCTAGACATATACCTCTGCTACTACTGCTGATGTATCTAAGAGCAGTCTGTCTATTCTTCGGAGTGCACAGATCGTGTGACGTATCAGCTGCAGCAGAATCGCTAGCCAGCACTCTTGGGCGTGGCCGGCCGCTGGATGATGAGTCGGGTCGAGATGATGTTGAGTGCAATATCCTAGCAACAAGGTTTAAATTTAGAGTTTCTTGTCTGTATCTTACCATTGTGATTGAATTACCCCACGCCTTAGCAAAGGAAGGGAAACGACCAATAATTGGAACCGTGCACTGTTAGCAGTACCTAACCATGTAGGTTTACATAATTATGTGAAATAAAATATTGAAAATTTGAATTTAATACTTACTACCTCTGCCTAACCCTTCGGGGATTACAGGCGTAATATTATGTTACGTTGATAAAACCGTTGATATAAATAGGTATCTACTACACTTATTGTTTCGGCTTAGCGCCAACGCTATCTACCAACTTTAGATATCTACGGATTCACACGACGCTTTTATGTCATTAACCATTGTATTGCTGATTGGTAGAAGGTCATGTTTAAGTTTACTGACTTACCTGCGTTTGAAACTTCTTGGTGGTCCTGGTGGTGGGCCCATAGTAGGACTTCTAAGTGGCCCCGTTGAAACCACATCTTTATCGAATTGATACTTTGGCGCTTTATTCACCGTAGATATAATTTTAGGAGCACTAAAAGGATGGAGCGGCGGTAACAATGAAGTTGCACCCCTTATACCTAACGCAAACGTGTAAAAAAATAACATTAATTAAATTTACCTATCAAGTACCTACAATTTCGTATTTAGATTAGTATTGATGTAAGTATGAGAACTTTACCTAGCGACGAGTCTTTCCTAATAAACTCGTTTTTGTTTTTGAATTTTGGTTGTGCTTTAGAATTTATTCGCTTTTCTCGTGGCACGACGTTCATTTTACTTTTATTCTTTAATTTATGAAACAAAATAATTAATAAAAGATCGATTGTTTGACTTTTGTGGAAGAGGTAAATTCTTGTTAAAAAGTTATTTTTTCCCGCCGCACTGTTGATAAGGATGTGTTGAATTCATTGATCCTAATCGCTATCATTGCCAAATGAATCCAACTACGAAAGATGAAGTTTTACATGTAAAATAATGTGATGTGGGCTTGATGTGTGTAATAAATAAAAAAGTTACACCTGAGTTTAATAATGTCCAAAAATAATTAACTTTTAATCGTACTAAAGTGAGAGCGAGTTATAATACTAGACAGAGTTGTAATTTACTACATTTTTTGATTAATCTGTGTTAACATGACAGTGCTTAAATCTAACATCTTTTGACCTGGCTGTCACGTGTAAACTGTGTCAGACTGCCAATGTCAAAGTGCAAACGTCAAAACCAGTAGCATCGTTTGGTGCGTAATTTTGAATTATTTTCGACTTTTACATGATTACAACCATGATATTTTTATTTTTGAAGGCCCAAGAATATAGACACCGTAATATAAAGTTAAATCGGGACTTTATTGTCTAATGAATAAAATAATCCTATGAATTCCTTATGTTGATAACCTTGAACTAGGTATTTTATGATATCCAAAATAATTTGCGGAAGAAAATACAACTAATTAATGAGCTGTGTGCAAAAAAACAAGTTATTTGAGGCGAGTTTACCATCTGGAACTATCTGGAACCTTAGTAAAGTAAGTATAGCTTGCGTTTAGAATATTTTGACCTTCATGAGGAAGGTCATACTACAACATGTTATTATCCTCTCGTGACAATCGTTAGTCGGTGTTCCAAGTGTGTATATAATATCAATATCAAGTTCTTTATCGTAGATTCGCAATAGAGGTGGGTGAGGCCGATTTATTACTCTTAAAGGTATGTTACTAAGCACATTTTTATTTAACCAATTGACTATTAAGCAAAAGTCCATTCTAGATGAACACAAATGACAAGCAATAGAAAATTCTCATTTACCAACACTTCAAGCAAAAATAACATTTGAGAAAGAGTTTACAAAGACAACCTATTCTTAAAGTGAAATTAATTTGTGCAGAACTCCCAACACATTATTAGGACAGGAATAGCATTTATTATAATAAACAAATGGGTTCATTCTGACAGTGTTTGAAATTCTGAAATGGTACTTTAAAATGTTTTTTTTTTATTATCAAACAAAAACAATAATAGAAGTATCAAATATTATGATGTGTGCAAAACTTTATCTACCCTTAAATGGCACATTCAACATGATTGTTTACAAAATAAATATTTACAGTGAAATATTCATTTTAAGTAGGTGCTTATGACTCCATAGATAGCTCTTATTGCATGCCTATTTGGACAATCTTTGACCCATTACCACAATATCTTTTCTGGCCCACCGATAAAGTCGCATTTTGAGATAGCCAACGGCTTGGAAAACCAATTTTAACTGGATATTTTTGGTTTTCTAAATACAGTCAAAATCTGTTATAACAACATCGAAGGGACTACTCATATTTGGTCGTAGAAACCGATAGTCGTAACAACCAGTGATATTTTTGAGGTACAATACAAAGTATTTTTTTATTAAGAAGTATTATTGTAACATATAAATTTCACATAAAACGTATAATATGAAAGAACATTATCATTTTTCTGTATTCATAAAATCTGTAATGTTAGTCTGCTTGGAACATTTCTGTTGTGCGTACGAATTTTGTAGTTCACGTTGGGTTTTAATTAGTGTAGGTATCGTCATAATTTCCCTGGATGTGAAACTGTTCATTAAAAAGAATAATCTTTCATAATACACTAACATCATTGAGACGATCATTCAAAGTATTTTGTTTCTGAGAATTACGAAAGACCCTAAACTCCACACATTTTTGTTTACTTTTGCGATCTTAATAGCCACTAACCATTATACTGTGCCAGATATGGATACTGTTACCTATTCAAATTGTTTACAATACAACTGGTCCTTCTAATAGATTCAATTCTCCGAAAATATTAGTTCGAATAAAATCGCTTAATGAGATATGTCGTTATATGCAATGTCGTAAAAAGCAGTGTTTTTTATAAGGCGATCATACAGTATTCAGCCGGGACCTATGATTTTGGTCAATATAACCGAAACGTTGTTTTAAATGATGTCGTCGTAAACGATTTTAACTGTAATCACAAAATATTGTCAGGATTTTGTTTGTATTAAGCTTTTTAGTGCTGTTTATTGCACTTTCATGATGATATACTTTTCAAAAATCACCTTTAAGTTACCAACTTTCCCAAAGATTTAATTATTCTCACTCCTGAATTTTAATAAACGATGCATTCTGTTAATGTGGATAGTTATGTGTATTCATTATTGATCTTTTCTCAATAACTATGAGTTTAAAATATTTAAAACTGAAACTAAGCAATTAATATAATTACTTAAAAGTACTCAATATACAATCTCATGTGATAAATTGCCAAATCTGCAAGTTATTTGGTTTTTATAAATCAGTAAAAATAAAGCAATACCAGGTACTATTGAAGATGCTGAAAATCATAATTCTATTTCTAAGAACAGGTAGAATACGGTATAGGTTTTAAAGAGCTTTGAAGTTTTTAGAGGTATAAAAACTCCATTGATCTTGATATTCAAGATCAATAAATAAATGAACTGCTAATCGTTATTGTTTTAACCATCATATAATAGGTAATAGGTAATAGGTAATACGGGCTGGTGTCCGCAACTCCACGTCAATGCGCGTATTTTGCGTACGGGTGGGAAAATCGATCATTCGATCCACCCCAGCTCCTCAAGGAAGGCCAGCAACGCCTTGATGTTACTGACCGTCTCACGTAGGGTACCTGGGTTACCGAAGTATTTTGCCCTGTAAGTGGCGACCACCGGGCAGCTTAGAAGCACATGTGCCGCTGTCTCGTCATCCTCCATGCAGGCCCTGCACAGCGGACTGTCTGTTACTCCTATGACAAAGAGGTGTTTATTAAATGACCCGTGGCCAGTTAAAGCTGCAGTCACCGTACGCAGCTTTTGTCTAGTTAGACGGAGAACCTGTTTCGTGAGGCGGTCATCCATTGCGGGAAGTGCTTCCCTAGCCTGCCTGCACTCGCCTTGTTCCGTCCAAAGTTTGTCATGTTGATCTCTGGTGCGTTTCCTTACCAGAGTGCGTAGATACCTGAAGGGGAGTGGCACGATGGGCTCAGGTCCCACTGGTGCCATGCTCGACCCCCTTCTGGCAAGCTCGTCGGCTGCATCGTTGCCTAGCGAACCGCTGTGTCCTTTTATCCATTGAATGGTTATTTTATTGAAGTTACCCACCTGGTTGAGGCGCTGGTGGCACTCGTATATTAGCCCAGAGTCGACTGTATTACTATTCAGCGCTTGCAGTACAGCCATGCTGTCTGAGAGTATGCGAATTGAGTGATCCTTCACTTCCCTGGCCATGATGGCTGAAGCGGCCAGAGAGATGCCCATGCATTCGGCCTGGAACACTGTGTTGTGGACGCCCAATGGTGTGGCTATGTGTATGTTGAAGTCCTCCGAGAAGATTCCAGCACCTGTACCACTACCTGTTTTGGATCCGTCTGTGAAGATTCGTAGCTCTGCAGGGCGCAGCCCCTCGCAGCGGCGATCCTCGTGAAGTTGGATCTTGTATTTTTTATCAAAGATAAATTGTTTGGGTACCCGGTCATTGGTGGCCTTCGTGATGGGGAACTCCTTGTGGAGTCCCTCAAGCAGCGCAGCGTGTGGTGTATAACTCTTACCCCAGAGGTTTAGTGTGTTGAGACGTACTGCCGCCAACGTCGCTTCCTGTTGTATGAACAGGTGGAGCGGTGGAAGTCCCAGGATGGCTTCAACTGCCGCAGTCGGAGTAGTCCTCATGCAGCCCGTAGTCGCCATGCAGGCCAGTCTCTGTACGCGTTGTAGTTTGCTGGAGGCTGTAACCAGCTTGGTGCGGGGCCACCAGACCACAGCCCCGTAGGTGATCATGGGCCGGATCACTGCAGTGTACAGCCAAAGTGTAATTTTAGGGGATAGGCCCCACTTCTTACCTATCATTTTCCTGCACTGCCAAAAGGTTATGCAAGCCCTGTTAAGTTTATTGTCCAGATGACTACTCCAGTTCAACTTACTGTCTAGTGTGACCCCGAGGTATTTGACTTCGTTGGCCACCTGGATTTCAGTATCGAACAGTTTTGGTAGGCGAAAATGGCCTAAAGCTCGTTTATGGGTAAACATGACTAATTCAGTTTTAGTGGGGTTCACTGTTAGGTCAAAATCCCTGCACCATCTCTCTACGATACGTAGCGCTTGCTGAGTGAGGTTGCATATCGTGTCCGTCACCTTCCCCGAAACCAGGATTGCGAGGTCGTCGGCATAACCTACTGTGTAATAGCGGTTGGCGTTGAGTTTAGTGATGAGGTCATTAACCACCAGATTCCACAAAAGGGGAGACAGAACCCCACCCTGGGGGCAGCCTCTGGCTATCATGGCCCTCTGCTGCTCGCCCTCAAGGCGAACCACTCGTTTACTTAACATGTTTGTAATCCAGTCCGTTAGTACCTGTTCTACTCCATGTCTGGAGAGGGCGCTGTTGATGCTGGAGAAGTTGGTTTTGTCGAAGGCTCCTTCGATGTCTATGAAAGTACCCAGACAGGTGCCTTTCTGATGAATCGCTGCCTCTATCTGGCTAACTACCATATGAAGGGCAGATTCAGTCGACTTACCTGAACTGTATGCGTGTTGGTTATCGTGTAACGGTAAAGTCTTCAGAGCGCCATCCCTCAGTTCCCTATCACACAGCCTTTCCAGAGTTTTCAGAAGAAAGGAGGTCAGGCTGATTGGTCGGTAGGACTTGGCGTTTGTATAGTCACCCTTACCTGGCTTAGGGATGAATATTACTTTCACTTCCCTCCATCCTTTAGGAACGTATCTGAAGGCCAGGCACGCTTTCATTAAGGGCAGCAGTCTACTGGCGACAGAGGTGCCACCCCACTGCAGTAGGGCGGGGAACACTCCATCAGGACCAGCTGCCTTAAAAGGATGGAAGCTCCGGATGGCCCATTGGAGTTTTTCCAACGTGACTACCCTGCTAACGTAGAGCCAATCGTTGTCTGACGGTGTCTGAATTACATCTTGCCAGTCAAATACCTGTGCGAAGATACATCCCGGGAAGTGAGTTTCAATAAGGACGCGTCTCGTTTCTTCTGGCGAGGATGTTAATGTGTTGTCAGGTTTCCGGAGGGTAGCGGGCCCAGGTGTATACTGTTGCGCTAGTACCTTCCTTACCCTGTTAGCTTGCTGACACGATTCAATGTTACCACAGAATTTGCGCCATCCTGCGGTACTCCTGAACCTGATGCATTTTTTGTAGCTGGATTTGGCTGCGTAATACTCATCCCAGTCCTCATCCGCACAAGTATTCATGGCCCTATTCAGAGCTTTCCTTACTTTACTGCGTTTGCGCTCCAGATCAGCGCCCCACCAGGGTTGTTTTCCCGGTGTGCTGCGCGGGGTGGTCTCTGGGCAGGCAGTTAGGTAGCTGTCTATCAACGATTTAGTAAGGTGACTTACTTGTACCTCAATCTGTGTCGTATCCGCATATGTTGTCGGCTCGTTTGAAGTCGCCAGCATTGATTCAAGACTGCGTGTATAGGTGGCCCGATCCGTGTTGCGCGGATTACGCCGTGGTTGTGTGGGTGGAACACAAACCTGGATGTCGAAGCGGATCCACCTGTGATCTGAGCAGGAGGCCTCCCTTGAGACCTGCCACCCAGTGATAGTTTCCGCCGCTCCCTCTGTTGCCAGAGTGAGGTCTATGATTGTGCGGCTTCGTCTGGTTACGAACGTTGGTTCGGAGCCCGTGTTTAATAGGGATAGGTTAGTCGAAAATAGGTAGTCAACCAAGGCCTTACCCCTCTCGTTTTGCGTGTCCATACCCCACAGTTGATGGTGAGCGTTGGCATCGGCCCCAACGACGGCCTCAAACCCGCACCTCTCGCAGTGGCTCACAAGGCGGGCGAGGTCGTGCGGGGGTGGCGCCTCTCCCTCGGGCATGTAGACCGAGGCAAAGACGATCCACATTTCCATGGCATCGTCGCGCTGTATTAGCAGCTTTGCTGCAGAGACATCTCTGCAACAGAAGTCAGTTAAGAGCTGTGTTTTGAGATTACCTGTGATATAGATGCACGATCTGGGATGATCGTGATCTGTGGTGACCAGGAGCTTACCGCCGAGATTGGAGAGTCCTTGTATGCGGCCCGCCCTAATCCACGGCTCCTGGATCAAGGCAATGGCCGTGTGTTGAACCTCCAGCCACTTGCGAAGCTGAGCCGTCGCGGTCTGACTGTGGTGGAGGTTTGCCTGGAGGATTTTACAGGCCGACGAAGGGTACGCCATCGCTGGCCAACCCCTCTTCGTCCCCCTCCAGTTTGAGCCCGGCAAACAGGTCGCCTTCGTCGAAGCCGTCCCCACCCTGGTCAGAAGCCGGGGACAGGATCATGTCCTCCAGCTCCTCACCCGATGAAGGGACGGCGCCCACGATGGCGGCAGCAGGGGCAGCCGTCCCTGCCAGAGCAGGCTCGGCCACGGATGCTTCCGGGTTGTTTAAAAGGGGAGATGACTCCCCCTCTGGTGCTTGCGGCTGTTTTGGCACCTCGCCGATGGTTTCCGTGGCGGGGTCCCATCCCTGAGGGACATCGGTGAACCTGCCGTTCCGACCCTGGAACTTCACGTACACCGCTCCCAATCCAATTGAGAGGCGGCGTCCGGCCTTCATCAGGGTCGGGATTTGGTCCATAGGGACGCCGACCACCACGAACCATTGCTCGGCCTGCTTGTCAGCAAAAAGGAGTACCCACCTCTTGATGTCTACCCAGGGGTTCTGGTAGCTGAGAGCGCGCCCGATGTTGGTCGACTCTCCGTATACTCCCTGCTCGTCTGGGATCACGATGCCACATCGTGTTCGCTTTTGGACCTCCGACTGACTCTGGACTACCAGCGAGATGCTAGTAGGGAGAGAGAGGTCGGAGACCGTTTTCTTCAGCCAGGCTAAAGTGTGGTCGTTTCCGCACCACAGTTTCAGGACACCCCCGGCGAACAGCGGCTTGGCATTAAATGTCGGCCCTGGAGTGTCTGGTTTGGGAGAGCAGGCCTCGAGGATGATCTGCCTCTGAATGGCAGCGAGTACCTGGTCCGATACTTCCCTGCTGAGGATTCCCGTGCGTTCGCAGGTGATCGCGACGTCTAGGGTTGCGCTGGCAGCTTGGGCGTAGCTTCTTTGGGGGACCCGTTTGGATTGATCAAGACGCGGCCGCTTATGCTCTCCCCGAGGTGTCAAAGTCTCGTTGAGAGCTCGCTTGGCCGCGGCCTGGTCCTTCCAATCGGGTCGCTGTGTTTTGGAGTTACCTTGTTTCTCCGGAGCGCTGGTTGGCGGTCGACTGGGCGAGGAACGGCTTGTGTCGGCCTCAGCCTGCGACTGCTTACCAGCGGCGAAGTTCAGCTGGCCGCTAGTCGGTTTGGCCGGCCTAGCGGCAGTAGCCTGCTTCTGACGGTTGCCTTTGCCTAGCAACCTGCGTTCTTGGCGTCGCTCCTTCCTAGTCATTCTTTCCCTCTGCTTACTCTTTTTAGAGGCAGCTGGCGGACCTGAAGGGTCAGTGCGGGGGCAACGGGCTTGTTGAATGCTTTTACCCTTGCCCCTGCGTTTCTGCACTTGCCAGGCACGTGAAAACGCGTCCTCAGTGCATTCTCCCGTCTCCGTTTGACCGGTGACGGTCGCCTGATGAGAGGAGGGTTGAGGATTTGAGGGGAAAGGAGGGTGTTTATCAGGATGCCCGGTGCCGGTGTTACATAGCTCCGGGATCTGTGTGGTGAGGGTCAGACCGGCAGTGGTATTAGTCGTCGCCTTGGTCTTCGCCTGAGTTTTAGAAGGGTCGGTACTGGTCCCAGTCAGCGCCGACGTCCTTTGTTTGTCTTGGGACTTCTTATCTTTGGTCTTGGCTGCGGTTCTCGCCACAGTCAGACCAGCACCCGCGCTGGTACCCGCAGCGTTAACTGCAAGGCCACCAGGGGCAAGGGGAGTGAAAACACCTCCCTTGGGAGTCTCATTGGCTTTCGCCTCCACTCCGGTGTGAGTCGTAATAACTGGCCTTAAGTTGTCCATGTTATTGTGGTATTTACTTCGTCTCTCTGGCTTCCCACCCTCCATGGAGCCCGCACCTGGGAACGTCTTGCTGTTAAAAAGCTCGAACGTTAGGACTACCAGAGAGATATAGGGGCGCAAGGCTGGTTTACAGTGCGACATCGGGCGCTCGATCGGGTTGGCGTGGAAGGTTCAATGGGCCACCCCCAACGAACTGATCAACCCTCACTTACACCGTCAGCATGACCTTTACCTACCGCTTAGGCCGTCCGAGAACGACCACAGCGGACCTCACGCCCCTCGCCTGTGGCCCTCTGACGGGACACCATGGCCATTTCCCTACCCCTGGCTATTGGGTAGGGCCACCGTTTCGCTTGAAATCCAGACCAAAGGGGGCGTGTTGCCTTACGGGCACATTACAACCAGAGCCGCTCGGCTCAACCCCCCAGGACTCCTTCATCCCCGCTTACGGCGCTCAACTGCGCAGGTCCTAGCGCAGGTGACTGTTTACTCCTACCCGCCATCAGCTGATTTTTGTGATAGACGAGCCCGCCACTGCCCAGTCACAGGGAGTCGCAGTTAGGAGTGGAGTTTAGGATTAAGAAGGTGGAAGGAGTGGGGATGTGGATAGGATGGAGTGTAGAAGGATTGTGAAATTTGGGGTAGGAAGCTGAAAGACGGGAAAGAATGGGGTAGAGGGGACTGGGCTAAGGATGCGCTGGCGCCTGGTGGTTTTTGTTGCGTCTATTTCATATGGAATTAGACCAAGAACGGGGTGGCAACCTCGGGAAGGTGCATCCGCCAGACTTGCCTTGAGGATCTACACGACCGTTGCGCTCCCCCTCAAGACCCCGCCACCCTGCTGCCTCTGAGGGAGGCGGCAGGGTAGGCCTGCATCTATACTACCAAGCAAAGCAAAGCAAAGCATGTCGTTGTGCAACCGCAAAAGCATAAATACAGACCCTCCCCCTAACCATCATATAATATCTCTGTTTTTCATATAAGTGCTTCTGTGTCTAATGATGACATTCACATGATATTTTATTTTACATTTAAATATGTATGTTCTAAATAAAAATAAAAAATTAATAAGGTAAGACTTTTTCTGTCATACTTTTCTTTCTCTATTAGTCGTCATCTCAGTAGTCACCCATGTTCTAACTATATTATTTTTCATACAGTCGATCCACAGTTTCTTTAGTTTACCATAGGCGTCTATACTCTACAATAGTAAATGGAATCTATTTCATGCAATGCACATGTAACAGGATTTAAAATTACATGTCATCATTATCTATAGTTCAAATAAATTAATTATCAATGGACAAACAGTAAATTAAAGTCATGCGTTGTAGGCGTGCGGCAGCCAACTGGAAATAATAATAATATGATAACCTTGTGTGTAAGCAATTATAAGTTGAAAATAATAACAATAATCAGGTAACAAATAAATTATAATATAATTATAATTTTCTTGGAAAAGTGTGTATTCTGATTTTATAAACAAATTTTATCCTTTTGACCCGTTTTTAATAACTTAGTAAAAAAAAAAAACTGGTCCTTGACACTTGGCACTAGGAATTAAGTTAAATTGATTTTGGTTTCTTATATAGTTTCTTTATATATATTTTAACTTAAAATGAAAATAATACATATTTATGTATATAGGTAACTATGGAAGCATAATGGTCAAATAAAAGATAAAAGTGCCTGGTCACTTACCAAATGCTGTATGGGAATTCCTGGGATTGTATATCATAATGTCAATAAGCCGTCGTATCGAGTACCAGCTGTATTTGATAACACTAGACACACCCACTACGCGTCACTAAAAGTACCACCGCGCCGACTGCGCGTCATAATAAAGTACCACTTTATCAAACCAAGCTTTGGTTTAAGTACCACAGAAGTGTAATTTTTTTGGAAAATTACTTTGTTTCCTTGACTTATGAATAATAATTATTGTAAAGCACGTTAAAAAAAATAGTGTAAGTCCTTAGCATACATTTATCTAATATTTCAAAACATTCATGGTATACTTACAAACTAAAGTCTTAATTAATTTTTTGAAATAGACCCTAGAAAAGTCGATAAGAAGAATAGAACCTAATGCATAGAAACATAGGTTCTGAACTCATCTTCGTGGATAAGATTATTTTATTGTATTAAAAAAAAAACATTAATTAGGTAATTAATCAGTTTGGAAAATTCGTAATTAAGTAAACGTAACTTGGATAATTGTTACTATGTATAATGATTTATTTCGATTGGTATTTATTTCTACATTTTTAATCCAAGCAATTTATTGCGTTATTATCGTGTGCGTCAAGGCTCCCCTTTTGTATTTAATTTTTTGCGTATTATTAACGAAAATATTATTTTTATCATGATAGCTTATCGCTTTTGCACCCGACGCAATCTGCAAAACAAGTGGTTCCACAAAATATTCCGTACGCTTCTATTGCGTGAGAGCGAGATAGATATCGTTTTGTCGCTTCAATTCGTAGCATATTCTTCGTCTGGCCGTAAGTCTTTGAACGAAAGACAGTCTTGTGACGTCGTTCATAGTACGTAGCTCTCAGATGGTAGTGCTGTAGCTCGCCTTACAGTTTATCTCGGCGAGTCTTGAGGATATAAGTCGATAAACGCGTCAATGTGCCGTATTAAGTGATATCACTCTCGACGGAGGCGTGTTCTCGGTGTATCCCGTCAAGTGGGTCTTATTGTTCTATTAACCTTTACGGAAGATAAGTAAATAAAAATCGATTTAATTCGATTAAAGTGCAACAGCTCATTGTAATTTTGGTTAGTAAAAAAGAAGACTCAACGAAGATGGCCCTTTACAGGTAGAAATTTTAAAAACGGGTTATGTGCATGCGCATTAATTTAAATTCTTTACTGATTTAAAACAATATTTACCAGCTATTTATTTCGGTATTAAAAATGTCCATAGTAATGGATTCATTTGTTAATTACTGATAATTTATCACAAGAATACATTTTTTTTACCTCACTAATGTCTTTCTTGTTCATATTAATGGAATATGCATAAAACGCATTTTCTAGTGTCTCATATAACTCATTGTTAAGTTAACGACAGAGTGTAGTCCACGGTCGCTAAGTTCATCAGCTTACTATATTTATTGTTTATAATGTACTGAGGCAGTAGTCCCAATAGACTATGTGGATACACAATTTTTGCTTATTCTAGTAACTGCAATCAGTTTCTAGAATAATCAAAAATAGTGTGATGATACTTGTACGAGTATTTTCATTGATTTTAATACTGTGTCTTTCATATCAGTTCGTATGGTATTTTCTGTCTGGCTTAAGTCTCCTTGTACGCTGTTTAATATTTAAATTAAAACTCAAAATAGCATCTCTTTTTTTGGTTTAATTAGCTCAAATATACTTCGTGTTATATTCATTGTGTTTTAAAATTAAAATTACTAGTAAAATATTCCATATTCTTATATTATAAAGTAATTATTTAAGTCCAGTATAATTTTGTCTATTCTGACTGCCACAAATAAAAAACAGACAAAAGAAGGACACCTGACCACATTTTGCACTCGATTGTACCCCCATTGTATGGTATCGGGTGTTGCCCTATTTTTGCTGTTTTCAGCGTATAAAAGCGAGTGTCAATAAGGAAATATGAATTATTTCAATTTCTATAAATGCAGAGTAAAGTTCACATTGTTAACACTGTGTTGTAGTCTTCGGTGTAAGTTATAGTACTTGAAATATATTTTTAGTAATAAGGGTTTTACAAAAAGTACCACTTTTTCTGAAACACGTTTTTTTTTTTGTGAATTAAGTGTAATGTGGTATTAGTATTACAATCTAAATAGTTTATTTAAAAAAAAAATAGACACCTTCATCAGTAAAAAGAAACAAATTTTGTTGGCAAGGGCATATAAAATAATTTCCTTTTCTCTTTTTTGTGTATGTTGGACGTAACTCCGTCAAATTTAGACGGATTTGCAAAATTCTTTTTTGTTCGAAAGACGTTTATTCCGAAATTTAAATGGGACCAGCATTTAAATTTCGTAAAGATCTGATGATGAGTTTCGGAGACAGACAACGAAACTCTTCAATAAATGCCAGCAAATCAACTGCGATTGCTGCTATCACATGTATGCATTGTTTACGCAGTAAGTAACACAACATACCATCACGCCTGTACCCTCTAAAGGGGTACGCAGATGTGTTCAGTATACCACGGTACACCCTCATTTCTGTCAGTTGTTATTGGGGTACCTCTAATCTTGCATCTATATTCGGGCATAACTTTTTTGTTTATGAATTGATTTAATTAACCGACTTCAAAAAAGGAGGAGGTTTTTAATTTGGTTTATACATAAAAAAAAAATGTATATTCGGGCATAACTCCGTCATATACAAGTTGTAACATAAATAACGCACAACCTCATAAGGGGTCATTGTACTCATCATTATGAACAACTTTTACTATGGGACCAAAACAGAAACCGCGAAAAAAAAATCTGCTGTTCCCTACATTTTGACGAGTTATGCGAACATAAATGTAGGGAACAGCTGAATTTAATTCGCGATTTCAGGTTTGGTCCCATAGCAAAAGTTGTTCATAATGATAAGTACAATGAATCGGTGGTAAAAAACGAGAATGCGGAACCAACGACACCGACTTCCAAAATTAAAATTATTTTTCACTTTGTAGCGTTTTTTTGGAAGTCTGTTTTTTTTCTTTTGCAAAAAAGTTTTTTTTAATATATCTACTAGCTACTTATAAGCGCTTACTAATTAATAGAAATGTTACATCATACATACACAGTTATAACATCACTATTTTAATATTGTAAAATATTCAAACTTTCATATCCACGACTGCGCTCCATACATTTTGCACACTACTTATTTCAGACGCTCCGAGCGCAGTCTGATATTGAACTTGACCTTTTTGCTATGTTCAATTATTTTATCATCTTGTGACAGCACAGAGTACATTCTAATATACTGTAATGTGACAGCATCAGCATCGTGTGATGACAATAGACTAATAGTAAACAAAAAGATAAATTATTTTTGGCACTCTTCCTTGTGTATTTTGCACACGTAAACTGTTTAGGTTCTCGCGTGCAAGACTAAATTCATAGTATAAAGTATCTGCCGAAAATTAAGAAGCTATCATTCAATCGAGTAGTCTCATCATGGCGCGCCTCATTCAAAGTTTGATTCAATGGTGATTGATTTAATTTCTTACTGACGGAACTCCGCTACGCAATATTCAATTGTGTGGAGTGTGTAGATAATTGTGTTGCCTAGGACAGTCGATTGTTATCGCGTATCCGTTGTGATAGTCATACTAACTCATATATTCTATCAAAAAATACCTGCCTGTTTACGGTAACAACTCGGCCGATCCAAATATATCCAATCTAATTTGCATGTGTAAATTTGTTACGTAAAAGAACTTGTTTATTTCATTACCGCGGCGACATTTGAATGTGAAACATTTTCAGCGTTGGCAAAATTTCCAGTCGCCTAACAAATTTTTTTGTCAGCAGTCTGTCGTCCAACATCCAGTACGCGACCCTGAAGACCCTGTCGCTGGTCTCCATCAGCGTCATGTCTCCTCAGCAGTCCATCAAGGAGTTGTTCCGTACGGCTGACTGCGTCTGCTTCGACGTGGACTCCACAGTCATAAAAGACGAGGGAATTGACGAGCTGGCCAAGTTCTGTGGAAAAGGAGATGAAGTTAAGAGGCTGTGAGTATCTATTCATCTACTTTTAAGTTCTACAAAGTGTAACGGAAAGGGGGTATCAACCCTGAAGGAGGTGAATGTGCTCATGAAACTCAACAACTTTCCCCAAAGAACATAGGTCGAAATATGAAAAAAAAATTTGGCCCTCCCTTACAAAACTGACTACCAGCTGATTGATTTACTATGGGAGGGCCAAATTTTTTTTTCATATTTCGACCTATGTTCTTTGGGGAAAGTTGTTGAGTTTCATGAGCACATTCACCTCCTTCAGGGTTGATACCCCCTTTCCGTTACACGTTGTATAAGCAATACAAGATTTCGCTTTCCCTACACAATCTGTAGTTAGAAAAATCGTATTCGAAAACAGAGCCAAGTTCTTGTGTTTGAAACTATAATGTACAATTTTAATTTGTAAAATGACAATCGAATCGGATCATAAAAAACTTCAAGGTTGATAATTTTTCCTCATCATGCAGCTTTAAGATTGTAATCATCTTCATTTCGCGTAAACAATGACTGCATTTATAATCGCCTTGAAATTGAATTAGTTCGCTGTTGAGTAGTTTTAATCAAAGATTTAAACTTGCGAATATTTTTAATGTGGTTGACGATTTAAGTAGACACCTATTATTGGAAGAGTCTTGCGAGCCGAAATATTTGCATTAATTATGGGACTGGCGGGAAAACCAGATAGGTAGTGGTGAAGTCCAAACGACTTAGGTAAAATTAGGTAACCTAATTCTACCTAATCTTTTTCTTATCATAAAAGAATATTTTGCATTTAAAAGTGAAGTAAGCTGCAAAAGCCTTTCGTAAACTAGGTTACAGACAAACTATGCACGTTTTTCAAATTACGCATGACGCATTTAAGTACGCCGTTTATTTACAAAAATTGGGCCAACGTTAGCGTGGTATCGCAAATGCATGGACAACTGCAATCAGCTAATCCATGCGATTGTAAACAGCTGATAATCTCGTACTCATGTTTACCTTGTCATGTCTATGTTATTGTACAATCTGCGTAATTCAATTAGTCTGTCTGTTCCGTGGCCTTAGCAAAATTATCAAATGTGAATGCAGCTGTCAATTTGGCATATCATTTCCGCATGGAAGTTATTTGGGAGATAGTCACGTAAGATAAAACGTATTTAGGTACCTACTGTTGTATGACCTAATAGTTAATGGCAGAAAAAAAAAACCAGCAGTTAAGTGATTCTTCATGTTTATGAGTTGAGCAGGCTCAATGGAAGTCTATATTTACAGGTCGATACATGAAACATTATTGAACTTGGCTGTTTCCTGACTTGTTTATTTTATAAATCTTGTTTTCTTAGTTGTTTTTTACTTGGAAATTCCCCGGTGATAACATAACAGAATGTTGTGTGTTTTACCTACATTATCATTATTTGAATACAAAACACGTTAATACCCATCAAATTACTAGAAAACAACCATTTGATAATTTTAAACAACTAAATATTTAAAAATTAAAAGTAGGAAAGCTTATAACATTTTACTAAAACAATTGGTTTTTCAACAGGACTGCTGAGGCTATGGGTGGTGGCATGACCTTCCAGGAGGCTTTGAAGAAGAGGCTGGACATCATCAGACCCAGTGTTTCGCAGATCAGAGGGTTCCTAGAAACCTTCCCTATTCACCTTACACCTGGAGTAGCGTAAGTTTATTATTTATGTAATTTAACATCATCATCACACTTTTTCCACGAGGGGTTGGGCAGAATTGTACAGACGCCAGCACATCAAGCTACCCGAAACTGTCAGATTTTCCCAATCAACTTTGAACCTTATGCTTTAGCGATAAAGTTGAAAATCTATTAAAGAAATCTGACAGATTGTAGTAACTTGATGTGCTGGCGTCTGTACCTATAAATTTAGACAGTTATGTTTCAAGTACCGTGTAATAGGGGCTCGATCCTGCCATCAACCGAGCAAGACAATTTTGGGCTTCTTACTAATGCTAATCATCATCTGCCTAGCCTTTTCCCAACTATGTTGTGGCCGGCTTCCAGTCTAACCGCATGCAGCTGAATACCAGTATTTTACATGGAGCGACGACCTATCTGACCTCCACAACCCAGTCACTGGGTAATACGATACCCCTTGGTAAGACTGGTTGTCAGACTTTCGGGCTTCTGACAACCCGTGACGACTGTCAAAGATCCACGAATGACAGCCGGGACCAACGGCTTAACGTGCTTTCCGAGGCACGGAGGGGTCTCGGTATGTAAAGATGGTCACCCATCTACATGCCAACCGCGGTAAGCGTAGCTTAACCTGATCGATCGACCTGTGTGGCTGTTATTATTTAGCGACGGGCCCCTTGTTACTAATGCTAATACAAAACAAAATTCAACAATCAGAGTAGGTACTTAGTAATTGATTCAAGTGTGACGTGATTCTCATATAAGCGTCACGTAACTCGCATATCGCCATTTGCAATTACATAGCAACTGATAAGCATTGATTGTAACTATAATTTTATACCTACGTTATAGTTATTGTTCTTCAGTCTTACCAATGGGTATCGAATTACCCAGTAATTGGTTTGTGGAGGTCAGATAGGCAGTCGCTCCATATAAAATACTGGTAGTCAGCTGCATCCGGTTAGACTGGAAGCCGACCCCAACATAGTTGGGAAAAGGCTAGGCAGATTATGTTTATAGTTATTGTACTTACCAATAGTTTTCGATAAAATTTATCTGGATTCAAAGAAAGAGTAAATGAATAGGTACTTTCTTCACGTTATTGTTATTCACGGCTCATGACCCAAGATGGCTTTTTTATTATACGCGGTTTATTTTTAGTCCTAAGAATCGTTGTGACGTAAAAAGTAATCTTTTAAGACTTTGTTTTGTTTTACAATATTAATAGTGATTTAGTTGCTAATTGCGTATTTAATCACGGTAAAGGAGGATGGATTGGAAATGCTACTTTTTTTTTTCGATAACCTGTTCCAACTCGAAACTGAGATAATTTATTTACTTTAATTTTATTATTACTGGGCCTTTTTTGAAAGTCAACACCCAATCCTAAGTATTGGTTTCTGTATTTTGAATGTTGAGATCCACGAACCTTTATAAAAATCTTTGTTTGGATTCTCCTTGAAAAAACCTGAACACCTAAAATACAAATTGAACATCAGCTTTCCTCGTGATCCGTAAAATAACGACAACGTAACTAGTTATCTCCGCTTCAGAGCCTCATGTTATCTTCAATTTCCTGACCTCAATAGTTACTCAAAACACTTTGTGATAATAATTTTCGCGTGCATAGTTGACCCTCATATTATTTGTTTATTTTTTGTTAATTTTGTTTCTTACCGCCTATAGTCTAGAACTATAGAATAATGATTAGCCTGAATTTTGATTTTAAAATTAGATTTGAGTCGAAATGAGTGTGATATCTGTCATTTTTGAATCGATACTCATTTTTTTTTCAAAATATTGGTCCCAGAATACTAACTAGGCCTTGCTTCTGCTAGGTTCTTTATTAGTTAATGAAGAGGTGAAGCGAGCCTTTGTTGATAACGATATCGCGGGTAATCGGATAAATATGTAGCGGTCGGGCGATATTGAAGTATGACTGGTATGACACGCAGGAGTGGAAACATCTGTTCTCTTTGTTTGTCGGTACTTTAGGTGTCTCATTTTACACCTAGAAGGGTAACTTCTGATGTTTCATTTTACACCTACAAGGGTAATTAAGTTACCTTTGTCTGATTTTACATCTACAAGACTTAATTTCAGATGTCTCTGTTTACACCGATAAGGGTATAATTTTAGATATCTCATTTGACACACTCAAGGGTAACTTTAGGTATCAAATTTTACATTGATATACAACGTGTAACGTTAAATGCGCAAAACCTCAGACACCCCAACTGATTTTTAATTCAATTGACCTATTTCAGAGAGAAAATAAGTCATTAAAAAATTGTGAAGGTTTTATGTGCTGTTTTAGTTTTACTGGCCATTCTGATCGTTTCTTGCGTCTGCGACGACGCTTTATCGGGGGAGGAGTCACCGGGCCGCTGCGCCGCGCTGACCTTGGCTTGCTTGACCTATTAATAAATAGACACGGCAACGTTTGAAGATTTTTTGAAAAGTGTGACCTATATAAAAAAGTGGTTCAATTAATTCTGCTCGTTATTCTGATCAAACTATTTTCAGGTTTTGCGCATTTAACGTTACAACCAATCTGTTAAGTCACGCAAACATTTCTTCTATTTCGATTTGAGAAGGTGTAGTTCTCAGTTTCGAATCTCAGTTTCGAATCTTACATCTAATTAGCTATTAATTTTCCAGGGACCTAGTAAAGGAGCTTCACGAGAGAGGAGTGGAGGTGTACCTGGTCTCCGGTGGGTTCCGGAGTCTTATCGAGCCCGTGGCCGAGCTTCTAGGCATCCCAATCACCAACATCTTCGCTAACAGACTTAAATTCTACTTTAATGGTGAGTACTTTTGCGTTTGATTTGTTCTACGTTTTAAAAATAGCATGACAAAGTAGATGTCCTAGTCGAACGGTGCTCAGTTTTATGGTGTTGTATCTGTCTTGGATATGTTTACTATATGGGAGTGGTTCGGAATGGTGAACACTCCTTGTAAAACAACCAATGAAGTGTGTACGTAGACATATTATGAAACGGAATTTCTATAGACTTATATTTCGATCTCCGTGAGATTGCAAGATATCTCAGAGTGTGGTCTTGTCTTGTTTATTAAGTAAAGGAAGCAGATTGCAGTTTTGCAGGCAATTACTCTTTTCCCTGTTCATACAAGTTTTCGGACCCGTTATTTGTATAATGTGATTTCAAGAGAAACTAATGGATAAGCGGATAAGTGGCTTTGGTAAATGATTTCATTTATTATTTAGAAAGCCATCACGTCAGTTGTGATTTTAATATTTTTATCGTGGGTAGTTTCGTCAACTTTAGGAGGTCGAATTTGTATCTAGAACTCAGTTTTATCTTATTATACAGCATGCTTTTTTTACCGTCTCCAAAGTTTTACAGGGTGTTCCACCCATGAATATGAATAACTTTCACTATGGAACCAACACAGAGATCACGAAAAAAAAAATTAGCTGTTTCATACATTTTGGTCAAGTATGTATTGAACTTCTGTAAAGAGACTAAAATTATTCAAATAATGTTAAAAAAGTAAACTATGAAAACCACTGGAAAAAATGTAACTTGTTTTAAATATGTTTGGTTCAGAGGCGTCATACATTTGTTTATCTTTACCCCCATTAGGGTAACCGCCCGAACTTAAGGGTAACAATAACTATTCATAAATCTCAGTGTTTATAAACCTCATTATCAGACACAGAGATGTTAGTTTCATTTTATATTATGTAAGGATAATTTATAAATCGTTCGATTCATCTTCAAGATGACGCCAGAAACCACGTGGTCGGTAGTCGCGCCCCTGAAAGGAACTGGGTCACTTCACCGCTATCACATGTGCTCTTCACTACTGGTTTTGTTTTAAACAATATTGCTTCCAGAATGTTTACAAGTATAAACGTAAACAGCTTTTACTTTTAAACTTGTTGACATCGAACTCAGGGTTTTCGGTTTATTATTTAGGGCAGTTAATCCTTGAGACATGTAAATTTGTGTGGTGAAAGAGAACCACAGCTATTGAATATGGTTCATTTTTACCTTTTCATTTAAACTGTTCTGTTTTCTTTCTTGAAATACTTTTAATCGATTTATAAAAGGGACGTTTATTTAGCTTATGTATACGAATTTCAAAAAAACAAAATACTACATCTATTTTCATTATTATTTTATTGATTTAATGTTGGATTAGCAATATACAGATTATAATCGGTCCACGTAGCAGGGGGCCTGATAAGGTTTTGTTTGCCTAGGGACAGATATCAATTAAATACTTATTGGCTTAGTCATAGTATTCATGACGATAGCAATAAGTATCCTTTATTACACAGAGGTTATTTTAATATCATATGCTGTTAACAATTTGTTGCTGTATTCGAGTAACTCACACTAGGCTCGCGTGGTGGATTACGGCCCACTCCTCTCACTGAGAGAAGGCACGTGTCCAAGCACTGGGCACATTGTGTAGGCTACTAAGGAACTTCTGAAACAAAACAATAATAATAATATTTTCTCCCTGTATCTTGTGATTACTACATAATATTTCCTAAAATTGTATGTAATTCATACTATCGAAAACATATTAACCAATCAGCTATCAAGTGGTGAATTGGCACGATCACTCAATTGACCATCTGGTGCAATCACAATGATACCAACAAAAGATTGCCTATTAGCATATCACGTTAGTATCTAACGGGGCCATGATAATTTAATGCTCCTTGCATGTGAGGGGCTCGTGGCTAAGTAATAACAGCCGCACGGGTCGATCGATCAGGTTAAGCCACGCCTGCCGCGATTGGTCCGAGGATGGGTGACCAAGACCATCTTCATACCAAGACCCCTCCGTGCGTCGGAAAGCACGTTAAGCCGTTGGTCCCGGCTGTCATTCGTGGATCTTTGACAGTCGTTACGGGTCGTCAGTAGCCCGAAAGTCTGACAACTAGTCTTACCAAGGGGTATCGTATTACCCGGTAACTGGGTTGTGGAGGTCAGATAGGCAGTCGCTCCATCTAAAATACTGGTATTCAGCTGCATCCGGTTAGACTGGAAGCCGACCCCAACATAGTTGGGAAATGGCCAGGCAGATGATGATGATGTGACAATCTAGAATCTGAATAAGTACAAATATGAACCCTCTAAGGGATATTAAGTTATCCGGAAAAGAACCGGGGTTATCGACTTTGCTTGTAGAGTACGCGAGCTAAAGTAGCAGTGGGCTGGCCATGTTCAGGGGCGTTCCTTTCATTAAAGCCGAAAAGCCCGGCTTTCAGTCAAACGTGAGCCAAAAAACAATAAAAAAAAAAAAATCTACACAAGTAAACTTGTAAATTATCCAACTCAATCATGTCGCAAGAATTGATAAGAATAATAAAAAATAATCTGCGCGGCCCGGTCGCCCGCGCTATACGTACGATGCAAGGTTGCCAGGTTTACGTACTCATTTTAAATTCTGCGAAGTTCTCATCACGCGCACCGTTGCCAAACCTCTCCAATGCCGCTATTGCGAGAACGCAACAATAAACATCGTCCCGTCTCGCTCGCACTAGCTGGCTTCTTATGAGGCTTCTGGACCTCGCACTGTTTGCATAGAAATTGTTCACGTTGTTGATAACATCAGTATGTACTTATTTTCGAAATTGTACTGATTTATAAGCCTGGCTTTTGATTTTTTATGAATGAAACGTATAATGAAGCGTGTGTGTGTAAATAGTAAATGCGCGAGTCGCTGCGCAAAGGTCGATTTTCTATAGAATGATGCAATTTCAAATTAGTTCAATTTTGTTTTGAGCGGTTACTGGCGCGTTTTTCTTGCTTTGATATTTTTTTCATTTTCTGTGAAGTTAAGTGTTGTGATTAGTTTTTGCGGTGATTACCTTTGTTTTGAAGTGACTAAAGAGTTTCTTATCATTAAAATGAATTCGGAAACGCATGCAATTGTTCCTTGTGATGGATTAAAGTGTGTGCAATCGTTACTCGGAAAGGTAAATACTTTGAGTTTTACAGACAAATATAATCTCATTACTTCACCTAAACCTACCCCTGATTTGAGTATTTCTCAGAAATCTAAATCACGTAATAGGCATTTTAGTCGATCAGCGTACAATACTCATTGGATTGTAGGCTGCTCTCATATTAACAAATTATTCTGTTGGTGTTGCATATTTTTCTCAAAAGAAAATACCGCTTGGAATACATCAGGTTACGATGATTTAAATAACTTCGCTGGTGCCAGTAAAAGACATCAGAATTCTCAAAAGCACATGAATGCTGTTATTTCATTCTGTAGTTTTGGTAAAACACGAATCGAAACTTCTTTATCTCGCCAGTTATGTGACGAAATTTCTAAACACAATACGCGTGTCGATCACAATCGCGCTGTTTTTCAAAGGTTAGTTGATGTTGTGTGTCATTTAGCACAACAAGAACTTCCTTTCCGAGGTCACGATGAGTCTAAAACCTCATTAAATAGAGGCAATTTCTTAGGGCTTGTATCTTTGCTTTCTAAATACGACCATGTCTTAGAGAAACATATGCAGCAACAAGACGGCAACAAGCCGGGGCCCAGTTACTTATCGAATAAAATTCAAAATGATATTATTCATTCCATATCTGACGTTATTAAATCTCGCATTGCACTCGAGATTAATACGACAAAATTTGTTTCTGTTATTGTTGATGAAACTCCCGATGTTAGCAACAGAGAGCAATTGTGCGTTATTCTTAGGTATTATTATGGTAACGACATACATGATCGTTTTTTGGGATACGTTAATGTATCTGAAAGCCGTACCTCGGAAATTTTATCTAAAATAATATTAGATTCCCTTAATAAATACAATTGCATCGGAAAGTTAGTAGCGCAAAGCTACGACGGTGCAAGCGTAATGTCAGGCATAAGAAATGGAGTCCAACAAAAAATCAAGGACGTTTGTCCTCAAGCCATTTATGTTTGGTGTAATGCTCATATTTTAAACTTAGTACTTTCCAAATCATGTGGTAGGATTAGTGAAGTTAGTTCTTTTTTTTCTGTCCTTCAGACAATGATAAATTTTTTTAGTAACAGTACGAAACGTGCTGCTTTTTACGATAGCCATTGTAGCAAACGATTGCCTCATCTTTCTGCAACTCGTTGGTCATATTCATCGCGTATTGTAAACACGGTTGCTAAACAAAAACTTAACCTTATCAATCTGTTTAATGAAATAATTGACAACATTGACAACGAATGGGATGGTGGCAGTGTTGAAGGAGCACAAAACTTTTATAATTCGCTAACATCTTTTAATTTAAATTTTTTTCTTTCCATGTTTCACAATATATTTGAAAAGACCGACGGCTTGTACAACATAATTCAAAAATCACAAGTCGATGTTGGTTATTCTGTCAATAAAATAAAGGAGTTTCAGTTATGGTTGCATGTACAATTCCTTCCAAAATTCAACGAAATTTACGAAGATGCATTGTTGAATAATTCAGCTCCTCGTTTAAAACGTAACATCACTTGCGCTCGTACAGAATATAAACGGATCTATGTCCAAGTAATTGATAACATATCATCCGAAATTAATGATAGATATTCTGAAATATTAAAATTACAATTTTTCCAATTGTTTAATAACAAACTTTTTGATAATTATAATATAGTTTTTCCGACAGCGGCATTAGATTCGTTACTAAGCATTTATGCGAACTATTTCGATAGGGAAACTTTAAAGGTTCAATTGATAAGTTTGTATTCATCACCTGAACTGAAAGAGCGCAATATTTTCAGTTTAATTGATTTCATACATGAAAATTGCCTTCAGGATGCCTTTCCGGAACTTTTAAAGTTAGCTCATTTAATTGTCACCATTCCTGCGTCAAGTTGTTCCGCGGAACGTGCATTTTCATGTTTAAAACGTATTCACACATATTTAAGAAATACTCAAGAACAAGAGCGGCTTTCCGAGTTATCCATAATTGCAATAGAAAAACAGCTGTTGGTAGAATTAAAACGTTCACCAACTTTTTACGCTGATGTAATGAAATCATTTTTACAGAAAGATAGACGTTTTGAGTTAGAATACAGAAAGTAATTTTTTATATTTTGTAAAGTCCGCAATTGTACAAATCAAAGCAGGCGCCAGGATCATGCTCTCTAACGAATTGACAACAAACGGCTTTTATCAAAGCCACTGAAGGTATGTCATTGCTGATATGTATCATAAATCTATCTAGTAATACCATGCCTTCCGTGTGCTTTGATGTTTGTCACATGTCTGTTGTAAAGAAGCAAAGTATGAAGAGATATGGCTGTTCACACTGTGAGTAATATTAAATATATTATATTATCAACATCGTAAAAAATGTGTAGTTAGAAATCAATCAATTATTTGTGCGCCATCTAGTGGCCAGATTGTAATATTTTGGCCATGGCGACTGTTGCGAGCGGGTGAAATATGAACTAACTCGAGGAGATTTGTTGTGCCCATGCCAATAATGTTAATAGATGGCTCTTATACGTCTTATCATATTTTAACGAAACTGATTGAAAATGAAAACGTTGCGATTTTGTAAAGGAATACTCTTAGTATTTAATTTATATAAGAAAAGAAAATGATGCTATTAAAAAACATTTCATTTTAATAGCTGATAGCAAAAACCTACAGTAAAATTATGAAATACGAATTAGTAAGAACTAAAACGACTCAGTGGGTAGGCACAACTTTGACAGGCGGTACGGTAGGGTAGGTACTGGTTTTTTTTTTTTTTTTGTATGTCGGCTTGCCCTAAGTTCAACCCCTAGGCACGCCACTGGCCATGTTTGTTGAAGGACCGATGGCCGGTGCAGCAGACGAGTCCTAGAGTGTAGACCACGTATTGACAAGCGTTGTGTGAGACGCCCACCAATTAGATGGACCGACGTCCTTAAAAAGGCGGCTAGGACAGACTGGATGCGGAAGGCGGAGGACAGGGTGTTGTGGTGCAGCATGGGAGAGGTCCTATGTCCAGCAATTAACTGCAATAGGTTCAGTGGAAGGGATATTACTTTTGTAGGACGTAAAGTTGTGCTAAAGAGATCTCGTGACAGAATTTTTCTTTGTATGTTTGGTCTACTCGAGACCGGATGTCTATGCGTGTTATCTGTGCATACGACTGCACAACAAGAAGTTTAAATAATGGATTGTCTGTTTATTCAATACAGCCGGTCGATTCTGTAAAAATCTCACCATGAAATCATAAGTGAAGTGAGCTTGAAGAGAGCAGTGTCAATAGTGTTAATCCCTAATGACAGCTCACTTCCCGCTCACTTCACCTAAGTTCTCACGGTGAGATTTTTACAGAATAGCATTGCTGAGACGAATATCCTCGTAGGTAGTATGGTTGATGCACTAATATAGAAACCTGATCACGTGCAAACTGGTAATGAAACTTCTCATTAGGTAATGATTTCTTATTCTATAGTTGTTGTATGTAAGGGCACTGTTGAGTACTGCTTGAGGCAGAGGAAGTGTGCTATTTATGAGCGAGAGAGAATACAAGTTGAAGAATAGGTTTACTTACATACTTAACGTTTTGTCAAAAACATTACAAAGTCATAAGTTGCAACATCAAATTCAGTAAGAGCACAATTTTTACAAAGATATCTCAGAAAATGTGCAGTTTTCCTCAAAACAGCTGTGCATACTAACATAGTATAATCACTGATATACATACATTGATAGATTTGATAGATACATTGATAGATTCTTTGTATGCAAAAATTGAATATCCTTATTGGTGTTGTCAGTCTTACCAAGGGGTATCGTATTACCCAGTAACTGGGTTGTGGAGGTCAGATAGGCAGTCGTTCCATGTAAAATACTGGTATTCAGCTGCATCCGGTTAGACTGAAAGCCGACCCCAACATAGTTGGGAAAAGGCTAGGCAGATGATGATGAGGGGTAGAAGCACGAAGAGTTCCCTACCCATTATCTATACAAACGGCAAAAAAATAATGTTTGTTGTATGGGAGCCCCTTAAATATTTATTTAATCCTGTTTTTTAGTATTTGTTGTTATAGCGGCAACAGAAATACATCACCTTTGAAAATTTCAACTGTCTAACTATCACGCTTCATGAGATACACCCTGGTGACAGATGGACGGATGGACGGACAGCGGAGCGGTAGTAATAGGGTTCCTTTTTACCCTTTTAGTACGGAACCCTAAAAATGACTTGCAAAGAAAGAAAATGTTACTTGAACAAGCATCTATCACTGGATAGCAATTTGCTATCTCTGTCATATCATAAGGACAATGCGGTGAATATTGATAAGGTCATGGAAATTTTCCTATTCATAAAAATAGCAAAAACAAATGCTAATCTGATGATATTAACCTTCCGATACAGGGGGTACTTTGTGTTATCTTAATTATCTTCATAGTAATTTATTGCCACGCTGAGTGGGTATGTACGTAGATTGAGTCAGATCATAGAACTTTTTATCAGTATAATTTCCTTCTGCGGGTTATGTAAGTGAGTGATGTGATAATTGGCCTAATTTGAAACTGCAGGGAAATTCATGAAGGTAATTTCGATAAGCAATTCGTGATGCCCTTACCTGCCCTGACCTTATTTGATTTTTCCTTGGCGGAATATTTATTTTATTAGGAAAAGTAGTGAAAAAGCCTTATTATAAAGAAGGAAAAAGGCTTAGCGATATAGTTTCAATTTCATCGTGTTGTTTGTCGTCAGACCCCTCACGACGTTGTCGTGACTGGCTGTTATTAATAACAATAAATGTTATTATTCTTATTATACACTATGTGGGTACTTTCTGACGTAATATTTTCCGTCCTCGGACCAGAGGCAAGAGTCAATAATGTCACCGCCACCCCCACTTCGATAGATAATGTTTACGGTCTTATTAACATCCGCTGACTATAAAATAAACTGTATTTTCATTGGAATAAAGTTTATTATTCTTTATGATGTGATGCATCGTCAAGCAAACAGCTCCTGCGACTTGTTTGTTGAACGATTTCTTGGTATGGTATCGTATTAAAAGAATTTCGCTTTCTTGCTGGGCTCAATTCTGATGAATGTGATTTGGTTATTTCAGCCGATCAGAACAGCATATTATTATTGCAAAACCATAATGGAATTTATAATTCTCTTAATAAGATTGTTTTTTTAGGTTCAATAAAAATTACTCATAATACTTTAATATCACGTATCTTTCCGTTACCAAGTCAAAGCGTGATGAAGGTAAAATATTTACAAACATTCGGCGAAGACGCAATATGTAAAAAATCGACATAATATTATAAGATATCTAAATGAGTTAGGTACGCGTCAATTGTTTGTTTTTAACTGAAAGTGAATTGTTACAGAAGTTTAATTCTTTACAACAGTAGCGGTAGCAATGGTAAACATATCCCCAAAAATTCGTATGTATCTGTACCGGTCCAAGACTTCGCGCGTAATGCCGGGTACTAATTGGTGATACGTAACATAAAATGTTACACACGTTGAAACAGTTCTTCTAGTTGTTGTTTTACATTTGTAGCATTCAGCATTGGATAAGTTTTATTATTAGTGTTTAGTTTCATGATAGGTTTCACCAATCTGTACTTATAAGAATGAGCCTTCTGATCTTGTGTCCGTATCTCGCGCATGCGCGAACTGCGTGCGTTTATGACGGGCGCGCGCGCAGTCTTGCGTTTCGTGTTTGTTAGCGATTGGGGCTCTGATGATATTATGTTTTGTAATTATAGTCCACTTTGCGTATTTGCATGGATAGAGACGAAAATAAATCGCATGTTTTTGTTGTATTTTATGTTTTTTATTACGTCGGTTGTAGTATGGAATGGTTTTTGAATGTCTGGGGGTACAACACTTACGCTTAACTACAGTTACGCAGCCTTCAATGTTTTCTAGACATAGCAGTAGAATAGGAGTGATCTATTTAGGGCTGATTTTTCAATCGACAGATAATTCTTATTCGTAGAAATGACGTCTTGACAGATTCTGTATGGAAGAACTGTCAAAAATTCAAAATTATTCCTAGGATAAAAATAAGTGGCGTTGGAAAAATCAGCTATAAGTTATAAATATTTCTACTTATTCATTTTCAAGACAAAAAAAACAACCGCAGTCGTCTTTCACTGAGCTATATTTTTCTAAGATTATAATAATGTGCAATTTTAATAAGTAACCAAAACACGTGGAAACAGGATTAATTTTAATCGTTTTGTTTGTGTCAATTCCGACTCAAAAACATTACACAGTAGGTGATGATGACTGATAGTATTTTATTTATCAGTTTATCTAGTCTTGAATAACAACTTTTTATAATTTTTTTGCAATGACAAACATCACACAAATTGCGTAAAACACTAACAATCACAATCTTCACAATCTTAACAATTCAAAACACACACATTTTTTGAACATATGAAGCAATGGATTAGCAATATTGCGAATCCATTGCTTCATATGTTCGAAAAATGTGTCTGCTCAACAACGTAAATATGCAATGAATGTTGTTGAACTGTCAAAATGAAAGGCCATTGCTACTGTCAAGGTGCGTAACAACGCTCCTTGATGACTTGCACAATATTATTTCATACTACAGTTAGGTTCAGATAGATCTAATGGCAATGACAATAGAGAGATAAGGTAAGAAAATGTTCTAACATAAAAAAAAACCTACTATTAAAATAGTCCCTATTTCGTTTGACATAAGTTTGCATTTTATTTGAATGTCGGAATTATTTAATCGGTCGGATCGATAAGGTTATGCACACAATAAGGAACAAGACATTGCGTATTGTTAATATTTGATTGCTGAAATTGATATAAAGAAAATCAATGAACACTTTATGAATGAAATCTTTGAGAAGCTCAATAAAGAAGATCTTTCTAGCTTTCAAGTCAGTGACCGTGTTCCACTTTATCAAAAGAAATGGAACTACATTACAATGATAACAAAACAATATCGCGTAAGGGGTCAGCATTTGACATCATATTTGTGCACTGGAATAAACATAAAACTTTTTCATGGAATCACTTTTGTGACTTGTCTGTACACGGTGTAGCATTTAGTTCCTCTTAATTAGTTCAGTTTTTGAAATGGCACGTTAAGGCGAATTTCGAAACTATTAGCAGTACTTAAGAGGGTTCATCCCTTAGAGCCATGTTGGAGATTCAAAATTGATGATTTCCGACGGACAATAAAACCATAATGTGTTTAATTTATAGATGAGATATTGACGTCATATTATTGGGAATTTTATAATCTAGTGCATGGCTGAAAAACATTTTCAATTTTTTGTATAGTTTTCTCATCAGAACCGTTTTTATGCAAGCCTTTTTTCAAACTAGCGATCGACGGTCTAAGCAGATGCGAGATATTAGTAAAACCGTATACGACAAACTTATAACAATATTATTTTATAAAAAATAATAACATTTATTAGTGCATGGCTGAAAAAAAAACACGATTACTGTAAGTTTTCATTCAAGAAAAGTATATTCAAAAGTGTCAATTGTAGCCACTTTTCGAGATATTAAACGTGTTAGTTTATGATGAAATCTGAAATATTTATATTTTCTTTTAGACCTAGTAAATTAAGACATTTATGTTCTAAAACATGGTTCAAATATTTCTTTAATAACTTATATGTTTATTTTACTATGAATTATTTAGTATTGCTATATAATCGGCGCGGATTCACGCCACCGCTCAGCGCGCTCAGCGCGCCGCTCTAGCAATACTAAATAATTCATAGTAAAATAAACATATAAGTTATCAAAAAAATATTTAAACCATGTTTTAGAACATAAATGTCTTAATTTACTAGGTCTAAAAGAAAATATAAATATTTGAGATTTCATCCTAAACTAACACGTTTAATATCTCGAAAAGTGGCTACAATTGACACTTTTGAATATACTTTTCTTGAATGAAAACTTACAGTAATCGTGTTTTTTTTTCAGCCATGCACTAATAAATGTTATTATTTTTTATAAAGTAATGTTGTTATAAGTTTGTCGTATAAGGTTTTACTAATATCTCGCATCTGCTTAGACCGTCGATCGCTAGTTTAAAAAAAGGCTTGCATTAAAACGGTTCTGATGAGAAAACTATACAAAAAATTGAAAATGTTTTTCAGCCATGCACTAGATTATAAAATTCCCAATAATATGACGTCAATATCTCATCTACAAATTAAACGCATTATGGTTTTATTGTCCGTCGGAAATCATCAATTTTGAGTCTCCAACATGGCTCTAAGGGATAAACCCTCTTAAAGCAAAGTAGTCAAAGGAAGTATGATGTCTATTTAAGAGAAAACCCGGATTTGAAGTTTAAAAAAATATATATACAGGGTGAAATTGAAAACATGGGACAAATCGAAATGGGAGATTGTACTCATCACTATGAACAACTTTTACCATGGGACCAAACCTGAAATAACGAAAAAAAAAATCAGCTGTTCCCTACATTTTGACGAGTTATGCGAACATAAATGTAGGGAACAGCTGATTTTGAACTGACAAACAAAAAAGGCAACACCCTCTATAATATTAGCTATTTTGCAATACTATGCCTAGAATTTTCTAGATTGTGTCTAACCAATTATCTCCTTGTTCCAGGTGAATACGCTGGTTTCGATGAGAATGAGCCTACCTCCAGATCTGGCGGCAAGGGTCTGGTGGTCAGACGGCTGAAGGAGCAACATGGCTACCAGAGACTGTTTATGATCGGTGATGGTGCTACTGACGCTGAGGCCAGCCCGCCTGCTGATGGCTTTATTGGTTAGTATCTGCGTACTATGACGCCTTTTCAAAAGGTTTTGCACAGACTTAGGGGCCATTCAAGTATTACGTAAGCAGATTTTTGCACTTATTAACTCCCCCCTCCCCCTCGTCAGCAAAAGTAAGCAAAGCTATTACCCCCCCCCCCCCCATGCTTACGTAAACATTGGTAGGTACATGCATGTTTCAATGTGTTATGGTTTCTTTATTGATTCATGAGACTACTGCTCTTATAACTATTTATTTCATTATTTCCGGGAATCCCTGAAAATGCGTTTCGTTTTCAAGCATAGACAAGTTGGGTTGCCATAATAATATGTGTTCGAACCAAAATTGACAAAATTTTGTAGAAAATCCGAAAAAGTGAAGAAATAAATACTGCTGACGTAATCACCTTCCGGACCCCCCCATCCCCCATGTCATCAAATATAAGCAAAGCAAAGACCCCCCCCCGCCCCCCTGTAGTGCTTACGTAATACTTGAATGGCCCCTTATATACTACACGTATATTTTATCAATTAGTCACATGTATACCTACCATTAACCCTTTACCGCATAGGAAACTAAATATGTTTTGACATGTTTACAGTTTATTTTACTCTAAAAAAATAAAAAAAACTAGCGTATAAATCCTAATGGGGTTTGTTTTTCATATCATTAGCAATAATAAAACACAACTATTTTGTTTATCATCACATACCACTTGGAAAAAAAAAAATACACTAAAATTAATTCTGAAGCTTTAATAAAGACATTAACATTAAAAAAAAAAATTGTCACTTATTTAATATATCATGCAGTAAAGGGTTAAATGGCAATAAATGTAGGCTGTTGTTAAGAAATTCTTTATGAAAATACATAAGAATCGAACCCAAAGTCCCATGTAAAGCTGTAGCGCTTTTGACCACTAGATGACTGGACCAACGAGGCAATCAGTCTCTTTAGATAGGAAAAGATATTAAGTTAAAATCCTTTGTATTCTATGCCTCTTCAATAAGCAAAGACTTAGCTCTCATCTTAACTACCTAGTGGAATGTAAACACACAGCGTGTTTTTTTTACCGGCTCCAAATTTTTACAGGGTGATCCACCCATGAATATGAATAACTTTTACTATGAAACCAACTCTGAGATCACGAAATAAAAAAATCTGCTGTGTCATACATTTTGGTCAAGTAGGTAGGTATTGAACTTTTGAATTAAACAGCTGATTTTGTTTTTGTGATTTCAGAGTAGGTCCCATAGTGAAACTTTTTCATATTCATGAGTAAAAATTTGGAGCCTAAAAAAAAAATCATCCGGTTTAAAATACCTTTAATTACGTTATGTTTCCTTGCTTACAGGTTTCGGAGGCAATGTTATCCGTGAAGAAGTCAAAAAGCGAGCTCCGTGGTACGTCACCGACTTCCAAGAACTCATCACATCCCTCACCCTTCAGACCAAGTGAATCTACAAGACTTATAGAACAAATTACTCGTGTGCTGAAAAACGTACCGAAGTACGTTGACATAGAGCTCAGATTGCCACTCTTATATTAACAAAATGTTGTACGACAATAACATGGTTATAGTAAGCGATAGCCTAATATGTCAAAGGAAAAATGTATTAAGAAATTCAAGTGTTAACTAGTCGAATGATTGAAGAAATTTGGACGAAAGAATTACATAACTGCATCCTATTGGTAGTTTAGTCTACGTTCGAAATTCGAATGTTATTTCTTCGGCTTCATTCGGAGATGTTCGTTTTTACGAAGCTTGTCAACTGAGTCTTTTGTCTTTAATTGTGATATAACGATTGCCAATTTGTGCCTTATTAACCGTCGCACAGATTAGAATTTAAGGCGTATTTTGATTGTGCATTTAACTTTATAATATTGTTGTGTTGTTATGATGGTACTTTAAGTACACAGTGAATGTATGCTTTTAAGTATAAACGGGACCTAGTTCCTCTGTTTAAGTTAGTGATTATGACGCGAAAGTTTAGTTTAAATTTTAAAAGTAAGTTAAATGTATTGTACTACTCATTTGATCTGACTTGTGCTTTATATTTCGCCGTTCGTCCCGTAGTCTTGTATTATTTTAGTGACGTCAACGACCATAAGTGCCAAGTTAAGTCAATAGAGTGGGGATTTAATATAGATAGTTAATACTAGTATACTAAATAGTTAGTTAGTTAAGGAGCTAGAGATGTACCTTTGAAGTTATTAGAAGATAGTTTAGCATTCATTTCGACGTTGACAACAATTGTATATCATCACGTATACTTACCTACTTATCTGAATCTGCCATCTTCACTAGTGGGAAGATGTAATCTGTTTTTGTTTTTTTTAGCCTATATTGTCAAAGGCTTCTCCCAAGTCCTTCAAGGAACTCTTCCTGCGCTCGCGGTACGCGTCCAGGTCATCTTGCCACCACTTTCTGGGCCGACTTCGGTGGCGCCGTCCTTAATCACGCAATCCTTTAAAAGTTTAATAAAAGCTTCAACGATACCTCTCTCCATAATTTAATCAAATATTATTGTAACGTTTTGATCATGTGAATGGTTATAAATATTGTTAATATTTATTTATTTATTTAAACTTTTCGCACAAAAAGGTACAGACGCCAGCACATCAAGCTACCCGAAACTGTCACATTTTCCCAATCAACTTTGAACCTAATGCTTTAGTGATAAAGTTGAAAATCTATTAAAGAAATCTGACAGATTGTATTAGCTTGATGTGCTGGCGTCTGTACAAAGGCGGACTTAATGCCTTAGGCATTCTCTACCGGTAAACCAAGGGTGGTGAAGAGACTAGATGGCAGGTGCTTTAATTGCTATATTTTAAGTGATTATTTTAATATGAAAAGTTCATTTACATATTTAAAAACGGCTGTGTACTTCTTATGAATAGTTAATACAATAAAATTATTATTACTAAGCTTACATTTTTTTTTCGATTCCTATGATCTTACTTAGTCTACTTAATCCAGTGACTCAGTAACATTTGAACTACGGAAACCGCCATCCCTGCAATGAAATAAAGTCGTCAAGGTCAAATTGACTGTACGTTGAGATTAGAATATTATCCTTTTGGTTTCCAGACTAGTATTTTGGACTGGTACAGTGGCAATATTTCATTTATAATTAAAATTAAATTATTGCACATTCATTACAATTATTTGATATTATATTACTTATAATTAAATGATCTCAAAAGTGAACGAATCCGCCAACCATTGACGATCTTATTTTAAAACAATACCAGCTGAATTAAGAATCACACTAATATTATAAAGGCGAAAGTTTGTGAGTGTGTGTGTATGTTTGTTACTTCTTCACGCTCAAACGGCTGGACCAATTTTGATGAAATTTGGCACACAGATAGTTTATAATACATAGAATACTTTTTATCCCGATATTCCTACGGAATCGAGACTTATGCGGGTGACACCGCGGCGCGCAGCTAGTTTGAGATAATTTTCAAGTTTAAAGCTGCTCCCTCACCAGGAGCATTCGCCTGTAATGTAACATTTCAAATTCGATTTTGAGCATTACATTACAATACTACCTCCCTGACTGACGAGCATTCGCGTGTAATGTAACATTACAAGTTGTATCAAGGTATTACACATTGTATCATTACAAGGTGCGCGCTATAATGCTCGATTTTCCTCCCTCACTGATGTAATGCTCGACTCTGTAACGTTACATTACACGCGAATGCTCCCGGTGAGGGAGCGCCTTAAGGAACAACAAACTGAATGTCATACAAAGTCATGTTATTATGATTTATTATTATTATTTTATTATAATTATCCATTGCGACCAAAGACCTATTAGGACCTTTTTGTCACCAAAGGTCACTCGAAAATGAACTTATACATTTCACTAAAGTCGATAACTGATTAATTGACGATGGAATGTAAATTATCTGATCTTATGAACACTGCTATGGTTCATTTTATGATTGTTAACTTCTCTCAACTTAATAACAAAAACCTTAAATTAATTAATTCATTCACTGGCAGGAACTCTTGTGCAAAGCTTCATTCTTTAAGACCAAGCGGTTAAGACTGCGGTCTCTACACACATAATAAAACGAAAGTAAGCACAAAGGAAGGGTTTTTGAATGTGCATCCCCAGAAGGGGTTAACCCCTTGACGCTTGTCTTTATAAGTAAAAATTAGTTGTATCATCGTTTTTTGGTAACTCATCCCCTAAAGCTCCTAAAGAACAGACGTAACCGATGGGGAATCCCATTGGGGACACTGCTTGTCTACTTAATCAAAATCTTAAATTCATTTACTGACAACGCACAGAAGTATGTTTCACGAAGAAGAGCACCAACGCGTAACCTCGACGTCTTGCTATTATTTCCCTGACAGGCGTCACCACTGACATTCAATGGGAGCTACGAATCGCGATCCGAAGGTTTGGTGTGAACTATTTGCAGGCGCTAGTTGAAAATGTCTAAGTCGAGGCGAGTAATGTCTAATAACTAAGCACCTACTTCAGTGCAGAAGCCATCGAACTAGTAGTTAATCGGGATGATTAAATGAATAATTAGAATATAACTAATAAGAACCCACCTTATAAAAAAAAAGTCTAACTACCTGTCATTTCAGTCCTCAGTTTACGTTTTTGTAACAGTGTGTTGATCAAGATTTTAAAACATAAAGTGCAAGGTAATCGATAAGTAGGTAAAGGTATCAGTTCAATTGAAATTAGATACACAAGTTATCGGCAATAGGTCCCATACTAATGATACGGCTACACTACATTGGCGCGGTAATGTGTACCTTCGCGCACTCTCTGTCGTACAGTGAGACGTCCAGTGGTGTGCAAGAGAGAGCACGCGAAGTGTAGCTCGCGTTATCGCGACAATGTAGCCGTAATCGTCGGTGTCAAACGTTAGTCATCTAGTAAGTAACACTCGACCGTTGTAGTCAGATACAGATTCACTCTGTGTCTGACGACAACGGACTCTATTGCCTTTTGAATCGGTATCTCCCGTGTGGTTTACCTCTGTATACCATGAGATATTTCTAAGTTATCTACCGTTATTGTTAGGTAAGTCAACCCTTATCACACTTCTATAACGACTGCATCTACAGTTGCGACCACGAAAAAGCGTAGAGACAATGAAGTTGAATGAGTATCGGGTTTTCTCCGCCATTGATAAAACTGGCAGCTGAGAATGTTCAATCAATCAACTCAGCCTATCGCAGTCCACTGCTGGACATAGGCCTCTCCCAGACTGCGCCACAACACCCTGTCCTCCGCCTTCCGCATCCAGTCTACCCCAGCCACATTCTTTAGGCAAAAATGTTGAACAAGGACAAAGGCGACGTCCTTCCCCATGTATTGTGGCGTACATCTTCAATGTATGTGCAAAACCCATTTTGCTGACAGTCTTACCCGCTATTTTTGACTTCCACTTAACGAGACCGAGACAGTTTTTTAACACTCTCAAGTGCTTAAAAGTGCCAGTGTCTGTACCTAAATACCATCTGGTTAAAATCATGTTCCTTTCAAAGATAATTGATTTCAAAAAGGTCACTTTTAAGTTTAGGATCGTTATTATAAGCGAGGATACCGTGGCTACGGGCAAAATGATTTCCAAAACTGCGACTTCTGGCTTTAAACTACGCAATGAATTTTGATGTTGTTTTCACTATAATTTTGCGAATGTTTCCGGATTGAAGTACAGACGCCAGCACACCAAGCTACCCGAAACTGTCAGATTTTCCCAATCAACTTTGAACCTTATGCTTTAGCGCTAAAGTTGAAAATCTATTAAAGAAATCTGACAGATTGTAGTAGCTTGATGTGCTGGCGTCTGTACATCATCACTCTTCTGCCCTTATACCAATTTATTTGGGGTCGGCATAACATGCCTTTTTCTTGCATACTTCTCTATTAGACGTCATCCTTTCAAACTATCGTTCACACAGTATATAAACTTACATTTAGTAAAGAAATCTCGAGATTTTGTTTAGTCGTTAAACCGTTGCTAGTTTGAGATGAATAAATATATCAATCTAATTCCATCAAGACTGAACCATTCCACGTATTTCATCTGACATCACTTTCTACGGAACACGCCACTTTATTCCGCAAGTTTTATGAAAGTGACCCAATTCGTTTGGTTTTGATCGAGCAATATTGCTTTTAAATACGATGGCGCCCCGGATGGTCGTCGCGAAAATAGCCCACCGTTGACCTGTCGCCGTTACCGACTTTGCGCACGCGCATTCAATGATGGCGAATTTCCTTTGGAATGACGTAAACATTTTTGGCGGGATTTTAGCATGGTTTGGTCGAATTTTTTTCGAAGATTCGCGATGGAATTTAATATTTTTATCAGATGTTGTTCGAAGATGCACGGACTCAGTTTTTCTGAGTTTAAGTTAAAAAAAAATTAAAAAATTAGAATTTTATTTAGAAACAACTTAGTACCTTCTTAGTTTTAAATCAATCGTTGCTCTTAGTCCAGGGTGGTTCAAGGAAAAGTTCAGCAAAAAATCTCACAGTAAAAGCTGTTACCATTTCCCTCTTTTTATTATTTTCATTAGATTTACTTCACCTATCACTTTCTAAGAAGCTAGAGCTCCCATAAAACGTATTTTATGGAATACTGATAGTCATTTACATTCATATTTAATCTATCTCCAATAAGTAACGCGATCATGTACGGAAGCTTGCGCGTCGGTCATCGCGTCTTCAAACAGTCGTATTTTGAACTTTAAACTCTAAAAATAAATCGTTGGTGACCCCGCGCGACTCTGGCGCAGTCTCGCTGACTTCTGAAAGGTCAAGCCACGCTGAACGTGTCGCGCCCTATTGTCTAAACAATAGTAAAATGGATAATTAATTAAAGAAATCAGCGATCGATACCGGAGTTGTGTGAAAAATACAAGGGATTGCGGTGTTGTGCGCTCGTTTTTCGGTTTTCAGTAATTTCGTGCGTTTTGTGTTATAAACTTTGAAATGTTACGTGTGTTTATTAGTTTTACGGTGTCAGTGGTTTGTCAGGTCTCTACTGAAAAGTGTGTTTAAAGGGTGTTCCGTCTCGTCGGTTTTCTTAATAAACTGGAAAGTAAGTAGCGTTATTTCATCACCACTGCTCTAAAAAACGGTGAAGGAAAACATCGTGAGGAAACGAAACCGGCATGTCCTACAATCAAAAATTGGAAGACATGTGACATCTACCAACCGGCACTGGGCCCGCGTGGTGGATTACGGCCCACTCCCTCTCACAGACGAGGCCTGTGTCCCACCAGTGGGGAACATTATGGGTTGATTGTGCTAAGTAGCGACATAAAATACATTTATTTACATAAACAAGTTAGTACGATTCTCGGTTAAACTTATTACTTTAAAATAATCATACCAATAGTGACAAAGCCATATTTCTTACAGATAACAACCTAATAGGAACCTAGTTATTTCATAAAATATTTAAGAATTATTGTCAGTTTTATTACCTACATACACATTTACAGTAAAATGAATAAAAAGGCGTTTCAGTTAATCTCTTGTTATTAAAGCGTATATTTAGTAACAATGGATTTACTCAAACCCTTTTTATTTTTATTTACAAAAAAAAAAAAAAAATTAGGGCTGCGAAAACAATTACCTACGTATAGACGTAATAAGAGCGATTTCTTTTTCATAAAAAAAATCTAACAAAATACTCGTACCTATGATAATTGCTTAGGACAGTTAACAACTAAAAAAATCAAGAGAAATTGACAAACAAGCGGAGCAAAATGTACGAAACTGCCTAATTATTGTTCAATAGGTAGCCCAGTGTAACCCAAAAGATTCTTATTAAGAGAGAGCCTCTTTCTTAATTGATCATTATTTTGATCTTTCCTTATTTGTTGCATCAAACTAAGTGCCAAGTTCTCAGGTATGGGTACAATTCCATATTTCGATAGTCTGCCGAACTTGTGAGGTGACCGTAAGCCGTTGTTACCCATGACTATGTTGCTTCTCAGATTCTTCTCGTTTATGATTTGAAAACGTTTGTAAGGTTTGTCATAGTAAGGAGCCGTGGAAGACGTCACTGGAATTGTTTTTCTAGATGGTGGTGTCGTTTGGAGTGTTGTTGGTTGCTCAGTAGTGGATGTTGGTGTAGTCGTTGTCGATGGCGGGGGCATCGGTGGCATCGGTGGCATCGGGAAGTCCGGCGCTGATTGGTTAAAAACCATAAACGGTACTGGGTAGGGCACTACTAGGATGTTGTTCTGTACGGCGCACTCCGTCGCACAGAAGTCCTCGCAGCATGGCTTCGGTGTCGGCTTCCGTTTCTGGCACTTGGTACAGCTGCACTTACATTTGTAATTGTATTCCGAATCGGAGTATTCGAAGTGGCGGTGGTATTTGGTCCGGCGCGGTGACTGACGCTGGCGCATCACCACTTCCTCGCTGCTGCAGCTTTCGTGATGCCCTTCGTAGTTATTGTCGTGCTGCATCGCCAGGTCGGAGTGATGGAAGTAGCCACCACCGTGAGGCAAATGAAAGTTTCTCATAGAAATACACACGTCCAGCAGAAGAAATATTGGTAGGATACAGTACATCTGAAAAATATAGTTGTGTTGTACAGTGTGTAGGGTTTTTTTCATCAATAAGTGTTGTTAACGTTGGGACTTACCAAATTCATAGTAAATAGTAATCTGCTACTTTATTATTATGATTAAATCACGAAATCAAGATTGATTCGATGTCTACATTCATTTGATTATTTTGATGCACGTAAAACTGTTTGTTTTGTATTCGCATTTGGTTCCTGTACTTACCATGAAATAGTTATAAAAAATACAGGATCTAGTTTGAGTGGGTAATTCAATAAATTGCAATATTATGGTTATTTTTTTCAATGTTATTATATTTTTTATGAACGCACAATTTGATTGCTCGTAAAAAAACTGATTTCGTCTATTTGTACAAACCTACAGGTACGGTCTTCTCTACTCTCAATAAATATTTTCATGTAACAACGATGAGTGAGATCAAGTAAAAAAATATAAGAATGCACTCGTATAAAACTCACTAACTTATAACTTCTTACCAAAAGCTCTTAAGTACGATTTATCGTACATAGGGACTCTCTTTTGTTGGTTGCGGAGAGGTGCTCTGGCCCTCGACATTTTCGACAGGAGTTTCTCGGCGATGTTGTCAGAGATGGGCACAATGCCGTACTTGGGCATCCACGTGGGTTTTGTCCTCCTCAGTGACGTCAGCATGTATTTACTGTTCCCGTTCTGTATCTTGTCCGGCGTCTTAGCTATTATATTAGAGTAGTCATCCACGACGCTCTTGAGCACTTGTTCTAGCATATTGTTATTATGTTCTGAGTTAATGAGATCGGTCGGAGATTCTGTGGTGGTGGTGATTGCAGTTTTAGTGGTCGTGGAGGTGGTGGTGGACGTGGTCCTGCTTGTGGTTGTGGGTTGTTGCGTGGTCGTCGTGTCATGCGCACGCATGATCTCGTGATGGTTGGAGGCAGGTCTCACGATTGGGTTGGGCATCATCATAGGGTACGGGTACGGGACGAACACCACGCTTGGCTGACCAGTCATCCCTCGTGATGGCTGCTGGTAAGGATTGCTTGGACAGGTTGTGCAGGCACTCTTGCAGCAGTCGGAGGGTGGGTCACATTTATTGCAAGCACACTCGCAGTCGTCATACTCGTTGCTCGTAGCCCTGGCATGCGCGTGGCCGTGATCATGATCATGACTCATGTGGTCGCGGCTGTGACTGCGGCTCTCCTTGTGTCGGCGTCCCGATCGCTGGACGTGGCGATGTCTGAGAGAGTGTTTCTGCTCTTCTGATGAAGCAGCAGATTCGTTCTCTTTGGAGTCCTCCACCTCGGACGCAGAATCTTCGAAACTGGAGCGAGCATTTTGGAGCTGGTAGATAAGTTGGAACAGCAAAATCTGTAAATGTCACAATTATTGGAGAGATATAGTTTTCTCGTAATGTGAATCTTCTAATTGGGTTGTGGGTGTTTCAATAAGGTTTTCATCGACTTTGATGATTATAAAAAAAACCGGCCCAGTACGAATCGGATTCGCGCACGAAGGGTTCCGTACCATCCAAACTAATATTATAAATGCGAAAGTAACTCTGTCTGTCTGTCTGTCTGTCTTTGCTTCACGCCTAAACTACTGAACCGATTTGTGTGAAATTTGGTACAGACATAGTTTGGAACTTGAGAAAGGACATAGGATAGTTTTTATTACAAAAAATAAAATAAAAAATAAAATTTATTCCGGACATACAGCGCCATCTATTGGTCAAGAGTCGGCATCAATTCAGTACTGAAAATTCATTGGAAAAATGTAAATAAATAGTAAAAAGGTATGAAAAATATAATATAATACAACTTTTAGTACATAGAAAATGCTCTAACGGAGTATAGATAATTCTATTAGTACTATATGTCGAGTTGGTGATCGCGCAATGGTGTCGATCGTTACACGAGTTCGGTTCATGTTATTGTTTTAATTCATGTGGGAATTTTTAATTTTTAAATTTTTAATTCATTCATTCATTTTAATTCATTTCCATTTTTAATTCATTCTTTAACTATGTGGGTAAAACCAAAAATCTGCCGGAAGTCACTATTCCACGCGATCGAAGTCGCGGGCAAAAGCTAGTTATCTATAAAAACGGCAAAAAAATCATGTCCGTTGTATGGGAGCCCCCTTAAATATTTATTTTATTGTGTTTTTTAGTATTTGTTGTTATAGCGACAACAGAAATACATCATCTGTGAAAATTTCAACTGTCTAACTATCACGGTTCATGAGATACAGCCTGGTGACAGACCTTCGGACGGACAGACGGACAGCGGAGCGGGAGTAATAGGGTTCCGCTTTTCCCCTTGGGTACGGAACCCTAAAAATGAAGAAAATTAAGGAGTTCTCAGTTGTTGTATTTTTTTGTAGAAATTATTGAATACACGCTGTTGAAATAAAGAGAACCCAACGCCATCATGGGCTGCGCGTAAGAGAACGAGGATGGGCTAGATTTTTAATTAAAGAGCTTATTTTCAAAAAGCTTCTTTAAAAAATGTAGCAGGTTTTGCATTTGGACGATCTTTTTTATATTATAAATTACTCTATTTGTTGTCTATTTTTGCCAATTTATGGCAACAGTCCTTACTGTTATTTGTTTAGCTCCAATTATAACGTAATAAAGAAAAAACAAAACGTACCAGTTTGACATCCTCGAGGATTTTCATAATTGAAGTGGACGTTAATGCAATTTGGCGCAGTACTGGTAATGCCTACCTAAAGCTGGTTACACAAACTGTATAGGTTAGGTGTTCTGTTGTTTTTTCTTTATGCGTCCTCATTGTTCGTGGTTACGTTACCTGTTGACTTTTTGGTTTTATTTCGGTATTTGATTATGACATAGATATTGTATGGCTTTAAATGTTCTTGCTGGTTCTGTTACAGGCACAGTATGGTTTAGTACGATGCTTTTCGTTAACGTTTTCACTTACAACTGGCAGGGTAATTGCGTAACACACTATCAATAGCAGTGGGTTTCATTTTGACAGTACAACAACATTCATTGCTTTATTTACGTTGTTAAGCAGAAACACTTTTCGACCATATGGAGCAATGGATTAGCAATATGCTTCAAAATGGTTCAAATTGAGAGTAATAGTGTGTTACGCAATTAGGGTGCAGAACCGTAGGATTAATTATTTCGCAGAGACTAGTAAGAGTGGTCTCCTTTCGACGACCTAACAAAATCATGCGTAGCTTAACCGAGTAGATTGCAGCGTGCGGTTACCTCTCTTACAGCCCACATATAGCATAGCATAATATTATTCAATATCACCACGCCTGCATTCCCCGAAAGGAAAGGTATATACATCCATATTCTTCAATTATGTCAATGTCCTATACAATAAGGAGCCAGCATATTGCCACTGTCAACCCGGCACAAATCGAGACTGGGCTGCAACTGAAAAACTCCGCTGACCCGGATTTTTTCCTTTAGAAATTTCACCCCGATTACCTCCCGATGTCATCATCTGCCTAACCTTTTCCCAACTATGTTGGGGTCGGCTTCCAGTCTAACCGGATACAACTGAATACCAGTATTTTACATGGAGCGACTGCCTATCTGACGTCCACAACCCAGTTACTGGGAAATACGATACCCTTGGTAAGACTGGTTGTCAGACTTTCGGTCTACTGACGACCCGTAACGACTGTCAAAGATCCACGAATGATAGCCAGAACCAACGGCTTAACGTGCTTTCCGGGGCACGGAGGGGTCTTGGTATGTAAATATGGTCACCCATCCACGGACCAACCGTGGTAAGCGTAGCTTAACCTGATCGATCGACTGGTGCGGCTGTTATTACTTAGCCACAAGCCCCCGAACCCCCACATCCCTCATATAGCTTAACATAATATTATTCAATATCACCACGCCTGCACTCCCCGAAAGGAGAGGTATACACATCCACATTATTCAGTTATGTCAATTCCCTGTGCAATAAGACCAAGGGGCGAGCCTACTGGCATTGTCAACCGGGCACAAATCGAGATTGGGCTACAACTGAAAAACTCCGCTGACCCGGTTTTTTTGCATTAGACATTTTTCCCCGATTACCTCCTATGAATGAAATGAAAAGTTGACTTAAATATTAGAATCATTATATTCTGTTCTTATTATCTCTTTAATCTGTTTTACATTTCCATTCCTAATATTTGACTAATTTGCAATTTGAATGTTATTCTACTTTATTTAATTTAATGTTATATCTAACAAAATAACCAAAACCCTGAAAATGTATTTGTACGCCGGAAACGGCAGAATATTATGAACTTTTAAAAGTATGTAACAACTCTGTAATATTCTGACAAATAAATGGACTATGACTATGACTATGACTATGATAGATATATATAATATTATGATGGCAAGTAGGTTTACCAATAATATCCCATACTAATATAGAGTAAAGTACTCTCGACCGTGAACTATGGAAAAGTCTGGGGGAGGCGTATGCTAAAGATCAAAGCATTTTGGAGATTTCGGATGTCTAAAACTTTAATTTAAATAAATTGATTAACTAGTTTTAAGATTGCTAATAAAGGCTATTTGAAATTGAAACTGAAGGTAATCTCGTACGTCATGGTAGGGCAACGGGGATGAAGGTGGACAGGTCACATCCTTTCCATCTATTCGTGGAGTAGGCACATATCGCCAACTGCCATGGAACACTGCCAGCGTTCCGTTATGAGAGGTGATTACAAACGATAACTAATAAAATTGTTATTACATTTTGTTGTATTGTTATTTAATATCGAGTGGTTTATATTCTGGAGGATTTTCATAATATGCTCTTATAGCAGGTTCATATGAGACGAAAAATCTTGGTTGTCTTCTCATACAGACCACGACCCTTCTTGTGCCGGATTTGTCACGTGAAGGGTCATGCATTTTTGTACTGGCCGGTCGGTGTGGAACCGCCAAGGTTTTGGTTGACGTATAAAATTGAAAAGAAATTAAAATGATCGAAATCAAGAAATTATATAAATAGTTTCGTAAATTTTGGATTAGGAGATTTATGTACCTGGCCGTAAGATACAAAAAACTTAGTCGAAGTCTTCATGAAACTAGCAATATTGCGATGGTATTTTGAAGAAGGGCCATAAATAAATGTGTGAAAAAAAAAGGTGTCTGGCTAGACTTACCGATTTCCAACATCATCAAAATGATTTCACCATTATTTTCATCTTGTTAAGAAAACTTCGTGTACTTTCCTCCAGCAATAAGTATAGCTCACTAGTTATGAGCTATATACAAACATACTCACACACACAGAGAAACAAACGTGTTCGTACACTGAAAGCGCTGAAAACGGCAACAGATAACCGCACCTGTTACTGTGAACGTTACCAACGCGACGCGGATGCGCTGCTTCCAACTGCAGTGCATTTAGAACTAATGCTTTTGATATCTTTGAAGGTATCCTGCGAAGGGAATATGAGAGAATTTTTGATCATACCATTACATAAACAATTCCTGAAAACTTTTTATTATGGGTTGGAATTAAAGTTGAAATCCGCGAAAGAGCACGAGACTAACATTTAATACAGGCTAACGTTGTGATGTTTATATAACTATAATAGTGAGCTCGTAGAAATGAGAATGAGATAGAAAACTGATATGGATCTACGAAATCTTACATTCGTGGAACTGAAGTTTTAGCCTGAAAATCAAGTGCTATGAACTCCTGAAAACATATCTAACTAAAGGAAGTTGGTGTTAAAATAAAAGCATTACCTACACATTCCATATTATTATGTATTTTTATTCAGCTTCCTGAAACTCATGATGCAATAATTCTACAACAAAATATGTAGTTATTTTGCATCTATTTCATAATAAAGCAGCCCACTCTAAACCATGTTCAACAAGCCACCAAGATAAACACCACTGTAAGACGTAGACACGTATTTTCGGGTAGCAGAGCACGGTTAGCGTGTGTGCGTGCGCGCAGGGCGTCGGGTCACGACCTCGTCTCGCCGGAATTAGCTTATGACGTCACAGCCAGGTGCCTGCCAACTGCCAGTACACACACGACGTAGATGACAAGTCCAAATATACACGATGTGGCTATAGATACGAAAATACTGATTATTCCGATTGGAAGACGAATGTACCTATACATACTTGAGAAAGGGCTAGAATGTGGGTTGAAAGGGAGCCATGTTTTCAATTACAAAAGCAATAGATAGAAGTAAAAAAATCAAGAATTTAAAACCATGTACAGACGCCAGCACATCAAGCTACTACAATCAGTCAAATTTCTTCAATAGATTTTCAACTTTCTTGCTAAAGCATTAGGTTCCAGGTTGATTGGGAAGATTTGACAGTTTCGGGTAGCTCGATGTGCTGGCGTTTGTGCACTACTGAAATGGGAACCTTTAAATAATGAGCAATTAAGATATAAGATTGCGATCTCGTAATCGCGAGATCATCTGAACTCGTTACTTCTTGAACACTAACGTGACCTGAAAAGTGATAACTGAAATATCTTGACATTTTTGTTTACTGCTGCACAAAATAAAAGTCAATTCTCAGCCCTCTGCAAACTTTTTCAGGCATTATCAGGCTTTTTTTTAGGCTTTTTCCACGCAATGTTTACTTACTTCAATCAAAGATTCATCCGGTCCATTGACCATCAATCTTTCGCCAAACGGCTTGCTATTATATCAGCTTGTTTTATTATGCAAATGCAATTTTTAGTTACATATTTGATAACCTCGTTTGAGTATCTTTTCTTGTAGTAAGTGATGAAGCGTTCGACGATGGTGCATGATTGCCTAGAATATTAGAAATGTCCACTCGACAAATTGAAGACAGCTATCGGTAAAGACAGACCCAAGCAAGGAGTTCCAATCTTCTCTCTTCAACGCTCAAGCAAGACGTATCTTGCGACAGCGAATGTGGAGAAAACAAATGAAAGAAGTGGTTAAGGGCATGCCACGAGTCACCGCGACGTGACTTGCGGAGTGACGGACTGAAACAGGAGACGCGCGCTCGCGTTGCTTGATGCAAGTCGCATCGGGAGGCGTGATCGAGGCTTCGGGTATAGGTAAACATACCGTAGCATAACCTCTAAGCTTCACAGATTTGCACACCCATGTTATTCCATGACATTTCATTCCTCAACGTGACCAGTGACGTATTTAAAGGGCTTACTTGTAGAGTGCTACAAATAATATTATCAACTGATTTTCCGCAGAACTGATAGGAGTTTCCTTTGTCCGCGTACCTGTGTGTCATATCGGGTCTTATCTTTTGTCTACATGACCGGTCGTGTCTTGACAGGCGGTTTTATAGGTGCACATTATTTGCGGTGTAAAATAACATAGTGTAGGATATTATCTTGTATGTTTATAGTGACATTAATGTACCTACACGTTATATGTGCTGGTAACGTCCTACACTATAAATTGAATTGTGATTGGAGTGAATTTGAATTTCTTTTTTTTTCATGTTTTATAACCGGGGTGACTACTGAGATGACGACTAATAGAGAAGTATGGAAGAAAAAGACATGTTGCGCCGACTCCAAATAAATGAATTGGCATCACGCAGGTCAACCTAGGAGGTTGTCGGTTGCTTAACCGGCACCCTGATTGAGTAACACGCTATTACTCTCAATTTTAATCATTTTGAAGCATATTGCTAATCCATTGCTCCATATGTTCAACAAATGTCTCTGCTCAACAACGTAAATAACGCAATGAATGTTGTTGAACTGTCAAAATGAAACCCATTGCTCCTGATAGTGTGTTACGCAATTACCCTGCAAGTTTGCCTGTGGTTGCCTCAATAAATTAAGGCCTCCAGCTAGGGCTTAAAAACTAAGCGACTACACGCTAGGGGGTACCTCCTAGGGGGTACGAACCTCGACTTTCGACGTCGCTGGGGAAGGGCAGCAAGGGGCAGGCTGGATCGGATTATATTTGAATTTAGAGCTTTCTCTTGTTTTTAACGTCTAAATTCCGTTAAGTTCAGGAAAATTATTTTTAAGGGACAAACACTGCCTAGTGTTTGTCCTCTGAAAAACGCCTTTATTATGGGAATTTTGAAATTGGTATGAAAAGGGAGCGAGGGCAACAAGTTGATTTCTGTTTTGTATTGTCCTTATAATTATGTCTATTTCAAAACATTGATAATATTGTAATGAAATTGGCAGAATGAAGCATGATTCTATAAGAAAAATCAAAATCAAAAGTCATTTATTTAAACTAGGCTGAGAATCAGCACTTTTCGAACGTAAAAATTACAAAAAACAGTCCCCCAAAACGCCCGCCCTTCACCACTTCCTAGTGCTTTCGCTGGGGAGAAGAAGTGGCGCATCAAACTCCTCAGCAGCATAGCTGTCTGTTCAGTAAAGAAAATACTTGAATTAATACAATATGCAAAGAATAATAACTATTATTTCCTGCTATGAGTGTACAGCTCCATGTAGGTTCGATAGTATGTCACCGCCCCGTCACCTTTGGCGATAGCTATGCAAAACTGTAACTGAAATTAGAAGAAAACGTAATATTTCTAATGTGGTGAAAATAAATTTGTATATTTACATACGACAGCAATAAATACACGTAATCTCTAAAAGACTCGGCTGTTTAAACCACGACACACCAATTGTGCAAAAGTAGTTAAAAATGCAAAAAAGTTGAAGTCTGTATTTAAGATTTTTATAGCCAAAGTGGGCCTTTAAATAAACCTCTGAACAAATTCGGCGTTGAACAGTAAGCTGCTCTATCAACTATGAAAAATTACGAGGTACTGAACTTATTGACTGATGGTTAATATATGTAGGAATACCAACCCGCACTGGACCCGGGTTGTGGATAAGACCACCACACACCACGCCCACTCTCTTTCATAGAGAGTAGACTTTTGTCCCAGCAGTGGGAACATTATGGGCTAATTATCCACTTTCAATCCATCCAAAGGTTGTCTTTAAAGGATCTCTCTTAGCGATAAGACCGCCCATTGTGTCATCCTTTGTAAAATTTCTATGTATTCTATTCCAGTCTATTCTATTCTATAGGAATTGATTGAGATGAACTCTGCTCATCCTCCAGCAGGCATACATATGTATAACACTTAACATTTAGTGGTACAGTCACATAAGTGTTTATAGCATGATGACACCGTTTCAACTAGAGTACAGTTGGAAGGTTAAGAGCCCGTTATCACATGTTATCAGGCGTACCTTGGTGACGCCCCATTTGTTCGTTTGACCTGACACAAGTTATCAGTACCACGGCGATAACCGCTCCACCGTCACGGTCTACCTGTTGTTATTTTTCAATAGTTGTTTTTAAGTGTTTTTTTTAGAAATAATTTGCGGAAAAACCGCATCGTGTCTTCGGTTTTTGAAACCCTCTTGCACCCTGACAGTGCACGTGTCTTAATTGAAGTGTCATAGTAGTTCTTATGGTTTACTTGATGGTGTTATCGTATGGTTTCCGTGTATGTTAGAATATAAAGGTTATGTGAACTCTACAAGTTTGACGCGCGTGTCGTTGATTGTGGATTGTTCGGAGTGGAATTTCAGCATTGGAGGGAAACTATAAACTGTTGTTATATAGGTACGTATAGATATAATACACAACTTGATATCGTATGTGTAGGTATACATTTGATTTAGATATAACAAAGCAGAATGTCTGTCTGAAAATATCTTTTTATATTTATTCAAATTATTTTGGTGTATACCTATAGATCTTATATAGGCATCATATTATGCCAATGGATCCCATTTGTGTTTTAACTAGAGACTAGAAACATATTTTAAAAGTAGGTACTACCGGTAACCAACTTAGGCAAAGTAAATAATAAATATGACAGCGTCTTCCAAGGTTTCCCCTTATGACCTAACGGGGTCAAAGGGTCGTTTCTAAATATTTTAAGAATATGTTCTAAGAGGTTTTGGTATATTGGATAAGAGTATTGGGTTATTGGAAAGCCCAAGTTTTGCAAAGGACATCCTTTAATAACATTATTATGTCCCATTTTATTGAACCAAATTAGCGACAACACATTATCTTGTGAAGGTAGTGCATGCTCAGTCATGTAGCTGTCGTCATATTTTTTTTCGTTAGCGTATAAAAGCTTTCCCGGTTTTAGTTGTACTAATTTTAATTTCAAATATTTAAGATATTTCAGGCAGTGGTTGGTGTAATAAAGAAAAAACCTCCTTTTTCCGCACGATTCTGACAAAAAATCATTAGTGTTAGGTACATCCTAGATGTTAGAAACATAGCAGAAAATAAGCAATCATGATAATTTCAGAAAAGAAAAGCAATGAAAATGCATAATTTAAGTATTTAAGTAGGGTGACAACTTAAAAATGTATTGTAATGATGATTCGACGGATTGGTGCTCCCTATTCAATGTAAAATGGTAGGTAAGCATTACTCCAGATATTATCCACATAGCAATGATGCACAGAACTGAGACACGCGAGTTTGTAAAACCATAAGGCACAATAAAGGATTTGACGTTAAGCAAAAAAAAAAAATACAGAAATTGAATGTTAATGTAGAATGACAAGCACTAACTCAAGTAGTTAATTAATTAATATAATAATATTAGGTACAAATACAAACATCTCAATTATCTGTCAAAGTGAGGCTTCTATAATAGAATCTCTACAAAATAAAATATTTATCGTTGCCCAAATACTTCCAAAAATCACACTTATAAAAAAAAAAAAAAAAGTTTTTTTAACTCGGGAAAAATGAAAATCTTACGTAAAAACAATGATTTTAAACTAAGCAGTATTTGATTATACCTTGCACTCCAACTTTTATCCGAGGTAGACCGTTAATTAAAATAAAGTAGTGATACGAGTATTATGTTATATTATTTACAAACGGTGTTTTAGGTACGTCTTTTTCTGAAGAGTGTAACATACGTAATGGTAATCGCAAATTATTGTTCTCAATCAGAATGTGATTGATCGAATCGCGTCAGACATTCTGTGATAGTCTTATCAGTGCTAAGAGTTTGTGTAATGTATTATCGTGTCAGTTCCAGTCAATGTACTGTTACAAATCTTACAGGTTTTCTGTTGAAAGAAGTCAATGTATGATTTTGGATAGTTCGGTTGCAAAATGTGTATTTTGACATGGATACACACACAGATTTGGAAAATCATTTTTTATAGAGATATACAGTAATATTGGTTGGGCCTTTCTAGTGTTCCTGTTAACCCGTTTAAATAAAAACGCTTTTTTTATATGTACAGACGCCAGCACATCAAGCTACTACAGTCTGTCAGATTTCTTTAATATATTTTCAACTTTATCGGCAAATTATAAGGTTCAAAGTTGATTGGGAAAATCTGACAGTTTCGGGTAGCTTGATGTGCTGGCGTCTGTACCTTCAATCATCATTATCAATAATTGTTTTGTTACAAAGTACAGAAAAAAATAAACTCATCAACTCAGCCTACCGCAGTCCAGTGCTGGACATAGGCCTCTCCCAGACTGCGGCACAACATCCTGTCCTCCGCCTTCCGCATCCAGACTGGATGCGGAAAAATAAACTACTTTATGCCATATTATGTAACTTATCATTGTATTATGCTTTTGAAAGTAGACTCGATAATTCCTGTGATGTTAAATCTATTCTCTGAGTGCGAGGTGGGGCTTAAATCGTGTTGGCATATCAAAGGCATAGTCGAAAGGATCCATCTTTATAAGATTGAAATCATATTACAATCACTTGCAGAGAATTATATTATTACTTAGGGCCATTCGCTACTGCGATCTCAATCATAGACATTAACAGATGATTTAATGAGAAGGTCTTTCTAATAATAATAAACTAAACAGCCGGTCGATTCTGTAAAAATCTCACTGTGAAATCATAAGTGAAGTGAGCACTTAATAATGTTAATCCCTAGCGAATGAGAGCTCACTCCACGCTCACTTCACCCAAGCTTTCACGGTGAGATTGTTACAGAATCGCACGGCAAAATTATAGATTGCTAATGTGACTTTTTCAATTCATATGTGGGTACTTTCTGAGTTTATCTCGGACATAACTGACATCGGTAAAGGAAAACATTGTGAGGAAACCTTGGCTTACCCATACTTAATGTAAGACTGAAATCACCAACCCGTCTTGAGCTGGCGTAGTGTCAATGTCAATGCAGAGCCTTTGCCTTGCTATGGGTGGGTCGTTATAGGCTACTATTATTACAAACAAAATTATTAAGATGTTCTTTTTTGTTGCAGTTACCCCGTTCCCCCTACAGCCCTAAACAAGTCCCCAGCTTACTTTTCCCAAAAAAATGGAGGCGGTTCAGTCAAATCGCCAGTCTCCCAAAGTGCAGTGTAGTGATAATGTGGATGACGTGAAGAGTGAAGTGTCCGTGAAGATCGAGGATGATGAAGAGGTCCTGAGTCGCGGCAGTCAGCGGGAGAACCGGCTGACCAGTATCATCGACCAGCTGCGGTGCCAGAGCAAGATGAAAGGTAGGGTTTTTGACTTGAATTATAAACACGTTTTCTGGGTTGTGGAGGTCTGATAGGCATTCGTTCCATGTAAAATACTGGTACCTATTTAGCTGCATATGGTTAGACTGAAAGCCGGCGCCAACAAAGTTATGTATGTTGTGGTCGGAGATGGTGAACCTGTATGGCATATTTACTGTACTAATAAGTATTATCTATCAACTCAGCACTCGAATGTCTCAGCCTACATCAGCATACCAAATCACAACCATTGGATTCGGTGCCGAGTTCGATTTTATGATTCATTTATCGGGAAAGCTACAAAGTGGTAGTTTATGGTTGAAACTGTTTCATCATAATCAGCCTATAATGTTCCCACTGCTGGGACACCCCGATAATTTTCGGTGTGATTTCGGCCCCATTTCGGCGTAGTGTCGGCGTATTTTCGGCCTATTTCGGCGTGTGTCGGCGAGTTTTTGGCCTGTTTTCGGCGTGTGCGCGTATGTCGGCGTGTTTTCGGCGTATTTTCGGCCCGTATTTTTGACCAGGGATGAAACTATTTAATGGGTAAATAAATGATTTTTATGATGTATTTCGCAACACAACATAAGTACAGCTATAAAATACATATAATAACATAACATTAAGTGATTAATTAAAAAGGAAACCATTAGTAATCTACATCTACACATATACACTAATATTATAAAGAGGAATGATTTGTATTTCTGTATGTATGTTTGTAACGAATAAACTCAAAAACTACTAGACCGATTTAAAAAAAAAATTCACCGTTTGAATGCTACACTATCTTTGAGTAACATAAGCTATATTTGTTGGTAGAAAAATTAGGGGTCCCTACGACAACTTCAATAATGTAACACAAAGTGTAAAACAAAATAGCCATAAAATGTCTATCATCGCGTGCGCTGCGGAACCTATTGATGATGGAACAAAAAAATGTTCTGCAATATTAAAGAACATATCAATATCTACAAAATATTTTGCAATATGCCTGAAATAAAGGAATAAATAACCAAATAAATATGTCCAATTATTGTAGTTATGTCACTATAATTACTTTTTTACATTTTAAAAGTTGATAGAAATGCCGACCAAAATCAGACCACGTTATCCATACCTTTGTATTAATCTTTATCCAAATAAATCATTTCGTATTCAAGACTGTTTCAATATCTGTAGATTACTTTTTGAATTATTCAAATCGGTCATTCCATTCAAAAGATCTCTTATGAGGCTAATAGATAAAACTAAGTTATAGTCCTGACTAAACGCCTCACAAGAGGGGGGTAGGTCTACTAGAAGGCATTAATTTGGAGCAGTAAGTTCTACTACTTTAAGTCATTTTCTTCGATTTTGTCACTAAACAAAACGTTAAGGCACATGCTCACGATTCAACACATGTTTTGTTCGGAGTTCGACCCGCTAAAACATTACTTCCCATAAACCACGCTAGGTCTTCAACCGTGACGAGAACAAAACTAACCTTTACGATTTTATCGCGTTCATGTAAATCGCTTAGTAGATTTATAAAAGTAATTACAACAGACAAAGGGCACGCGTGTACCGCTGGCCACAATTAGTGGCTTCGGCGGTGTGCACCTTAAATCTTGGCAACAATGGCGCTGATCTCTGATAGGGTATCGCCGCATCTGTGTCGGGAACTGCTCTGAATTAGTTTGGTTAAGGCACGGCTTCTAGGCTCTGATTATGATGTGGGGCGGTGGAAATTGTTATGCATGTTTTTCGCAACGTTTTTATGTTTTGCCAACCGTTATTGGTGTTATGACTTAGTATGGTAGATCAGAATAAATAATCATCATCGTTAATAAGATGTATCCAAAGATATTCTGTAAGCTGCGTGGTGGCCCTATGGAAACGGCTGTGACATAAGAATGTAGGTTCCAACCCAAGCAGGCGCGTTACCTTGTGTATATAAAAAAAATATATATGTATATAAAAAAAAATATATATATAATAAATAAATATATTATTTCATCACCACTGCTCTCAAATCGGTGAAGGAAAACATCGTGAGGAGTTCGATGTCTTAGAACAAAAAAATCGAAGATATGTGACATCTACCAACCCGCACTGGGCCCGCGTGGTGGATTACGGTCCGCTCCCTCTCACCGAGAGGAGGCCTGTGTCCCAGAAGTTAGTAAATTTTAGGCTGATTATGCTAGAGGTGTTCTACATCCAAAGCATTATACTCTAGCGTCTAGAGTTGTCAAGTAACTCATATATTCATTTTAGAACAGGAAAACCTTTTATTCTTAAAACTCCTTGCAGCTTTTCCTAAAGACTAGGACTCATTAACGATCTGTTCTTTGGCATAGCAATCGTAAAAAAAAAAATAGTTTTGTAAGTTTCTGTAGTAATTTTACTTCTTTTGCCAGCAAACATAATAAGATTAGCATGACCTAAGTAGAGTAATTTCTGCATTCTAATACAATTGCTGTATTTTCAGCTCGTAAAGTAACATAGGCGTCGTCTCTTTAACGAGCGCTAGAAGTGTAACACGCCGCGCGTTTCAAACATAGGGCTGGCACTTCTTTAGGACTTTCAAAGATTCCATTAAAAAAAAAAAAAAACATCTGTTTGAATCGCCACCGCTTATTTACAGTGGCCTCCTAAAGTTAGTTGACATTTTTCCAGTTCAGCTTTAATACCACATTAGGGTTTAAAATTAAAAAAAAAAGAATCAAGTACTCCTAAGGGACTATTGATTATTTTTTATGATAAGTCAAAAGTTGAATCAGTCAAGAATAACGTTATAGCAGTTCAGACATTTGGATCACTACACCATTGATCGTTTGGATAACGTGGTGTGTCAAAGCTGAAGTAGAAAAATTTCAACTAACTTTTGGTGGCCACTGTCGGTAAGTACCTACTGAAAACTAGGTGTTGCAACAGAAGTTAGCCAACATAAAGTATACAAGCTGTAAAAAAAACCAGCTGTTCCCTACATTTATGTTCGCATGACTCGTCAAAATGTAGGAAACAGCTGATTTTTTTTCGCGATTTCAATTTTGGTCCCATAGTAAAAGTTGTTCATAATGATGAGTACAACGACCCCCTTATGAGATTGTGCGTTAAGTTACACCTTGTATAGGTAAAGCAGGCGGCCTAAACTACACTTTACAAAGATAAGTATAGTATTATCTGTTATTCATAGTAAATCTTTTCCAGACGTTTTCAAGAAAAAATATTTAAGTATAGAATTTTTCAGAAATCGGCTCTTACCTATGTTTTGTATACTTAGACAGGTTGCGCGTCAACCCTATACATTGCACTACTACCTGAACGACGGTGCTGCCACCGGCGCGCGCGTATTGCCGTTGAACTAATCAGCGCAACGCAATCATCTCGCCGGCTCTATTAATGATCATTTGTCTTGTTTTTTGTCATTACAGTCGAGGAACATATGTAATTTTGCGAATAATTGAATGTTACAGTAGTTTGTGTCTGGAAACGGTAATTTATGTGGTGCAGTAAAAATAGAAATGTAAAATCATCCGAATTACGACCTTTTTGTTTAGAAGAATAAACGAAACATCGATTGAAGTTGATCTTTTTATAGACAAAATAGAGCTGCACGTGCTTCGAAAGATATGTAGGTAATTTCAATTTTTGATGGTGTCTGTAACTTTTGGCGAAAACCAAATAAATAACTTAATTATATTTTCTAATGAGATTCTACTCTAGAATATTCGCTACAATATTCTCCTTAAAATACCCGCCAGCTTTCACATAAAACGGTTTAAAACAGAAGCTGTATTGCAAGACGGCCTAATTAATCCATCGGTTAGGGGTCGTTTAGTTAATGAATGAATAAATCGCCGTCAGCCCGTCTCCGCCACTCCTCGCTCCCCCCGACCAGATAACGTTAATCGGCGCTCTCGATTTATGTTACCTTCCGCGCTGAAATACGGCAAATGGTAGTCAACTACGACCACATCTTGAAAAAATTATCCTCACCTAACTTCTATACAAAAATGAACTCAAGGCTCTTAAGTGTAAGATTGGTATTCGCTTGCGAGGGGGTCTGGCGATAATTTCTATCGGTCGTGAGCAAATATAGAGAGCAAGCGCAGTGATGTATAGACAGCGCGCGCGCTGCTATCGCCGCAGCGTAGACCTGACATAGATGAGATAGGACACAGACAGTGACTCTTGTCCTGACGTCATCATCTGCCTAGCCTTTTCCCAACTATGTTGGGGTCGGCTTACCAGTCTAACCGGATGCAGCTGAATACCAGCATTTTACATGGAGCGACTGCCTATCTGACCTCTACAACCCAGTTACTGGGTAATACGATACGCCTAGGTAAGACTGGTTGTCAGACTTTCGGGCTTCTGACTACCCGTAACGACTGTCAAAGATCTACGAATGACAGCCGGGACCAACGGCTTAACGTGCTTTCCGAGGCACGGAAGGGTCTCGGTATGTAAAGATGGTCACCCATCCACAGACCAACCGCGGCAAGCGTAGCTTAACCTGATCGATCGACCTGTGCGGCTGTTATTATTTAGCCTGACGTGCGAAATGTAATATGGCATGTATTTAATCGAACGTCAAATAATTCATCATCTTTCATCCTTCAGTGCCTCGGAAAGCACGTAAAGCCGTTGGTCCCGGCTGTCATTCTTGGATCTTTGACTGTCGTCACGGGTTGTCAAAAGTCCAAAAGTCTGCTACAACCAGTCGTACCAAGGTCGCATTACCCAGTGACTGGGTTGTGGAGGTCACATAGGCTGTCGATCGATGTAAAATACTGGTATTCAGCTGCGTCCGGTTAGACTGGAAGCTGAACCCAACATAGTTGGGAAAAAGCTAGGCAGATGATGATGATGACAGTCAGAATTTGAAGATAATACTACTCGTACAATTTAATGAACGATATTACATTACCTGAACACACTGCATATCTCTACCTACACGCAGTTCATAAAACTACGTTCTCACAGCTCACATAATATCATAACAATAAATTAAAATAAACTAGCACATCTGCGCACCTATAGTCTTTGTTCTAGGTCGCGTGCGCCCGCGCCGTTACCGCGCGCCGCAAATTTATAATGATCGATATTCGCCTCGGACGAATGGACCTTGCTCTGGTTACGCGGGTCGCGGGTTGCTGACTCCGTTCAGGATTCTTTCGTTGTTAAGATAATCTATACCTAGATGATTTTGTCTAGGAAAGACGTATTTAACATTCAGCTGGCTCTGTCAAAAATCTTTAGAGAAAATTTCTTTGACCTGTTTAAGCAACCTTCTGTGACCCGATTGGTATCCTATAACTACCAAGCTTGGAGATTAGGTATGTCAACTTTCCAGCAACCATATCATTTGGTCTTAATAGGTTTTAATATTTTATTTATCTTTTTGATAGATCACTCTAATATTATTAGAGCGAACCCTGTTAGGAAGAAATGATGAAGTAACAGGTTCTTAATGTTTGAAGTTGGCAACTCTCTCATAATATACTTTATACAAGAGTAGATCACGCCATTGAGAAGAGTTTAGTAAATTTTCTAGTTTATTTTTACAAAAGTGCAGATTACTACATTGTTAACAATATATAATATAATAATATATTTATTCAAAAATTATAAGGCATGAAAATTAGTACAGTTTTGCTTAAATAAAAATTGTATTGCTAAGACTTACGTGCCTCAACTAGGTAATCCTGTGTTTCAGACGAGAAGAGCTAAACTAGTCTTTTAAAATTAATAAATAAACAAAAGTTGAAAATGGACAATAATTATATGTTGAGTAGCTTAAATCTTACTATCTATATTTGGTAAATATTTAACATAGGTGAACATTCTATACCTATATTTACTTTAACACAGTTAGTAAATTTTCTGTTAATGTTATCACACTAATATTAAAAAGGCGAAAGTTTGTGAGTGTGTGTGTTTGTATGCTTGTTACCTCTTCACGCTCAAACGGCTGGACCAATTTTGATGAAATTAGGCACACAGATAGCTTATAACCAAGATTAACACATATGATACTTTTTATCCCGATATTCCCATAGGATCGAAACTTATGCGGGTGAAACCGCGGGGCTCTGCTAGTTCTTTAATATTTTGCGAATGTCAGAACGTCGTACGTCTTGTGGACTGTAGATTTGTAGGCCTTTATTTTATTTTATTTTATTAAGTACCTGGGTACTTGTTGACAGGCCTACGCTGTCCTCCCAAACCAATTAATTCTGCAATTTGAAAACATTGTAAAAGCCAATTATTTCTAAAAGAGTAACCGACGAGTTACTTGCCGGCTCTTCTCCATAGGAAAAAACCAATTGAAACCGTGCACCTAGCTTTTGACGTTTCATAAGTGCCCATGTAGGTTTATTCTACTAATATTATAAATGTGAAAGTTTGTGAAGATGTTTTGATGTTTGTTACTCAATCACGTGTAAGCCGTTGAATTGATTTGGATGAAAATTGGCACATAAATAGACCGTTTCCTGGATTAACACGTAGGATACTTTTTATTCCGGTAATGTGTTCCCTTGGGATAATAGTTGAAGGTTACTTTTTACGCAGGCGAAGCCGCGGACATAAGCTAGTGTGAATGAAAATATTTTGATTTTGAGTTCATCATCACGCAGAATATATGCCTATAGAATTTTTCAACTGTACATAAGTCTATACGAAAGCTATTTTAACACGATCGTTGGCTGATCTACTAGCTACTTTACTCTACATGATTCATTGTGTGCCAAGGAATGATCGATATGAAAAATATAATGGCCGGTAAGTAAGCCAAACTGTCGAACACCAATGTCGACTTGTCAAAATTATAACTATGTAACCGTAATTAACTTGGTTACCATTTCACTTTTTAGACCTGCATTTTGCCAAAATTTTAGTGCATCTCATGGCCGTGTGAAAGTGGCAGTGTTGCATAAAGGCGAAAAACGTCAAAAAACTGCAGTTTATTACGTTGGTAGTTGGTAGCGAATCGAAACTGCAAGACGTCCATGTACTGCTGCTAATCAGTGCGCGGCAATCCTTATGAGATCGTCTAATTATTCGTTGGTAGGGTTGCCAGTGCTGTTCGAAAGGTCTAGTGCTGAGCTGTCTTTAAATGGTTTGCCATAAGCTTCACTTGATAATAAATGTTTTCTGCCGCTTTTTGTGACCTGTCAAATATATACCATGAACGACAATTGATAACCTCAAGTATTGAGCCAAAAATAGAAATGTTAGCAGTGCGTTTCTGGGCAAAGTTCCAGTTTGTTAGGAATAGCAAACTTGCCGCCACATGTGTGATAAACGTTCTTTAGCCCCCGCAAAACATCGGAAATATTATTGCATTTGTGTTTGACCCCAATGAGGCCACAACCACTCTTCATCAGATTTTCCTACCTGTTGGCTAACCTATTTCATAAAAACTACCAACTTCATCGACGATTATATCCACTAGCGATCGAAGATTGTCATCTTGTCTAGACTTTCAGATCAGAACATCTAGGCACACTCGGCAGCCCTGCACATTCGGTGCTATCTCAACGATCTTTACTTAAGTAAATTAATTTACCTCACCTCATACGATGAGTGAGATCCGACGATAATAATTACATTATTATGAACCGCCAAGTTAATATAGCTAAAATATATTCAGCGCAATTACTTGAGCACGTCGTTAGTGAAGATTGTGTATGGGTGAGTGTCATGCAATGTGTACATAGGTTGTGGTTATAGATAACTGTTTGTTTTGCATATTTTGAATTAGATTTGGTTGAACTGCCTCGTTGGTCCAGTGGTCTTGAGGTCCTGGGTTCGATTCTCCGGCTAGGCAGTGTTGGGTTTTTCCATCTGGAATTCCCTAGTAGCAGCCCGGAGTTTGGATTTCTGCGCGGTTGATGGCTCGCCCCCTGTAACATGACATAACTAACAGAGACAAAACTGGCAAAGTGTAGCTGAACTATGCTCCTCTTCTTAACAATTCGGGAAATACAATAGCTGATGTTATGTAAGTCATGTATGTATTCATTGCATCATGTAAATGCTACACCACAGACTACCCACAGTATTTGTCTCTCCTTCCCTTTTCATGGATTGAAATAATTTCAATTTAAAATAATAATTTCGATAAGCCTCTGAGGAGGGTTGTATTTGTCTCTCCTTCCCTTTTCAATCCAAAGGTTGTCTTTAAAAGATCGCTCTTAGCGACAAGACCGCCCATTGTGTCAACCTCTGCAAAATTTCTATATTTATGTCTGTAATTTATATGGTGTACATAATAAAGAGTATTCTATTCTATTATGCTCAGTAATTTTGGATAAAAAACGATAGATGGACTGTGTGAATGCTGATATGGTTAGAAAGGGAGTGACTACTGAGATGATGGCTAATAGAGAAGTATGGAAGAAAAAGACATGTTGCGCCGACCCCAAATAAATTGGGATAAGAGCATGGGAATGATGATGATTACCTACTGTTTTGGGGTCTGAAGCATCTGTTCGGAATTTGAATACGTCTGCGTACGATTTACCGATATTTTTATTTTGGCGTAGTATTATATCTAATGAGAGGGACCCGTGGCTAAATAATAACAGCCGCACAGGTCGATCGATCAGGTTAAGCTACGCTTAGCGCGGTTGGCCTGTGGATGGGTGACCATCTTTACATACCAAGACCCTCCGTGCCTCGGAAAGCACGTTAAGCCGTTGGTCCCGGCTGTCATTCGTAGATCTATGACAGCCGTTACGGGTAGTCAGAAGCCCGAAAGTCTGACAACCAGTCTTACCTAGGGGTATCGTATTACCCAGTAAATGGGTTGTAGAGGTCAGATAGGCGCTCCATGTAAAATGCTGGTATTCACCTGCATCCGGTTAGACTGGAAGCCGACTCCAACATAGTTGGGAAAAGGCTAGGCGGATAATGATGAGAAATATATCTAATACTGCGCCAAAATAAAAATATCGGTAGGCTATCGCGTTCCCTAGAAAAAACCAAACGTTGTTGTGATGGCCCTCCATTTTTCCTATTCCTTAGTCAGAGTCAACAATCTAGACGGCTAAGATTGCTTGACCATAATATTATTATACAGTAGTTAGGTTATCTTTATCGAAAACTACGCTTTTACGAAGTAATTTTGGGTTATGAAAATAGGTCTAGGTTTTTTTGGTTACATATAATAATAATAATATTCCACAACTTTCACAAAACGTCATCTAGTCCCAAACTAAGCAGAGCTTGTGCTATGAGGACTAGACAACTGATTACACCCAGACAAAGAACAAATGATCGTGGTCATCACACAAACATTTGTCCTGGGTGGGAATCGAACCCACGACCTTGCGTTTAGTAGTCAGGGCCACTGACCATTAGACCAACAGGCCTGCCGAAAAAAAAAAAAATTATAAATTAAATTATTATTATTAGAGCTATGCTCGGAGTTTCTTTGAAGGATAAAATCAGGAATGAAATTACTACACGTCTCCGCTCCGCTCCGCCCAGCTCCGCTTCTGTGGAAACGCACCCTAACAATCGTAGATCGCATACTCGGTAATCAGAGACTCGACAATCGTAACATACAGGCATCGCCCTGATGGCTAAAAGGCTAGATCAACACCTCTCGCAGCAGTCAAGTCAAGGACTTGATCCTTAGGAGAACACTCGACGGCTCCACACGCATTTCGAACATATTCCCTTTTTGCTTCTGTTGAAGTGGAAGTTAGTGAAATATGCTGGCCTATATACATAAATATACACTTTCATACAATTAAATAAATTGAAGTGTCTTTTGCAATGCCAAAATAGCCAGCTTTTCATTATATGCATATGAAAGTATACGGTACTTATAACAAAAAACAATTTTAAACATTTTTGTCTGTGTGTCTGTTTGTTCCGGCTAATCTCTGACGGCTGGACTTTCACTGGAAGATAGCTGATGTTATAAGGAGTCGTCGTCGTAGGCTTACTTACTTTTTTCCCGGTAGCACGTTCCTGTGGGATAATTTCCAACATCCACGCGGGCTAAGAAGCTAGTAAGAAATACGATAGGTATGTACTTAATGTAGGTATTTAAAAAAAAGCTTTTTACTGTTGGATCGGGTATTATGTTATTGGGTTTTTCGGTTAGGAATTTCTAAGTAACTGCTCAATGCAAACGCGCGGGCATCGCTCGTACGCCGCTCCCCGCGCCGCTGTCTTCGAGGCCAGTTCCATATAAATCTATGCATTGAAACGCACCGCTCCTGCACCGCCGCCGCCACCGCCCCGCGTCCGCTGACTTCGTGTCCATAGCCTTAGGGTTATCTACTTTATAAAAATATTAAGTTCACTAACAAACAACGCACAACTCTTGCTGACCATGGTTTTATTATTGTTATAATTAGTAATAACTTGTTTATTTAGTTTCCTTCGATGGTCCTAGTTTATCATTTGTGACTTCAAGCGAAAGCTATGTAAACGGAACCCAGCATTGCATAAATATGTTAGCGGTCACGCCCTTTACACCTGGAGGCTTTTATTTAATTTTCATTTATTAATTTTTGCTTGAGTACGTATAGTTTTTTATTGTATTTCTTGGTATATTGGCGTTGCTAGCTGACATATGGCAAATAACTTAATTTAGTGTTCTGTGTCTTGTAATGTTAATTACTTTGCATACCTTGTATTGTATTCAGTCAAGTATTTTCTAACTGAACAGACAGCTGTGCTGCTGGGGAGTTTGTTGCGCCACTTCTTCTTCCCAGCGAAAGCACTAGGAAGTGGTGAAGGGCGGGCGTTTTGGGGGACTGTCTTTTGTAATTTTGACGTTCGAAAAGTGCTGATTCTCAGCCTAGTTTGAATAAATGACTTTTGATTTTGATTTTGATTTTGACAACCTAATCCGCTGGGTGAATGAAAACTTGCACAAACATTTCTTATACAACGAAAGTGAGCATTATGGAAGGATTTTTGAAAATGCATCCCCTAAAGGGGATGAAATTTTGTATTGGAGTTTAGCCGATGAAAATCCCACCGGTACATGGCGTGTTCCACTATAAAAACGCACGAGTTTTTCTCCTCGCGAATTTATCAATTTGCGCGAAATTACAAGCAATTGAAATACCTTTACGGTTCTTTAATCTCGGTTAAACGTGGAATGTCCGATAGCTCACCGGCTGCCGAGTGCGATCCGTCGAGTCATGCAGTGAGCCAGTGACACACGCTGCAGAAAGCGTGACCACATGTTACAATTAGTAGCCGTATCTCCCCGCGAGGTGTCCGCTGCCATCTCGATAGGCGAGGTGAAATGCTATCGTTTGTATTGCACACAATAGACTTAAGGCGTGTTTATTTGGCGGGTTTTTTGGATATTAAGTTAAAGTTACTTGTAAAAAAAAAAACTTTGGTAGGCATCTGGTTTTGAAACCAAAACTGTGCGCCACCTCTTTCTCTGTCCTTGAAAACTGATTTAAGTATTATCGATACTGGAAATATGAAATAACGTAAGGGACATTTTGTCGAAAATGAATTATACACCGTGTAATTGACAGGTTGGCAAAAACGAAAAGTATGAATTCAGACTGGTATTGTTAACATTTTGATAGTGAAATATTTTCCCGGAAATGATAGGTGAACGTTTTTCAATTTTCAATTTTATTTCGGCTACGCAATGTATAACGAACATTGCGATACGCGCGCGACCCTATATTGCGCGCGTATTGCAATGTCCGCGCGTTGTTCATTCATACTAATAGGTACTTCGGGACGTTTGGAATAAATACATAATACAATACACACACAAACACACCTATCAAAAAATTTAAACACAAATTCAATACCTATCAAAAATTAAAATATTAGTCACTTACCTAAATTAAAGTCTCTCGGGTCGTATAAGGCATGGCTCGAAGTGGTTGCCTCCGAGCTGCACGCACAGTTGTGCTCGACGCAGGGTTTCGGCATGGAGACGAGGCATCATTGTCACATCCTCATTGATTTTTTGGTTTAACGATGCGAAAGCGTCTCTTATGCGCTGCTCCATTTCGGCCGCGGTATCACACTCCGTCACATACACCCGTTCTTTGATATAACCCCACAGGAAAAAGTCCAATGGGGTTAGGTCAGGCGAGCGAGGTGGCCATGCATGTGGCCCGAATCTCCCAATCCATCGGTTTGGAAAAGTACGGTCCAGGTGCTGTCGGACTGGGAGTACCACATGCGGCGGGGCGCCGTCGTGCTGAAACCAGATGGTAGGTAGTTGAGCTAAGGGTTCGTTCTCCATACGATCCCGCTCTTGATCTAGCTCAGCCCGCAGAGTATCCATCATGGCTTCAAAATCCTGCTGTAGAAATTCGCAATAACGCCGGCCGTCCATTCTAGTTGGCAAAAACACGGGACCCAAAATACGGTTATGATACACGCCAGCCCACACATTCAGTGACCACCGCGTCTGATGACCCGTCTGCTGCATTGCGTACAGGTTGTGGCGTGCCCAAATGTGAGCATTCCGCCGGTTCCACATACCGTTTCGTGTAAACGTCGATTCATCGGTCCAAATCACCCGTGAAACGAATTGGCGATTTAGCTGCTGCCGACGTATCAGCCATCTGCAGTACGCTAGTCTGCGGGTTGAGTCGCCAGGTACCAGAGCCTGCACTTTATGGATCCGATATGAACGTTGCTTGTCCTTTCGAAGGACTTTGTGCACAGCCCAATGTGAAACCCGGGGTCCGTTATTACGCCTTACAAGTTTTGCAGCAGTACGGGTTCCCAAACGCGGATTTCGACGGACAACATCTAAAATCGCCTGCTCAGAACGAGCACTGATTGTCCTTCCAGCACCTTCCTGCCGCGGCACAATAGGTAAATTTTCTAAAACACGTTGATATGCCCGTGTGATATTACGACTATTAGCTGGATGTCGTTCATTTGGGTGACTTTGAACATAGAGCCTTAATGCCAACGACGCGTTTCCTCTAGCTTCACCCAAGCACATTTACATCTGGCCATATTCGCGAGCACTAAACGTTTCATTACGCCGATTCATGATGATACCATACAACACAAAAACACAAAAACACACAACTCAACTCAACGCACAACACAGTCCCGAACTCCCGACAGTTGAAAGAAAACGAAATAGACGTCCAGAACGCACCAGCAATCGCGGCAAACTGAACTAACGGCTGAGTGAGTGCTGACGGTTTCGTTTGTCGGCAAACCTTTGAGTGTTTGTGACACGTGTAGCATAGGGCTGCCCACATGATATGAAATGAAACATTTTATTTCGGTAATATTACTAGATACGTTAGTCGAGGAGCCCATGGCACAGTAGTTACCGTGTTCGGCCTGCCATTGAGATAAAGATGTAGAACTAGGTATTGAAAAAGAATCGTATCGTAATCGTATGATAAAGATTGTTATTAACCGCTATCTCGTTACTTCTACTCATGGTTCTGCTTCTAAGTTTAAACCTAGTACCTGTCAATCCCCAAGCGGCACGCGCGCGATTTTGCGCCATTTTCTAAACACTAAGCAAACGCCGGCATTCGCATAGATTATAAAATAAGCGTTTTTTTTTATAGGGTCTTTGTTCAAGAACGTAAACAAGAAGTTTTTCTTATAAATAGTCTGTAAATAACGAAAATAAGCAAACCTTTTTGAACGCCAGCTTTCGCTCCGGGATTGACAGGGTAAGGAATGTGAATCTGGCAATATTGACGCGATGTTTTTATGTTTTATGTCCCACTTATCTAAACCAATTTACATTACTGTAATGCAACGCGTGTGTACAGTTCGGGTGGCTTCGTAATTGATACTGTAGATCAAACTGTTAAGCACCGCGAGGACGCCGGCGTCCTCACACCTGTTGTCTTTCTATTGTGTCTCTTATTACGATACTCGAAAGGTTAACGATTTAAAATAAGGTTTTCGGAATTAAGAAAGAATAAATAAGTAATCATACTCCTGAGTATTTAATTATTAATAAAGCATTTTACATAAATAAAAATAAAATGACAAGTATTAAATTCCATACGTGGTACAACCCTAGCAGTGTCGGCGCGTAAGCAAAGGCGCCGGCGCACAGCACACAAAGGGAGCGAGCGAGCGAGCGGTATGCTTTCTCTGTCTGTCGTAGGTACTGTCGGAGGCCAGTAAACTTTTAGAGCTAACAGCTGATTCCGCGCGGTATGTATGAATTTTCTTTTTAAATCATTATTATTTACATTGCCGAGTTTAAGTTTTTTGCTTTTTTTCACTAAAATTATGTTTTTAGGGCTGGATTTTGTTGTAACAAATGAATAGAACACAAATCTAGTTGAAAAACGGTCGGAAAATTCGACAATTTTCCTGAAGAAAATTCCAACGTTTTTCAGTCATAAATCATGGTCTGAAGCTACTGTTTCAGTTTTTGCCAACCTGTCAATTACACCGTGTATATTAAAACTATAGGTTTTATTGATATTTTGCTATTTTAGCTTAAAAAAATGAAGGAATCTAAGAAACTTTGTCCTAGACACTTTATACATAAAACATAATAGTTAAAAAGTTATCGTTAGTTTTGTAAGAAAAATACCCTATTTTTGCTCTCCTAAAAACCTTACGTTATTTCATATTTCCAGCATCGTTATGGCTAGAAGAATGATGACCATGGAGATAGTGATATCCCTCAATGCACTATCATGTGAGCTATCTAGCTATCATGTGAGCTGCGATCTACAACGATACTAAACGAAAGTACAGAATGAGTTGATACGGATCCATGCATTTTTATTAAGATTCAATTAAAGTATATACCAAGTTGAAACGAACCAGACTCGAAAATAATATGTTATTCCAAAATCGTATGTAGCGTTAATATTTTCCAAATAAAATTATACATAAAATCTTTTGTGTCCCATGAGTCAGTTAAATTAGACACCAAAGTTGAAACGAAGAGACTAACAGATCCTCGAAAATTCCAATTCCAAGTTATCTTGACGACTTCCAAGATCATAAATATCGTCAATGTTTTCTAAATAAAACCACATCTCTTTTATCCCATGTGAACAGTGGCTAGCCGGTACTAGAGCTACAGTTTACCTTATCTGCGTACTTTGTTTACTGCGCGGCTCGCCGTTACGGAGCTGAGAGCGCCAAAAACGACGAACACTATCGCCACTCCCATGTCAGTAACTTTATCGGTCTATTATAACTTTACGGCTCTTGTTGACGTGAAAAGATCACCGGACCATGACTTTTGGGCTTCGGTTTTATAGGCTAAGCTAGATTGAAAGGTATATTATGAGTAGCGGAAGACAAAAAAACGATGAATGATGCTTTTACGAAGAAAACTTAACAGAAGCTAAGTAAGGAAATTAATTGCTGTATTCCGATAACCATGCGTTCCACCATTTACCGTGTCCTATCGTTCAAGCTGGGAAGAAAGAGACAGCGAAAAATCTCTAACGTCTCTTCAACAGTAATTGACAAATGACAGCACGGTTGGCGCAGTGGTTAAGCGATTGACTGCTGCGCTGCATATCGCGGGTTCGATTCCCGCACGGAGCAAATATTTGTATGACCTACAAGTAATTGTTCCGGGTCTGGCTGTTTGTGTATGGGCCTTTCAATGTTTGTAAGCGCACCCACAATACAGGAGAAATTCCTCTAGGAAATTCTTTGAAAAAAAAAGAAAAAAAAAAGAAGTTATTTAACTATTCATGAGCACAGAATTCAGTTCAGGGAGCATATCGCGATATCTTGTTATTACCTTCAGACGCAGTTCCGGTCGGCAGCCACAAGTTGCTCGATGGAGTGCATCATCAGTTTTTATGGCAATGCTAATTATTGCATGCTACGCTACTTCTCTGCTGGTACTGTTATGGGCGGGTCAGGTGGTGAATGAGAGCGTGGTCGCTTTTTGTTGAGTTTCCTATTCATCTAAGATGTTGTTTGCTTTAAGTAATTATAAGTTCTGAGTAATTGGGAGAGGAAGTTTTGGCAATCTTGGTATCAATTATGACCATGTGAAACTGTAAAGCCATCTAAAAATAACAAGGATTGTAGAATGTTTTTTTTTTGTAATATTAGGACCGGAACGTTGTTATCTCTAGATCAAATTTTACAAAATCAAACCACCGTGCGCTAGTAAAATCTATCTGCGTTCGTTTCGTCCATCCGATTCTTATCCGTCATTGATGCTTTCAATAGGTGCAAGGAATTTTCTCTGTAACGGAAACTCTGTGGCGTTTATCCCTTGATATTTGTATCCGCGACAAAACTCCAATGTCATCATTCTCCTAGCCTTTCTCCAGGTATGTGTTCCGCCTCCGTTCTAACCATCTCGAGAATGCTAAGCAGCTACATTGTTATAGCGAGGAATTTAAACTGATTAGAAATTGGTTCAATCTGCAGGCGACCACAAGACATGGGGTTTTCCGGCAGGAAATTCTTGGGTTCCGTTAAATGGGACTACATTACAAGTTAATCTTTAATATGGTGTGTTGCTTATCATGTGTATTGTCATTAACTATTGGTATTGATACGAGGATATTATCTCTTTGGTACAATGTCTGGAAGCGAAGCTCCTGAATTTGAGGATTTTGAGTGAGGTAAGTACTATAAAAATTGGACGATGAAAAATTATTTGGTGTGGGACGCTCCCCAGCTAGATGCACGGACGACCTTAGGAATGTGGCTGGAATGGACTGGATGTGGAAGGCGGAGGACAGGGTGTTGTGGCACAGCGTGGGTATATGTCCAGCAATGGACTGCGATAGGCAGAGTTGATTGTTGACTATAAAAAATTGAGGAGGTATACAGGAGGTTGTGCAGGTGTTCAAAATCTACCAAGTCAATGGTAGTTGACTAAATACCGTTATGTGCCTGCACAACAGTCCATTGCTCCTGCATCAGGGGATATTGATGATATACACCTTCTAGCACCTTATCATACATAAACTCTGAAGATCTCTTAAGACCACATAATGTACCATGTTCTGATAAATAAATGATTATGATTATCATAATGAAACTGTAAACCACATCAAAATTTTAGTAGAAAAGTCTATTTATGACCTTGTACTAAGAAAAAGACATTCTGACTTTTTCATTCTGAGTCTTTTCTCCAATTTTCTCTACAGCCAGAATGTGAAAAATCAAAACAAAGCCAGGTTTCATACTTAATAACGAATGCCGAACTAAATTTACGACGCGCTAACCGTCTCGATAGTCTCTGAGTAAAAGCTTACATTCTAGTGTTGTGCCGCGACAATGCGACTGTCATCGGTCGATATATTACACCCGCTACCGGCTCGGCACGCGGCTAATATTTTATATGGGCGGTCTTCATTGCGATCGGGACCTGTTGATGTAGGGTTGGGATGTGAGTTGTCGATAGTTTTTTGTTTTGTGGAATTTTCTTGATGTTATGTTGATTGTGGTAAAATCTGATGGAGGATCATAGAATTGTAATGTTACTAAAATAGCCAAAGTACAATTTTACAAAGGTTTTTAGCATCATGCGAACAATCAGTGCAGTGATACACAAAATTTACGTACGATTCTTTACTTGATTAGAAATGTTTAATTTTCACCGTCAAAACATTTTTTTAAAGTAACACAGTCGCGTTAAAACTGAAGCTAAAGTGTTGGTTAGCTAATCATAAGTCCATTGAAGTAATCACCAAACATATTCGATTACCTAAAGATGCCGGGAACATGGTTCTTGAAAATATATGAGTACGTGACAGTGACACTTACGTAATAACGAGTAAAAATAAATCACAGTGTCTAATTATTATTATTTTTTTCCATTTTAAGTTTTGGTTAATAATAGTGTTATTTGTGGAAGAAAAATAAACATTTTTATTATTTATTATTATTATTATTAATCATCAAAATCATGTTAATTATTTTTTACATTCTTACCCAGCATTTGAAACTTCTAATAATTTATCGACACGCATGCAGCCCTGCCCTACCGGTCGAGTGAAAGAGGCGTGCACTGGTTGCTCTCATTAATCTTTCATTTCTACGTTATATTATTAGAGGAACGGGTTTGCACGGATGCTGCGGGGACGCGGGGGTGTGGGGTGAGGTAGGTGCGCGCGGGGGGCAGGGCGTGAACCCGAGTGAACCCGCAGTAGCACCTGCCGCGTCCGGTCGGCGGCTGCTCCACGCAACTCTAAGGTTGCCAGGGAAACATTCTGATCTTGTAAATTGACAGGATTCCGAGGTTATGATCTGAGGTAGAATCAGCTTTATTTAGCGAGGTATTTCCAGGAAGTGCTGGGAACCTGACAGGAAGGAGTTCGTAAGATAACTATCGCGTTTGTCTTTAGGTGTTCATAATTCAAGTTTCTATAAGATAATAGTGACATTCCAAAGCTTCCTAAAAAAGCGGAGAATTGCAAGTATGAATAAAAAAAACTGCCATTTAAAGTTTTCCTACGAAAACTCTAGGGTTGTCGCAACGCTTTTCCGATTTTTTTTCTAATCTTGATTGTTTGCTTAACGATTATTTAATAGAAATAAAAACAGGTAGACGTATCTACTATCATTTAGAAACTGGAACCAACTTCGGTTAATATAATTAAATCCATTAGAGCCAAAGACTTAGTCAATGACAGACAGGACAGACAGAATAATGAACTCGGCCTTTAGATATAATTGCATATTTGATTTATACTGGTCATTAAAACTAGACCATTGCATAATATAGATCTGATCGACTTAAATAATTCTGTATACAATGGATGATGAGCAACTGAATGAAAATGAAAGTTATCAAAGTCTAATGATGAATTATTATCATGTTAGACATTTTGCATATAATAAAAGAAAGAGTACAGTGCCACGACGCATTTGTTTTATATACACCGGGGTGGGGTAATTGCGTAACAAACTATCAGTAGCAATGGCTTTCATTTTGACACTTCAACAACATTCATTCCGTTCTTTATATTGTTGAGCAGACAAATTTGTCAAACATATGAAGCAATGGATTAGCCTCACAATGATTCCTTCCTTCTTTCCTTGATTTCCTTCACAATGATTCAATATTGAGATTAATAATTCTGTTACGCAATTAGGGAGCGGCTCTTCCTTCTAAAATATATAACTGAAGCGTCACAAAATGATTCTATGCTAGATAAATCTCCACGTTCCTTAAATATATCTCGAAAGACTATAACAAATACAAAATCACAAAAAAATCAATTTGAAATAAATCCGAACCCGACCAAACTTTTTCTTGCCAACCCTATCCAAACTTCGGAGGTCGTAAAAGGTGAGGTTTTAATGGCTGTCACAATATGTAATCGTATTGAGAGATAACGTTAAAGGTACATGGCCTCTCGTTTCGGCTGTCCGTCCAAGACTGGATTATACCAGCTGTACTGACAGGTTGAGGTTGACAGATGTTTTTATACTGTTATATTTAATTCAAATGTGTGGCCGTCCACTAAAAGAAGTGGTCTCTTTGCTTGACTTTGTAATATTCAATAATGTTATTCTTTCCTCATGTGGGCATGAAGTATGACGTGCTATAAACATTTGCCAAACAGCAAAATGTAAGCGGACATTATTGTCACTCGCGGTAGCTATTTTACATATATAAATAGATAAACTAACGCTTGTTTCCCATGGCGTAGACAGAAACTACAGAACGTTGTCAAGCTCACTTTATCTAGTCGAAGTGAGTTTGAAGCCGACCGATCATGCTAATCCTAAAACCAAAACCCGAACTTCAAAAAGTTTTCACGGTGAAATTGCGCAGAATCGATCGGCTAGTCATACACGCACGCGGTGTTACTACACACCTGACCGTTCTGAAGAACATCAACGTCATCATGAATGCACTAATAATATTGATTATAAATGAATGAATATTATTTGTATTCTTCAGCCGACCTATTCTGTAGAAATCTCACCGTATAAACTTAGGTACAGTGAGTTGTCAATAGTATCGATCCCTAGCATCTGGTGAAATGACAGCTCAATCCAAGCTCACTTTACCAAAGTTTCCACTGTGAGATTGTTGTTGAATAGGCCGGCAAATTACAGCTTTACCCAACTCCTCCGTAGTACTCGCTAACATGCCAAACACTGCCCAATATTCATATTTAATAGACAAAGTCGTGTCTTTTGGTTAATTTACTAAATACAATGCTACGAGACCAGACGGAATAATAATTGAATGTGATACTTACGACCCGGATACTCAAATATAACAAGAAGTGGCTACAATTGTAGTGTGTTGATTTCCTATGATTAGAACTAAGAAGGAGCTGCTCGATAAATTCTCAAGGTAATACCTAAGGCCTGGGGCTAAAGCTCGTTGGAAATGTATGCGTGAAAACGTTAGCTTATTGTGACCTTAATAATATTGAGTGTCGGTCTTAACAAACATAAAATCATAGCAAAATTTACGAGATTCTTTAATAAGTAGGTATGTTAAGTCTGTTTTCGTAACTTGCGTGTGAAGCCTTGAAATGGTTATGTTAAAGATGGCTGATCTCTCCCGAGCTTTATGTTACAATGGAATACTGAAAATCTATCAAACCTTTATTTAATTTAAGTTAGCGTGGTTCCCAAAACATAGTCACCAAAGACACAGACTTCCGACATTAACGATATTTTTTCACTTTGTAGTGTTTTTTTGGAAGTCATTTGTTTTTTTTTTTGTAAACAAGTTTTTTTAATTTCAGTTCTTAGTTGTGGTACCCCACACAAAATATAAATATCAGTGACAGGAAGTTATTTGTCATAATCGGATTTGTCTTCACATTTATGTCAGCTGATTAATTTAATCAGGCTGTTTTTAGTATTAATTTCGCGGTATCAATAAAGACCGCAACATATCTATTGCCTTTGATTTTAATCAACATTAAAATATTTGAGTACAGACGCCAGCACATCAAGCTACTACAATCTGTAAAATTTCTTTATTAGATTTTCAATTTTATCGATAAAGCATAAGGTTCAAGGTTGATAGAGAAAATTTGACAGTTTCGGGTAGCTTAATGTGCCGGTGTCTGTACAATTCTGACTTACTTTGTGTGTACCGTTTTCTGAAAGTCGGGTAGAGTGCGAAATCGTTAACCAATGGTCATTATAATTCAAGTGCTATCCGGTAAGGGTGACCATGTGTACGGCCAATCAATAATCTCGGGACATGGAACGAAATTAAACCAGGGGACGGTAAAATACGAAAATGTTAATAGTTGAAAATGATTTTTGGCGTAATTTTTATGAAATAAATCTGAGTGTATTTCATAAGTTGTACTGCTAGGCCTGATGACGATTTCCGCTTAGCAGACTATTTTGGATCTAATAAATAACGTCTTTAGCAAAAGATATCGCATAGATTTCTTAGATAAAGCTATTAGATATCTAGTAATCTCTGAAATTGTGCAGATGGCTAACACACATAATATTCGTTTCACAATAAAATTTAGTTTCATTCAAAAAAGTACGATTTGGTTTTTAGTAGAACCTCTAATGATTTCAGCAATCTCTTAAAATGGTTTCGGTGTACCAAAAACCTGAACACACGGGTACACCCCACTGCAGTATCGTAAGTGTTGAAGCGCTCACCAATTACCAAGTGAGAAGGCTCTTCTGATGATAATTGAATATATGCTTTATGGAGCCGCGAGCCGGCACACCAGGCCGCCATCCGCCTAGCCGGGTTATGAATACGCCTATCCATTTGCACTCTTTATAGAATATGTAAAATCGATTGGGGGATCAATTTAATATAATATATTTATTTTCTAGCTATTCTTGGAATTGAAAATTGTTATTATTGTTGTTTATTAAGTTTAGTTGTGTAGTGCGGAGTTGAGTGTTCGAATGGTTGGACATTTTTATGGGAAAGGTTGGCCATCCTTTTCTTTGGGTGTTCAAGAATGTGATTGAGGGATTTAGTTTTGAAGTCAACATATTCATAGCCAAGCATTCTTTTAGGGTTGCTGAAGTAGGAGATCTCTTATGATAAAGTTACTAATATAAAGTGTCCCATAAAAAAAATCTGTTGAACGAGAGATTAAAAAACACGGTTCGTATTCTTTATCTGTATCCAAAATGTGTAAATAACGACCTCGCCTCCGGTTTCTATGCTTGGGGCTACATATTCGAGCCATACCTTTCCAAATATTGGCACATACCATTATATAATTAATGACAATAAGATTTATACATATCATTATGCGTAACGGCACAGAAAGGATTGTTTCTTTAACTAAGAAAACCAATTCATTACCATTCCTGTTAGAAACAATAAAGAGCTCTAATAAAATAATACGGTTATCGTGAAAGCGACGGAGCGGCGCGGCGCGTGCGCAGCCAACAATTGCATGCACTAACAACCTTTGCACTGAGAAGAAAGCCTTTATTGGACGCAATAATTAGTTTTATTGTTACCTTGTTTGTTTGGTCGACTGGTTTATTTTCATACTGTGATTTATTATTTGGTTTCTTTGATTCAATCATGGCACAATTCAATTATAGTTTTACACTGTGTCCATTTTCTTGATTAGATAAACGTTTCTTAGTCAGCCTTCACACGGGCTTCCTTATACCTAAAATTAATGTGGCCATTATTTACTTATACTTTATTTTACACCAGAAAGTACATTTAATACTACAAACCATACAATGTGCGCATTTATATAGCTATATATGTAGCTATAAACATATTTATGTATAGCAGAAAATCTATGTTTAATGTTGGTATGAAGTTTTTAGTTAAATGTTGTATTGTTGACTTGCTGCGCGCTTTGGCGTTTACTGTAAGTGCAGCAAGCAATTGTTATATAAATAAATACATACATAGATAAGCTGTAAATTTCTTCGAGCTAGTAAATCAGTTTTCATCTGATTTTACTACCACTCGGACCTCTGCTTGCCCTGTCTGTTAAACAGAGCGTGATGATATGATCCGTTGCTTGCCTTGTGCATGTACAGAAATGATAACATCTTGGTAGCACTAACAATGAGCCTATAATGACTGTTTTTGACACAAGATAATTTCGCGAATGATTGATTAGGAGAAATTGCAGCAAATATCTAAATAATTCTGTAGCTGAATGACAAATGGAAACTCTTATATAATAATTTCGATATGAAAGCCTGTCCGTCTGTAGTTAAATTATTAACCACTGATTTTCTAAGTCTAAACTTATATTTATTTAACTTTTTTTATAGATTTGGTTGCTTTCGGAACCCATTTATGAAGGTACAGAACCTAATGTACAGACGCCAGCACATCAAGCAACTACAATCTGTCAAATTTCTTTAGTAGACTTTCAACATTATTGCCAAAGCCTTAGGTTCAAAGTCGATTGGGGAAATTTGGCAGTTTCGGGTAGCTTGATGTGCTGGCGTCTGTACTATTGCCCCCTTATCATAAAACAAGGTTTTTCTTTAGATCAGGTTTAAACCACCGAGCCAGTTACTGAATTAAGAACCTAACTATTATAGAAAGAAATGCATTCTTTTATACAAAAATGACAGCTTAGTTCGGTGCTAAGTTGTCATTTTAGTATTAAGAACGTTGCCCAAATCGAAATAAAGCTCAAAATACAAGTAGTGGCTCAAAAGTTTAGGCTAAAGTTAGATTTCATTTTGTACGAGTAATAAGAGCGTAGATGTTTGTTTTATGGAGCTGCCCTTATCTATATTTTTTATGTTTCTGAATGTTGTAAATTTCGAACAAGATTGTTGAGAATGCCTGTATCGTCACGCTCTTTAAACAGCAATGTAAACGGATGATGATAACAAATACCTTCTGCCTGCAGTCATGCCCAATAAAGTCTATCATCATCTGCCTAGCCTTTTCCCAACTATGTTGGGGTCGGCTTCCAGTCCAACCGGATGCAGCTGAATACCAGTAACACACACATGGAGCGACTGCCTGTCTGACCTCCACAACCCAGTTACTGGGTAACACGATACCCCTAGGTAAGACTGGTTGTTAGACTTTCGGGCTTCTGACTACCCGTAACGACTGTCAAAGATCTACGAATGACAGCCGGGACCAACGGCTTAACGTGCTTTCCGAGGCACGGAGGGGTCTCGGTATGTAAAGAAGGTGACCCATCCACAGGCCAACCGCGGCAAGCGTAGCTTAACCTGAACAATCGACCTGTGCGGATGTTATTATACCAAAAATATGACCTTACTATCAGAAGTTCCTAGTCAATTATGGCCTACAGAAATAGCCCAACTACTTCCGCTCTTTCTTTCCCTCCTATTTAATGTAACATAACCTTTACAAACCCATCGCTTAAAGTCTTTCGCTGCCATAAACCAGATTCCAGAAAATCAATGGCTGCAAAAACCGCCATGAACTTTTGCCTGCATATACAATTCTTCCGGGAGAGATGTAAAAAGGTAAAAACGACGGGTAGGTAAAAAGTGGTGGAGTAAAAAGTGGGATCGCGATAGGTGAGGCGAGTCGGCGCGAGCGCAGCGCGTGGCGGGCGCGTGCCTACCGACCAATTACACATCTTCGCCTTTATTACAAGAACGCTCATTAGACTTGGGTGTAGAGCCGTGAAGTGGAGGATGCGGTTGTTTTAATTTTGTTTGATTTATTTTTTTCATAAAGTTATTCGTTGAGATCTTTTTGGGTGTAAGATGTGGTTCATTACACATTTTTGTGTTATATTTTATATCGAGTACGCTTTGAAGAAAGTTTTGCAAGGGGTCTCACATTAGGTGGGGCCTCTTTCAAAAGGCACAGGATCTTACATTGTATTATTACCTAGCTACACTGCAAGGAGATTTTCGTATCGTGCAGTCACGCTATACAACGTGTAACGTTAAATGCGCAAAACCTCAGAAACCCCAACTGATTTTTAATTCAATTGACCTATTTCAGACAGAAAATAAGTCATTAAGAAAATTGTAAAGGTCTTATGTGCTGTATTAGTTTTACTGGCCATTCTGATCGTTTCTTGCGTCTGCGACGACGCTTTATCGAGGGAGGAGTCGTCACCGGGCCGCTGCGCCGCGCTGACATTGGGTTGCTTGACCTATTAATAAATAGACACGGCAACGTTTTTAATGAAGATTTTTTGAAAACTGTGACCTATATTAAAAAGTGGTTCAATTAAATCTGCTCGTTATTCTGATCAAACTATTTTCAGGTTTGCGCATTTAACGTTACACGTTGTATAACTAAACCATCACCTAATTCACCAATATTCTTGTCACTCTTCACCACACCCTTGAATTTCACCATAGAATTACAGTTGCAGCTCTCTACAAAGACCCTTACATCTTCAAAGCACCGCATCCACGTCTCTTCCTCCTTCTGAGGTCACGATTGAGTATGCGCACCCGAGTGTATCGCCTGCCAGGTCAACACGGTTAGTTTTTCCTCGCGAACTAGGCGCGCCTAGCGGCTCTGCCTGCATTTTTTAACCTAACTGATGGTTACAGATCGGTCGGTTGACCACAACCACTGCTTCTTGAAATAGCTCCATATGTCTTCAGCTGTCAGTTTTTATGATAATGTATCTTGTACAGTTTTTTTTGGTTTTTATATTTTCGTTGTGTTAGATTATTAGATTTTGTTTCCAGGTTGAAAAAGTTTGTTAAGAAGATTACGAATTACTTCGATTAGAAGGTTACTATGACGTATACTTACCTAACTTATTTTAGTCAGGGATACGTTTAAAATAAGTATGTTATCACAGCTCTTGCCAATGCTATTTTTCATCTAGTTAGTAACTCTTAATTATATTAATCATATCTCTCAATCTGTGTGTTTCTTTCCTCAAAATACCATTTCACACACCAATCTACATGGTCTTCATATGATCAGACCAAGATTATGTCTGGACTTTAAAAGAGACTGTGACCTCTGAGTTTGTTTCGGCCTTTCTTCTCAGAGTAGTCAGATAGGAAACGCCGACCTTACCTAGTTTTTAAAAATATGATTGACGTGTAAAAGTGTTTGTACAAATCTACTTACAGAAATAAAGTAAAATCATTTATTTATTTATTTATTATTCACAAAATCTCTTTGAAATTTTATCTTAAAATATATAAACTCGTCTTACAGCCAATTGCGGATTTACAATTTAATAGCAATACTGAATGCAAAAACAAACATACATAATGAAGTGAACAGCCAGCACCATCTAAGCATTGCTGAGTGTACAGTGTGGATGAGTGTGTAGGGGTGTGCATGAGGAGTTGCGAATGGGGTGCGTGAATATGTTATAGTGTTATGTGTTGATTGTCTGTATACCTTCTATCAATAAATTTATTTATCAACTAGCTGCGCCCCGCTGTTTAACCCGAATAAGTCTCGATCCCGGAGGAATATCGGGATAAAAATTATTCTATGTGTTAATCCTAGTTATAAACTATCTGTGTGCCAAATTTCATCAAAATTAGTCCAGCGGTTTGAGCGTGAAGAAGTAACAAACATACACACATACACAGAAACTTTCGCCTTTATAATATTAGTGTGATTCGTCACATTCTGACGTTATAAATTGTTTCCTGAATATATGTACCTTTTTACCTTTATCATAGTATCTACTCCTGGTTTTAAATCTATACTTATTAACGGGCAGACAATCAACCTACCGTCATAGCATCACTACACACATAGGGTCGTATCGTTGCTATGATTGCAGGCGGTTGACAAAAATGACCAGTTAGGTGCCCAGCGACCCGGAGGCAGTGGTCAAACCACATCCGGTGTAACCGAGTTACTAGAGGGTGATTTATTATAATTGATGCCATTTCTAATGAGAGTGAGCCATGTGGAAAAGACTTATTATGAGTAGTTAGAGCGAATCGTGGATGATGTTAGGAAGAAGTAATGAAGTAACTCTAAACATGTTCTTAATTATTGAAGTTGGCAACTCTCATAATATACTTTATACAAGACTAGATCACGCCATCGAGAAGAGTATACTAATTTTTTTAGTTTATTTTTACAAAAGTGCAGATTACTTAATTGTTAACGTTATCACATTAATATTATAAAAGCGAAAGTTTATGAGTGTGTGTGTCTGTGTGTTTGTTACTTCTTCACGCTCAAACGGCAAAACCAATTTTGATGAAATTTGGCACACAGATAGCGTATAACCAGGATTAACACATAGGATACTTTTTATCCCGATATTCTTACGGGATCGAGACTTATGCAGGTGAAACCGCGGGGCGCAGCTAGTAAGTTTTCAGTGAAAGGTTGACAATATACTCGTATAAGCTATTAATTGACACCACTTTCATCTCTTTACACCCAGGCCCAAGATTGTATGTAATCGTTTCATTCTCCTTTAGATAGTTGAAAAAATGATGATCACAACCATTACTGTCATATTGAAAGCCTGTACTTATGCTCTCTAATCATCACGTACAACGAACAGCTCCCAAATTGAATTTCACATGCCAAACTAGATCAAAGACCGGTCGTTATATTACCATATGAAAGATGGGTATAATATAATAGATTAAACTCACATGGTTACCGGTAACGAACAGTTAGGCGTTTAAACGATTAGTTAGCGAGTGCACACGAGCGGCTCGCCCGTTGTTTAGTATAAAACATAGTTATTAGCTTATTATTCCGTCCACCAATTAGAACAGGGCTTTCTAATACTCGTAGCACCACGTTCTTTTTAACTAGATTGTGTGCATGTTTATATTTTGTTGCAATTAGACGTTAATGAGAGAATTCCGTGCTTCATTGTGAGAGAATATGGTATGAGAAGTGTTAAGCTACGGTTTTCTAGAAGAGCGGTGGCCGCCAGATGGCGTCCATCATTTATCGGTGAATGCCGTCACTGAAACGTTATTTATGAAAGTAAGTTGGTCTGTTTTCCTAGAGAAAAACTACGGTTTCCTAGAAGAACGGTGGCCGCCACACACTGTTCTTCTTGGAAACCGTAGTTTTACACACTGTAGGGGTGTTAGAATAGAGAAACTAAGATTAAGAATATTAAATCATATCAACTTTACACAATCGTGAGAAAAAAAAAATATATAAAAATGAACCGCTATCATAAGTCGACTCGAAAAAGAAGACTGTAGCTCAATATTCTTACTGTCTTAAGTACAAAATTATAGCTAATTTATCTATCAGATTGGCTCTTTTGATAGAATTTGGGAACTCCTAGGACAATAGTCAAGGCTACACAGATGTTTTTGTCTTGAAGTAAAATAAATGCATTATAAATTAAGATTATAACCTTCATCTATTCTTGCTATCAAAGCCATGTATCAGCTCAATTATTTTATTGCTTAACACAAAAAGAAAGACAAACACAATTTGCCTTTTAGACCAACGAAACAAACACAAGTTCAGTTCCACCCAGAAACTCAAACAATAAATCTAGATAGAATCAGAGCGAATAATATCATTAAAACAACACTGTCGTTTGACGATCGACGACTCTATTATACAGAGGACAGCTGGCCACCATTTATTTTGACACTACATGATGCATCGGGTCCCGTACGGGTAACTGCGTTTATTGTTCAAGATGACGCATGGACGTGGAGCTTATGAATGAATATGTTGTGGATTGTTCTAATTTGAAGCGTAGATAAAGTTGTTAAAAAAATATGTTCGAATTAAATATTTAACCGAAACGAAAACCAATTATTAAGCCATGGATCACACCCGGGCTCCTTAGGTATATTCGAAACTGGGACAATATGTATAGCAAAATGAGAAGAGATGCTGATAATAATACTCTGAAAATCACCTATAATCAATATAAAAAAAATTGCAACAATTTATTAAAGAAATGAAAACGAGAATATGAACGACATGAATTTGATAAATATCGCAAGAACCCGGGAGCTACCTGGAATCTCATTAGAACTATCTCCAATCTTCAAAAGAGTAAGGCTTCTACTAGTGAGTTGCTATTTATAACTCTAGATCCAATCAATCACTTCAGTCTGTCAACGACTTTTTCGCAAACGTGGGAACAAAACTTGGATCTAAAATCTTTAACTTCGCAAACTATAACTCTACTAACACTTCTGATTCTGGCACTTTATTTATTTATTTATTTATTTAAACTTCTCGCACAAAAGGTACAAAGGCGGACTTAATGCCTTAGGCATTCTCTACCAGTCAACCAAGGGTGGTGAAGAGATAAGATGGCAGGTGCTTTGGTTGACACGACGATGATAAAAATAAACAAAAATAAAACACTAGACAAATACATAAATAGGTTATAAACACATACATACGATTTACTATAATATATATTTATAATATATATTTAAAATATATAAATATTTATGTGTATATATATATCTATAATATATAAATATATACAAATTCAAAGAAGAGAGGTGTTGAGATGACTCTACACTATTTATTTTGAAAATAACTCTGCAATTTCCGCTTAAATGTATACCGACTAGTGGCCGTCCTGATATCAAGAGGAAGCGCATTCCAAAGAAGAATGGACTGAATATGAAAGGAAGAATGAACAAAGTCAGAAGTATGAGAAGGACAAAGTAGGAGAAGGTTGTTAGAAGAACGCAGATTCTTAGCATGAGAAGAACATAGATATTGGAAGTGAGACACGAGATAAGAAGGAGGAGTAGGAGAGTTGAGAAGGGAGAAAAGCGTGGTCAAAGCGCGCAAATTTCTTCTTTGGCGAATGGACATCCATTTGAGCTCAGACCTATAACTCGACACATGGTCATATTTCCTAAGATTGAATATGAACCGGATACCATTGTTGAGCAATCTGTCAAGCTTATCCAATAAAACCGCATTCAAGTCAAAGTAGCACACGTCACTATAGTCGATTATAGGGAAAATCAAAGTCTGCACAAGCATCGTTTTCGTTTTAGCGGGCAAAAAGTTTCTCAGACGATACAGGGATCGCAGAGTACCATTGACCCTTTGACAAACACTAGCGACCTGACGTTGCCAGCTAAGTGTCGAGTCAAGATGCAAACCGAGATCTTTCACAGTAGGGGTGATGGGTATGACGGTACCATTGAAAATAAGGGGAGGAAGAGAGCTAAGCGTCACTCTACCCATCATGCGTGAGCTTCCAATTACAATGGCCTGACACTTTGAGGGGTTTACTGACACCCCGAAACTATCAGACACTTTAGATGTCCACCATAACTCGATGGCTATTTTCGGCACGAACAACGAAGAGATAGATTATTTTATTCGTGGCCTACGACTAAGTAGTGCTACGGATTGGGATGGTATTCTCGTATCTGTAATCTACAGTGCTAGAAGCACTCTTGTCCCAGTTATCTGCCACGTGTTCCACCTTGCCTTTACATCTGGATTATTCCCAACGGTGTTCAAAAAGGCCGCTGTGAACCCTATTCACAAGAGTTGAGACAGAGACTTTGTCAACAACTACAGAACCATATCTGTATTAACAATTCTGTACAAACTCTTCGAAAAAGTACTGAATAAACCTCTGCTCCATTACCTTAGCTCACAAAACAAACTCACTAATAACCAATATAGACTCAGATCAGGCAAAAACACAGAGGATGCCATATTAGAATTAATAGGTTCAGTAGCTCAAAATATAAACAACAAGGATAAATCTATAGCTATCTTCCTTGATCTTTCTAAAGATTTTGACACTGTCACTGTCCCCTTGCTCCTCAGTAAACTAGAAAGGATTGGTATAGGATACCTACCGCTTACTTTGTTTACCTTAGTGGTCGCTCGCAAATCATCAGGATAAACAACCAAACCAATAAGGAAGCATTCCTCACCTACGGAGTCCCGCAAGGTAGTGTCTTAGGACCTACCCTATTCCTGGTTTACATAAACGAGATCTGTAAACTTGATCTAAGAAACTCCAAAGCTTACGCTGATGACACTGCTATCCTGGTTCGAGGCAGTGATTGGGACGAAGCTCGGCTTCAGGCAGAGTCAGCCTTGCGAGTTACTGTGAGATTGCTCACACAGAATTTGCTCACCCTCAACTGGGATAAAACCAGATTTATCACTTTTATTCCAAGGAAAGCGCCACAGCCAGCCGTAGAATGTGCTAGTGGGGAGGTACAAGCACACTACACTTACACTCCACAGACACGCACTACACTCACATACACTCCCACATGCATAATTAAACACTTACCTATTTGAATGTTTTACTATTTTAATTTTTTACTTTTTTATTTTTACCACATATTTTATTTATTTTTTTAATTTCTTAATATGTGTCATTGTTCTCTGAGAATCTGGAACGCTGTCGTCTCTGGGAAATGTATGGGAAATGTTTTTCGATTCAGTAACACTATGTGCAATTGTCCATATAATAATAATAAACATTTATTTCAGACCAGGTCCATATTTTGTCAGTAAAAATATACTTCCCTCCGTGCTTCGAAAAACACGTTAAGACGTTATTCTCGGCTGTCGTTCGTAGATTTTTTAAATACTATGAGTATTTAAAAAATCTACGAATGACTTATTTACTAGGTTTTTTGCCTCGGAAAGCACGTTAAGACGTTGGTTCCGGCTGTTATTCGTAGATCTTTGACAGTCTTTTGACGTAGTTAGGAGCCCGAAAGTGACAACCAGTCTTACCAAAGGGTATCGTATTACCCAGTTACTGGGTTGTGGAGGTCAGATAGGCAGTCGCTCCATGTAAAATACTGGTATTCAGCTGCATCCTATTAGACTGGAAACCGACCCCAAAATCGTAGGGAAAAGGCTAGGCAGATTGATTGGTAAACAAATAGGTGTACTTATTTGTTTAATACCTATTTCTAGAACGGGGGGAGATTAACACCCATATTTCAAGACATTTCCCTTATTCTCCCTCATCCCTTCCATTTTCCCTCAGTGACATTGGCAGTTAAGACTTCTTATAAATTGACATAAACGTCAATTTTCTATAATTGGAGGTGAGGAATCATATACCAACCCAAGGAATGTACTTGCAAAAAACATTGAACTACCCTAATCTAACAGAAATGTTATTACATTCTTTTAACACATTACTCAAAAACGAAGCCTACAAATCAACAACTCAATGAACCCGCCGTCACTTAAGCCGTCATCAAATTAACCATCTCAATCTGTACAACAGTTATTGTCTACGGTACTTAGCTGTCAGTAATTTGGGCAATCACATAGTTATACAGTGAGTAATGTGCTTATACCCCGACAGGTACAAGCTCGATGGTATACCCACTTTATTAGGGAACCAGTGGCCGGAACAATAACTGTATGGAACTGAGAATTGAATCGTTATCATGATGTCAAGAAAAAACGGTAAGGTTCAGTGGTACCTAATAAAATGTTGAGTTGGTGACGTTGTTAGTTGTACCGTAGTCGTTCCGCCTGCGTATTCCATTAGTTAGATACTGACATATGTACATAATTTGCTGTGCTTAAAGTTTCGATCCCAAAAAACAGAATTAAATAAATCGCAAAATCTTTAGTAATTACAGAGATAGAACTAGAGTTCCTAGAAAATTACGGCGTGATTTAGTATCTCTCAATCTCGTATGAGTTTCTAAATTCCTCGAGGAAGCCCAGGAGTTAGAATTTAAAAAGAATAAAACAAAATGCCCTGCATTAGGATATCTGATACATCTGAATGATTTTTCCTACCTACAACTAATGCGGCCAGTGAATTTGGCATACACTAGAAATGTTTTCTCACAGACAAGATAAATCATTGCGAATGATGTATAATTTGCCAAAGTACAGGGCAATGTGAAATGAAAACGCGTATAAGTTCCCCGGGAAGAAGCTCATTTTTACAAAATACAGTCCTCGCGGGCAATTACACAGTAAATGCATATATCACGGGGGACAGAAAAATGGGTGTTTTCTATGATGTCCGATTTATGCAGGTCTGTTTGCATTTTAATTATAACATGTTTGCAAGTAGTTGCATTTGAAAATGTAGTGGAACACGCGGTAGGCTCCAATGTGATATCAGGGTTTGATTCGGAAGTCAGCAAAATGTTAATTTATTATCACTACATAGTATAAAACAAAGTCGCTTCCCGCTGTCTGTCCCTATGTATGCTTAAATCTTTAAAACTACGCAACGGATTTTGATGCGGTTTTTTTTAATAGATAGAGTAATTCAAGAGAAAGGTTTATATGTATAATAAATGCATAATATAGTAGAGAAACACTGATCATTTTAGGGGTTTCTAATGTGATGTCGTAAATAAATACATTTTTTTGCGCTTACATTGCAAACGCTGGCTTAACCCTACGAGATAGATCAAAATAATGTACTACAGTATTGTACACCTTAAAAAGGTCTACAAAACAGTCCGCGATGGCATATATCTATCTCTTAGGGATAACCCACAATAACCATTTTTTATCCTATACTTTTTAAGATAAATAATGGCTCTAAAATTATCAGTGTTTCTCTACTATATTATGCATGTATTATATGCATATAAACCTTCCTCTTGAATCACTCTATCTATTAAAAAAAACCGCATTAAAATCCGTTGCTTATTTTTAAAGTTCTAAGCATACATAGAGACAGACAGACAGCGGGAAGCGACTTTGTTTTATACTATGTAGTGATAGTGATCAGCATTGCACCCGTGCGAAGCCGGGGCGGGTCGCTAGTAATGTTATATAAAAACTTTTAAATTCAATATTTAAGCATTCATATACCTACAGTGGTATTTTTGAGAATTTATATGTATAGACTTATAGACAGAAAAAGATCGTAAATTGTAATTTATTTTTCCTGTCAATAAGTAAGTTACTTGTTTTACAATAACTTGTTAACATCGGCATGCCTTGTTAGTAATAAACTGTCTTATAAAACTGCTAACTCTGATGCAATATCACAATTATTATGAGATTATGCTAATCCAAACCATTTATATTCGTAATCCAATTATAACACCACGTGTTGTAAATTGACGTGTTTATAATGATACAAGATACAGTTCTCTTATGCGATTTTAAACACCGACGGTGTTTCAAGATGTATCCTATTTTGTTTCCAAAAAATAAACAAAAAAAAAAAAGGCCTACAAAGTGTCTCTAAATTGCTATTGAGAATATTTATGTGGTTTTCAACATACAAGTAAGTCCACTTTTCAGCACTGCAATAACCTAACTATCCATTAGTCTGAACTACCTTTTCAACAAGAGGATGCAATGGCAAAGTATGTCTTTGATTATAAAACCACAAAAATAAAGGAAAGTCATACTAAATTCGGGTACATTTTGACGGCACGGTTGGCGCAGTGGTTAAGCGATTGACTGCTGCGCTGCGTGTCGCGGGTTCGATTCCCGCACGGAACAAATATTTGTATGACCTACATGTATTTGTTCCGAGTCTGGGTGTTTTTCTATCTATAATATGTATGTATTTACAAAAAAAAAAATGTATATAAGTAGTTTATCAGCCATCTTGTTACCATAACACAAGCATTAGGTTGCTTAGCTTGGGACAAATGGTGCTGTGTGAAATGTCCAGGGATTTATTTATTTATTATTTATTTTCCCTGATGTGTCGACATCTATGGAAAACGCGCCTCGCCGTGAGAACGCGCGCCCGTCCGGTTTTCTCAAGCGCGCCACAAGAACGCACTGATTGCTGTTTGTTTGCAAATATAACGTCTTTTGTAATTTTTGCAAACAAAGTTGATCGGTTAGTGAATGGGCTGAGATATGCGCTTATTTTGCATCTACTCGCATCACTTTGGTGAGGCGAAATAGCCACGAGAGCAATTTGAACTGTGTTTGTAGAAAGTGTGTTTACACCATCTGCTTACCAAATGTTTGACGAGAATCGTAAATGCTCAAGGCGCACTGACATAACTGATAGGTTCTCCAAGCACTTTAAAGTAGATGTGGACTTACTTCTTGAACGGAAAAAATATATGTAAACTAAATTTAATTTTTAAATTGTTTTCATGGTGTATTTTTTTTTCAAAGACATCCGTCATTCTTTCTGTCTATACATTTATAGTATAGTATGTAGTTAGATTTTAATCACAAAGAAAAAAAAAACACTAAATATGGTCTTTTTTAAGGACTGATAACCCCATGATACTGAAAAAATAGAATAGAATACTACGTTCTGTACGAGTCTTCATATTCTGATTGTCATCACCATCATCTGCTTAGCCTTTTCCCAACTATGTTGGGGTCGGCTTCTAGTCTAACCGGATGCAGCTAAATACCAGTATTTTACATGGAGCGACTGCCTATCTGACCTCCACAACCCAGTTGCTGCGTAATACGATACTCCTTGGTAAGACTGGTTGTCAGACTTTCGGGCTTCTAACTACTCGTAACGACTGTCAAAGATCCGCCAATGAGAGCCGGGACCAACGGCTTAACGTGCTTTCCGAGGCACGGAGGGGTCTCGGTATGTAAAGATGGTCACCCATCCACAGACCGACCGCGGCAAGCGTAGCTTAACCTGATCGATCGACCTGTGCGGCTGTTATTATTTACACCATACACACCACACCACCACACACCATGTACATCATATAAATTACAGACGTAATATATATATAGAAATTTTACAAAGGGCCACCATGGGAAACCATGTCTTTTCAGAAGCAAATGAATGCAGGCTACTGTTAAGGGAAAACAGTCAGACATAAACCTGATGTAGAAACTTAACTGTGTTTATGTAAAATTACTGTCTGTCACCTTTACTTTTTGCCAATTAAATTTTTAGCTTTTTTTTAAATAACTGAATAAAGTATCAAGTCCCATCGTTATTATTACTACGTTTCTGTGCTTTATTGTCAGTTGCGGTTTATGCTCCCGTGGCTCGGGCGTATGCGCGCTCTCCCATGACGCCATCTTGCTCTTTTGGGCGGGAAAACGTTAGTATTGTAATGACCACTTTACTTGGAAAATTTGTAGCTAAGTATTTTTGAATTGTTTTTCCATTGGCAAACATATTCTGGGAGCAGATGGCCCATTGGTAACTTACGACTGGATAGGTCGTGGATTCGAACCCAAGCAGGCATTTTACTTTGTGTAAATTATTCCATCACCACTGCTCTCAAAACGGTGAAGGAAAACATCGTGAGGAAACCGGCATGTTCTAGAACGAAAAATTCGAAGACGTGACATCTACCAACCCGCACTGGACCCGCGTGGTGGATTACGGCCCACTCCCTCTCACTGAGAGGAGACCTGTGTCCCAGCAGTGGGAACATTATAGACTGAATCATCATCATCTGCCTGCCTTTTCCCAACTATGTTGAGGTCAGCTTCCAGTCTAACCGGATGCAGCTGAATACCAGTATTTTACATGGAGCGACTGCCTATCTGACCTCCACAACCCAGTTACTGGGTAATACGATACCTCTAGGTAAGACTGGTTGTCAGACGTTCGGGCTTCTGACTACCCGTAACGACTGTCAAAGATCTACGAATGACAGCCGGGACCATCGGCTTAACATTATAGACTGATTATGCTAAACATATTCTGTCATGGCGTATGGTAAATGCAATCAGTATTACTATAGTATTATATACTAGTATACTGAAGGATGCTTATTAAACGCTCATGAAAAGCGAGGTACGGTACATTGCTTTAACTTCACATTTTAGTGATATTTATTTTAGAAGTATGTTAGTTTATTCTTATATTATTTGTTTTATTTAAATATATGCAAATTGTTTTATTATTTCAAGTATGTATTTTATTTTTTTCTTCCATTCTTACACATGGTGTCTACATATCTTTTTATCTAGTTTCGTATAAAAAAGCAAGCACCCACCGTCATCAGAGACAAGATGAAAGGGACAGAAAATATGTACTATTTTCTGTTCTTTACTTCTTGTCTGTTTATTTGTATATAAATGGTTAAATAAATAAGTTAATAGGAACATAGATTTTAGATGTACAGCTGTATATACTAAAAACAATAGTTGAATGACGAATCATTGCATTTGGCCAAAATGAAATAAAACGAAAGTAGCTCTGCTTTCCTTAAATTAACATAACTTGCTTGTTAGCTTTCCTTCATCAATTAATATAACAATACGTAGTTTGTCATCTAACGGAAATTACCCACAGGAAACGTGTATTGTGGCCAGGTTACAGGCTAACAGCCTGTCTCCATATTTGTATAGTGGTGATCTATGGCGAGCCATGCCGGTACCATTAGTGTTACTGCCCCTTAGGGGAATGTTTTTCAAATCAGGTGCGAAAATTGGAAGATAATGTGATATCGATGTTGATGTTAGTAGTGAAAAATTAATGTAGGAGCCACTCATTAATAACGAGGAATCCCTGAAGATGTTGATCTATCATCCAATCTATTCTCTGCCTTCTTAGGGCAGCAATCTCTGACAAATCAATCTTAGCACTATATGTACCGGTAACATTAGTGATGAGATTTTTTTATGTATTTTTTTCACCGTCTTTCTATAGCGTCAAACACACGTACAACAATTTGTGATCACTATTCCACCTTGAAGCAACGCAGGTATAGTATCATCATCATCTTCATGAGTTTACAGCAGTCCACTGCTGGACATAAGACTATCTAATTGCACGCCATCAACTCTGGGATGGTATATCTTCATGGAACTACGTAGAGTAAGCGGGATTCTAATTTTTTTTTTTATTTTTTTTATAAAACTTTGCCCCACACTAGGAATTTCTCCTGTATTGTGGGTGCGTTTACAAACATTTAAACTCACATACACAAACAGCCAGACCCGGAACAACTACTTGTAGGTCACACAAATATTTGTTCCGTGCGGGAATCGAACCCGCGACACGCAGCGCAGCAGTCAATCGCTTAACCACTGCGCCAGCCGTGCCATCAAAACTTGAATCTCAATAGAAAAATGCAGCTCTCATGTTTAATGAAAAGAGGTGCAACAACTGCTCAAGTAGCAAATTAGCAAGTTTAGTGCGATCTCATGGCGTGTTCGGACGTTTAATGAAACCGATACACGGATAGATGAATCGCTTTAAATAAATTGCACTGTCTGGTATATGGGCGATCTTTGATTAATCGATCAAACTAGATATGTAACATTTCTATTTTGTGAGTCACTTCTTTTATTCTTGGTCATAATATAAAGCTGCTATAAATAGAAATGAGTAACCAATTTAGAGGTTTGTGCGGCTGAATAGTCGGTCTAAAAAAGGCAACGGGGTTAGACTGTATGTCGAAGACGAAGACCCGAGGCATGCAAATTGGGGGAGGTGTATGTCCATCGTGAAGTAGGGAATCAAACAAACATAGATGATATCTATCTGCTGTAGTGTTTCATAAAATTGTTAGGAATTAGGATTTTCAGCGAATACATTGTTTATTTATTTAAACTTCGCTCCACTTAATGCCTTAGAGGCTGTTCATTTATTACATAAGACAATTTTAACCACTTTCTAACCCCCCTCGTCCTGTCTTAAGAAAAAATAAGACGTGGATGACGATGATCCCCCCTTTCAATATTAAGTAAGGTCAGTATCTGCCAAATTTCCAAAAAAAAGTTACGAAAATATAAAAACTTATATTTTTTGCTTAATTATTTATAATTTTTACTTACTTTTTTATGTTTTGCTTACTTTTGTGACCTTACGTAAGAACAATCTAGACTCCTCCCACCCCCACGTAAGAAAAATTAAGACTTGTTTGGACCCCCTCCCCCTGAAATTTAAGAAATGAACAGCCCCTTATGTGGCCTTTACTCAGGTGACTATAGCCGCACGATTTTCGCCGCACAGCGAAAATCGACTGTTTAAATGGCAATTCGGCTAGGCTCATCATCTGCCTAGCCTTTTCCCAACTATGTTGGGGTCGGCTTCCAGTCTAACCGGATGAAGCTGAATTTTACATGGAGCGACTGCCTATCTGACCTCCACAACCCAGTTACTGGGTTATACGATACCCCTAGGTAAGACTGGTTGTCAGACTTTCGGGCTTCTGACTACCCGTAATGACTGTCAAAGATCCACGAATGACAGCCGGGACCAACGGCTTAACGTGCTTTCCGAAGCACGGAGGGGTCTCGGTATGTAAAGATGGTCACCCATCCACAGACCAACCGCGGCAAGCGTAACTTAACCTGATCGATCGATCTGTGCGGCTGTTATTATTTAGCAACGGGCCCCTCAATTTGGCTAGGCTGTAGGTGACTAAAATCGCAAGTTTCAACTTTTGTCGTGCGGTGTCAGGTCGCATGCGGCGGGTGACTAAAATCAATCGTAAAAATGCTGTCGCAGGCGATCGCCCGCCGCATGAAGGTCGATATTTTGATGCAAAATGAACTAATCACCTGCGATTTTTATAGACCTGTTTAATAGGGTGGCGATAAGGCTTGTGAGGCGATTTGGTAAGCGACCAGCCACACGGCGTAAATGAACCTAGTGAAAATCCCTCATTAGGCATTCTCTTCCAGTTAACCAAGGCTAAAAAAAAAAAAATTAAATAGTTAAAAGAAATGCCCGTACGGCCGTACCTATATCGTTTCCTCAAACATCAACACGACAACTCCATCAAGCGTCTAACCCTACCCCCTATTTACGGTCGTACCCACAATTGCCATATGTCACACAGTGAACCCTCAGAATTCAATAGTGTTGCGCAGTGACCGTGGCAAATAATACGTTTGCGTTATACCGAGGTGACCCGCCCCTTGTATCTCTGCTTCCTTCGGTTTACGTCGGCTGAGCGGGTTAACTGCTACTTAGAACGTGGACTATTGTTTACCTGGTTGGAGGAAAAGGTTGTGAGTTTATTGATATGAATAGTGTAGAATAACAGTCTAAGGTTGATAGCAAATCATTTCTTTCAAGGCTTTGGTGGCTAATGCAGATTGTTTATGCTGGATAGAGTAGATAATCTAAACTAATATTATTATGAGAAAAGTTTTGATTTTTTTTACGTTTGTTTGTTACGCTTTCACGCTTAACCGGTCAAGCACCGCGAGCGGGCACTTTTAGATATATATAGCGGACGATTTTAAGACTTATCTTTACTACAAATACAGTTTTAAATCGGTCGGTGTTTACTGGCACGTTTTTGTGCCGCTGGGGCTCTAGAGGTTAAACGGCTAAACAGATTGTATGAAAATCCCGATATTACGACGGCATCGAGACTTATGCGGGTGAAAACGAGGGCCCACCTAGTTAAAATATAAAGATTCTTCTCTTATGTCAACAAACAACTGAACAAGAGTGTTTAGATAATTAGAAAACTGAATTAGATTTAACAGACAATATTTTGGAAACTAGTGAAGAAAATATGCATACCTTAGCCCCACATTTCTCGAAACCTCAGACTTATTGCTTAGACAGACAGATAGAAGTAACACAGAAAAAATACATGCATCGAAGGCAGTTCATTAACGTCACGCATTTCATGACAAGCGATCGTTTGCCTGACAAAAGTGATCCAACAACAGCATAACACAATAATAGTTGGTTTGGTTGCAAACCTGACGATGGTATTGTACACAAACTTCGGAACACAATGGGTAGGCGTAAGACGGTAGATGATATAACTGTGATAATATTATGGCACGCGACCCATGATGTCATCGTCATGGGTCATTATAGCGTCACTGTACTGTTTTTAAAGGGAGTTTATAAGGAAATTACACAATTATAAGACGCGTTTTTGTTGATGGAAATGCTGTCATAGGTTTGATAAGAACAGGTAAAGAAGTGCAGCTCATTGGGCAATTTTTGGTGTCGGTATCTTGTATCATTAGTATTTTTTACCCTATGTTCACCAGACGCTGCAAATACATTGTGAAATACAGAGGACTTTGTTACAGAGATACCTGCTTTTTTGATTTTAGCAATATTTATCAGAAGCCTGTAACAACAATAAATTATATTCTGTTCTACTCTACAATACCAGTAGAATATACATATAAACATATCGATTATCCTCCTTATCGATTTCGATAACGGCGATTCTTTGAAATTAGTAGATACTAAATCTATGTCTACAACAAAGTGTTTACTTTGCAGTTGCAGAACAACCTCTCGAGTTTATCTCATTTTACGAAGCCCACGAAGAAAAGCGGATGGCATTATATATTTACAGTCCTACAACCTATTATTTGTTTGGCGCCATCCGGCCGGACATATCAGTGAACAATCGATTCATAAGAAGTACTTCTACATTGACCGTTTGAACAAGGACACAAGCTACCTCACTCACTCATCTACTTAATCGCTGTCGTCTCCGCTTCCACACAGCATCACCATAAAAACCAGCGGAAACGTCCGTCAGTGCCTCCAAACCACACTCCGAACAGTAATTATTACACCTCGCCGGATAACCGACAAAAACTTGACGTCACCTAACCTGTTAATAGGCTGGATTGAAAGCAAGCCTTCTGAAGCTAGCCGGTTATTTCTCAGACATTTATATAAAAGTTTATTAGATGCTATTGTGGAACTAATTTCCGTTCCAAGGCATTTGTGGTGGAAAGCTTTGAGATGAGGATATTTATCGTGACTTGTTAGCAGTGAAAACTAAAAGTGAAGCAGAGATTATCGTCGACTGTGCAAATACGAATTATCAAATATTTCGGCCACGTGGTTCGTAAAGAACACTCCATGGAACGACTCGTTGTCCAGGGACAAGTGGAGGGCAAGCGGTCACGCGGTCGGTCACCTACGCGCTGGACAGACCTTATCAAAGCATCAACACAAACCTCCATTACAAGACGCTGAAGACCGGAATAAGCAGAGGAGCATCGCGAGGGCTGCTTTGGCCAAAGAAAATGCAGAGTCATCAACCACGAAAACTCTGTCAAGATTGAACGACTAAGGAGGGAGGTTATCAGTGGGTTTTAGGTCTGGTGCGAGTGATTGGGTTTTGAAAGACAATGTGCTGTGCTGTAGACGTGGAAGATAAATACACTGTCATTGGTTAAATCTGGATGTACAATAAGTGCATCTATTGAAAGAACTGATGTATTCCGGCGCCCCAGGAACAGCCAACTAACTGTTCGACTATAGCATAAATTTGACTTTTCCAGAAATTTTATTTAGCAGGAGTCAGGGTGGTTTTGATAGTTCAAGTGTTGTGCTACTGACATACGTCAGTAGTACAACAGTAGTTGACTGTAGAATAAATAAAATAAAACCAACTTGAGCAAAAGTATTTATTTTTTTAAATTTTTTATTTATTTACTAAAATTACGTAAATAACACCTTAATAGCTATAACACCAATGCGATGTTACTACCACAAAGATGTAAATCTAACTCATATTGACTACTCAAAAATAAAATACATAATACAATAAAAAATACTATCACAAAAACAATTAAAAATACAATCAAACATACAAATAAAATACAAATACCATTAAAAATACAATTTAGAATTTTTTCTCCACATTTTCAATGCACTTCAATGCCACTCCTGTGAACTTCATCAGGCTGCAGTGAAACATATCTACCTCATTTGAAATAATATTCAACAATTTTATGGCGGGTGACAAGGGAGCAAACTTGTTCAGGTTAGTTAAGGTTAGGTTATATCTGAAGGATATTGCTAATTCATTGATTCATATGTCCGAAAAAAGTTGTCTGCTCAACAACGTAAATAATTGATTACGATTTTATGCATGTTTTTTGTCTTCTATACTCTTTCACACGCTGTCTACATCTCTCTATCTAATGTCCTATCGCAGGTATGCTGGAAGAGATTTCTTATGAAATAAGCATCACCTTTGTACCTATTTTTGTTGTCTGTTTATACAACGTGTAACGTTAAATGCGCAAAACCTCAGAAACCCCAACTGATTTTTAATTCAATTGACCTATTTCACAGAGAAAATAAGTCATTAAAAAAATTGTAAAGGTTTTATGTGCTGTTTTAGTTTTACTGGCCATTCTGATCGTTTCTTGCGTCTGCGACGATGCTTTATCGAGGGAGGAGTCGTCACCGGGCCGCTGCGCCGCGCTGACATTGGCTTGCTTGACCTATTAATAAATAGATACGGCAACGTTTTTAATGAAGATTTTTTGAAAAATGTGACCTATATTAAAAAGTGGTTCAATTAATTCTGCTCGTTATTCTGAACAAACTATTTTCAGGTTTTGCGCATTTAACGTTACACGTTGTATATGTGTGTACATAATAATGGTAAAATAAATAAATAAATAAGTAAATAATCCAATGAATGTTGATAAACTGTCAAAGTGAAACTCATTGTTATTGTTATTGAGTTATGTAAATACCCCGATCCAGAATATAATGTCACTAAAGTTAAAGCCTTATTTTTGTTCTGAAAAGCGAACAGAAAAACAAGTTAGAATTGGAGAATCCGGTCAGCTGAACAGAAAGATAGCTTCAATTAAACAACACAGCCTACAGTCCTTTCCTCGTGCAAGAGATAAGTAGATTCGCTGAAGCAATTTGCCTCGCAGTAGACGCAAAAAACCTATTGAAGAGGCTAACTTTATTTTTAAAAGGAACTACATAGATTCGAACATGTACGTAGACCATAACATGTAGAGAAAAGCTGGTCATTGATACAGCTGTTAAGTGTTAGTATGGGCATGCACTAACTAAGCCGACTGGCTGCTATTAGACCAAAAGGGGTGGGCAGGGATACAGCGGTTTTAGCACGATGAAGCACTATTGCGGACTATATTTGATCACTGGTAAGTTAGACCAGCTGTGCGATACTGTAACCATCTCACCGCGAAAACTTGGGTGAAGTGAGCGTGGAGTGAGTGGTCAATAGTGTCAATCCCTAGCATCAGCATGACTCACAGCTCACTCTAAGCTCGCTTCGCCTTAGTTATCACGGTGAGATTTTTCCAGAATCGACCGGCTGTAGTCATGTAAAGTGTATATGGATTAAGCAGTGTGTTTGAACGTTAGTTATTCACCGAGATGCACTAGTTAGTTTTTAGGGTTCCGTAGTCAAGAAAGAACCCTTATAGTTCCGCCATGTCCGTCTGCCCGTCCGTCTGTCCGCAGTTTATCTCAGAGACTCTTAGTACTAGAAAGCTATAATTTGGCATGGATATACATATGTATACCACTTTGCCACTGACTGTGGTAAAATAAAATCATTAAAAAAAAAAAGTTTTTAGGATACCTCCTCTGCACGTAAAGTGAGGATGTTTTTCCCATGGTGTGGGGTATCGTTGCATACCCTACACCATGGGAAAAACTCTTTCAAAAATATTGCGGGTTTGTGAAACAATTTTTCGATTCAGGGATCCATTTGTGAAATATTAAACTTTAAACTCAATAGTCCCCCACCCCCGCCAGGTTAATGGTTGTTTTTGGATATGTGAAAAAAATCACGATAGTAGTACTTATACATATATAACGAAGGAAAACTGTCACAGCTAAGTTGTAGGCTTTGCAAGTTTACGAGTGCGACCATCTCACCGTGAAAGCTTGGGTGAAGTGAGCGTGGAGTGAGCTGTCATTCGCTAGGGATTAACATTATTAAGTGCTCACTTCACTTATGATTTCACGGTGAAATTTTTACAGAATCGACCGGCAGTTACAAGTTTGTATTACCTACTTAATTAAAATAGAGCAAATAAATTAACTAAGCTTGAATGACCAATCGTAATAAGTAACTTTATCAAACACGATAATAGCCGGTCTTATCTTAAAACCTTGCAAGCGGAACCGGCACAAAAGCTAGTCTGTGACCTGATTCCGAGGGCGTGGTCCAACCTCCAATCTTAAAATACTAAGTACGAAATCATTTTATTACAAAATTGAAATGATAAATTGTTCCTGTTGAGCGAAAAGTCACTAAGTCATAAAATTATTATAATCAAATAACAGCAGAACTTTACAATTCTTATTCTTTCTATTTTTCTTTTTTATCAGTCGTGAAATAAATTAGAGGTTTTCAAGACGGACAATTATTTAGTTTTATTGATGATGTCGAACTTTCAGTGAAGAAAACGGTAGTTATTTAGATACCATGCATTCTTGTGAAAATAAATCTTTTTTGAAATTAAATGAAATTGTTTTATTTGTAAATACGATACCAGAATCACTTTTACACCTCATATGGAAAAATAAGCTAAATGGATTCGACATTTCCTATCTGAGAATCCCTGAGAAGAAATGGCGAAACAAAGTCTCTTTTAAAGTCCATACATACCTAATCTTGGTCACATCGTGTAAGGTCCATGTAGGCCTGAAATGGTACAACTTTATAGATCCTTAATTTCCTATAAAAACCAACTCGTCATAACATACATAATTTTAAAACTCTCAAAATAGCAAAACAGTGACTTAGTGACTTTTCGCTCGTCAGATGCGATCGTCATTTCGTCAATATTAATGAGATATCTAATGAAAGGTTTTACAGATAAAATGCAACGCCTATACGATTTGTTCGTTGGACTGTGAAAAAGTTATGCGTGTGTGCAGCGCGTAATGACCTGCGTTCTGATTTCAAATTCAAATTGCGGGCAGGAAGGTTGGTTGCTAGGTGTTGCACCTGACTTCTCCTTGGTTGATGAAGCGTTATATTGTTTGTAAGTTCAATGTTAGTTATTGGAAAGCGTAAAAATTAGGAATGTGCATAGAGGATAGTATGAAGTATCCCTAGGGATATAACGTTGAATATATTTCTTGAACGCACTTTTCTGGGTGAGATCACACAAGTCTCCATAAGATTGATTAGTTTATAAAGTGTGTGATATAATATCTATATTTGAACTTATTATAAATTAAAGACGCTTTTCGGATTTTGATGCGGTTTTCACCATCACTAAGATCAGCATTTACCTGTAACACATCAATATTTAACACATCTTTCAAAAAGAATATTTATCATTCCTATCAATATAATAAATGAATCTGAATTGAAATCCAGTACATTTCTAGTTTCTGATGTACTCACAGAAGTACCCACAGATATTTTTCCATACATCCCTTGGGATAAAATATCGCCTCATAATATGTTAGTCTAATTAAGAAAATGATCATTAGATGTTCCTATTAATAACAGTAATAGTGGTTTTAACTGTGAATTCGCATAAAGAGTTCGAAGCATACACTTTATTGTACAGGGAAACAGTTCCTGGCTAGAAAGCGGTCTAGGAAGAACATGTTCCGATAGACTTAGGAATAATTAGATTATAGTACTTTATAACAGTATAATTTAAAAGAGTGTCCGTGGAGTTTCTTGCCCTTTCTTCTCCATAGGTACTTACTATGTTTTGGAATGGGGAACTACCTTCAGATTTCTGACTGACCAACTTCTTGACGATTCTAATTTGCCTGTAAATGGTTTGATTGAAATAAATACTTTGAGTTTGATTAGGGAATAAAGATGAAAATGAAAGTTTTAAGTGAGGAAATGTGGGATTTCCTGATTTGGGTTTCAGGTTCATCACTTTATACGTCCAATAAGCCGTTTGCCTGATGGGATTAGCTATCGGCAAAAATAACGAACCTCCATACAGCCTTTCACCCCTTATTTAACCCCCTAAAGGGGTTATAAAAAAAATCCTTTCTTCGTGCTCACTTTTATTACAAAAGAAAATACCGTGCAAACATTTTATGCTAGCCCCAGGGTATTTTCTTTTCTACTCAACGGTTTGTGTTGTGCACTGTCTGTCAGTGAATGAGTAGAATTAGCAAAATTTCTTCTATTTTTCTGGTCTATCGTCTAGTTCACGCTACTACATAGAAAAATGGTTACCGTTGACTATGTATGATTAGATGATTACATAGGTAGTTATCGAATTTAAATTGGATATTATCATGGCGAATAAACTGGATACATGTGTTAATTATTCACTACGATGAGTGTTAGGTGAATTATATATGTTTTACACGCAAAGGAGTAATGAAACTTTGTAGTATATTCTCTAGTCAATGTTTTCTATAAATGGTCCTTGTTCTAAGGTGCGTCAACTTTTTCTTTTTCTTTCGTGTCAGCACGAGTTACACAAGAGGTGTAATGTGAAGGTGAAAAGATTATCGTCAGTCGTGGAGGCTACTTCAATTACTGAATGATAATACATGAAACATTTTACCGTATCCGTCTAAGTGCTCACATACACGAGCGGTACGTTGCCAACTGCAGCCGTCGACACTCGGGCGGCCGCCGTAGACGCTTCGACGGCAGCCGCTAACAGAGGCAACTGCAGTCGTCGACACTCGGGCGGCCGCCGTAGACGCTTCGACGGCAGCCGCTAACAGAGGCAACTGCAGTCGTCGACACTCGGGCGGCCGCCGTAGACGCTTCGACGGCAGCCGCTAACAGAGGCAACTGCAGTCGTCGACACTCAAGCGGCCGCCGTAGACGCTTCGACGGCAGCCGCTAACAGAGGCAACTGCAGTCGTCGACACTCAGGCGGCCGCCGTAGACGCTTCGACGGCAGCCGCTGACAGAGGCAACTGCAGTCGTCGACACTCAGGCGGCCGCCGTAGACGCTTCGACGGCAGCCGCTAACAGAGGCAACTGCAGTCGTCGACACTCAAGCGGCCGCCGTAGACGCTTCGACGGCAGCCGCTAACAGAGGCAACTGCAGTCGTCGACACTCAGGCGGCCGCCGTAGACGCTTCGACGGCAGCCGCTGACAGAGGCAACTGCAGTCGTCGACACTCAGGCGGCCGCCGTAGACGCTTCGACGGCAGCCGCTAACAGAGGCAACTGCAGTCGTCGACACTCAAGCGGCCGCCGTAGACGCTTCGACGGCAGCCGCTAACAGAGGCAACTGCAGTCGTCGACACTCAAGCGGCCGCCGTAGACGCTTCGACGGCAGCCGCTAACAGAGGCAACTGCAGTCGTCGACACTCAAGCGGCCGCCGTAGACGCTTCGACGGCAGCCGCTAACAGAGGCAACTGCAGTCGTCGACACTCAAGCGGCCGCCGTAGACGCTTCGACGGCAGCCGCTAACAGAAGCAACTGCAGTCGTCGACACTCAAGCGGCCGCCGTAGACGCTTCGACGGCAGCCGCTAACAGAGGCAACTGCAGTCGTCGACACTCAAGCGGCCGCCGTAGACGCTTCGACGGCAGCCGCTAACAGAGGCAACTGCAGTCGTCGACACTCAAGCGGCCGCCGTAGACGCTTCGACGGCAGCCGCTAACAGAGGCAACTGCAGTCGTCGACACTCAAGCGGCCGCCGTAGACGCTTCGACGGCAGCCGCTAACAGAGGCAACTGCAGTCGTCGACACTCAAGCGGCCGCCGTAGACGCTTCGACGGCAGCCGCTAACAGAGGCAACTGCAGTCGTCGACACTCAAGCGGCCGCCGTAGACGCTTCGACGGCAGCCGCTAACAGAGGCAACTGCAGTCGTCGACACTCAGGCGGCCGCCGTAGACGCTTCGACGGCAGCCGCTAACAGAGGCAACTGCAGTCGTCGACACTCAAGCGGCCGCCGTAGACGCTTCGACGGCAGCCGCTAACAGAGGCAACTGCAGTCGTCGACACTCAAGCGGCCGCCGTAGACGCTTCGACGGCAGCCGCTAACAGAGGCAACTGCAGTCGTCGACACTCAAGCGGCCGCCGTAGACGCTTCGACGGCAGCCGCTAACAGAGGCAACTGCAGTCGTCGACACTCAGGCGGCCGCCGTAGACGCTTCGACGGCAGCCGCTGACAGAGGCAACTGCAGTCGTCGACACTCAGGCGGCCGCCGTAGACGCTTCGACGGCAGCCGCTAACAGAGGCAACTGCAGTCGTCGACACTCAAGCGGCCGCCGTAGACGCTTCGACGGCAGCCGCTAACAGAGGCAACTGCAGTCGTCGACACTCAAGCGGCCGCCGTAGACGCTTCGACGGCAGCCGCTAACAGAGGCAACTGCAGTCGTCGACACTCAGGCGGCCGCCGTAGACGCTTCGACGGCAGCCGCTGACAGAGGCAACTGCAGTCGTCGACACTCAGGCGGCCGCCGTAGACGCTTCGACGGCAGCCGCTAACAGAGGCAACTGCAGTCGTCGACACTCAAGCGGCCGCCGTAGACGCTTCGACGGCAGCCGCTAACAGAGGCAACTGCAGTCGTCGACACTCAAGCGGCCGCCGTAGACGCTTCGACGGCAGCCGCTAACAGAGGCAACTGCAGTCGTCGACACTCAAGCGGCCGCCGTAGACGCTTCGACGGCAGCCGCTAACAGAGGCAACTGCAGTCGTCGACACTCAAGCGGCCGCCGTAGACGCTTCGACGGCAGCCGCTAACAGAGGCAACTGCAGTCGTCGACACTCAAGCGGCCGCCGTAGACGCTTCGACGGCAGCCGCTAACAGAGGCAACTGCAGTCGTCGACACTCAGGCGGCCGCCGTAGACGCTTCGACGGCAGCCGCTAACAGAGGCAACTGCAGTCGTCGACACTCAAGCGGCCGCCGTAGACGCTTCGACGGCAGCCGCTAACAGAGGCAACTGCAGTCGTCGACACTCAAGCGGCCGCCGTAGACGCTTCGACGGCAGCCGCTAACAGAGGCAACTGCAGTCGTCGACACTCAAGCGGCCGCCGTAGACGCTTCGACGGCAGCCGCTAACAGAGGCAACTGCAGTCGTCGACACTCAGGCGGCCGCCGTAGACGCTTCGACGGCAGCCGCTGACAGAGGCAACTGCAGTCGTCGACACTCAGGCGGCCGCCGTAGACGCTTCGACGGCAGCCGCTAACAGAGGCAACTGCAGTCGTCGACACTCAAGCGGCCGCCGTAGACGCTTCGACGGCAGCCGCTAACAGAGGCAACTGCAGTCGTCGACACTCAAGCGGCCGCCGTAGACGCTTCGACGGCAGCCGCTAACAGAGGCAACTGCAGTCGTCGACACTCAAGCGGCCGCCGTAGACGCTTCGACGGCAGCCGCTAACAGAGGCAACTGCAGTCGTCGACACTCAAGCGGCCGCCGTAGACGCTTCGACGGCAGCCGCTAACAGAGGCAACTGCAGTCGTCGACACTCAAGCGGCCGCCGTAGACGCTTCGACGGCAGCCGCTAACAGAGGCAACTGCAGTCGTCGACACTCAAGCGGCCGCCGTAGACGCTTCGACGGCAGCCGCTAACAGAGGCAACTGCAGTCGTCGACACTCAAGCGGCCGCCGTAGACGCTTCGACGGCAGCCGCTAACAGAGGCAACTGCAGTCGTCGACACTCAAGCGGCCGCCGTAGACGCTTCGACGGCAGCCGCTAACAGAGGCAGGATTTCATAGATGACGGAAACAGTTATATTCCCGCTATCTCTCCTCTTTGAATTAATTCAACTTAAAGTCACAGTATTACAGTACAGATAGTTGTAAGTTAAACATCAACAAATGATCGTAGTCTTTCAGCCTTGTGTATCCTTAATTCAATTTTAAAAATCAAATTCATAATCTTTAAATCGAGCGAAGACATATGTAGGGTTAGGTTAGGTTAAACGGTTCAATTATTTTATACCCCCAAGAGATGAGATAGTTCTAGATAATGTAATATAAACTAGTATAAAGTAACCAGTAAGACAGCACCAATCAGTCTGAAAGTGTATCGCTTGTGTTTGCTAATGGCCGCGGCGGCCGATAAATATTCATCGCGGCAAAAAAGCAGCGCACGCGCGGCGATGGCCAGCGCGCTTTCTTCTCAGCGATGTAGGAAGGAGATGAGGAGGCTTATTTAGTTATAGATTTGTGATAAATTCAATACATTATTAATTCAAGATAGAGAACTTTTCATAAAGCGTTACTTCTGCCCCCCCCCCCCGTATTTTTAAGAAGGTCCGCATTCTAATCTTAATCTGTCAAAAATGCTATCAATTTACATACATTTTTGACAAGTTTTTGACATTGATTGTTGTTGAGATGAGTGAGATGAGATTGCGACTTGAAAACATTTTTTTTAAGTAGGTACGAGAATTGGCCTTCTGCTGTGCGATTCTGTAACCATCTCACCGTGAAAACTTGGCTGAAGTGAGCGTGGAGTGAGTCGTCAATAGTGTCAATCCCTAGCATCAGTATGACTCACAGCTCACTCTAAGCTCACTTCACCTTAGTTATAACGGTGAGATTTTTCCAGAATCGACCGGTTGATCTCTGTTTCTCAGAGATGTAGGTACTTAGATGAATGTTGGTTAGGTCATATATTGAAGGCCAAACTTCAAAGAGGGTAACTGGATTGAAAAGTCACTTTTAAGAATGAGAGCAATTTACATTACCCATGAGAAGGAGAGGTTACTAGTTATCCCGGTCTACCTGTGCCGGTGTTTTACAAACATAACAATACAACGCAATTACTGATATTTCTACCAATCTTGGTGTTTGTGTCCGTAACTTACGAAAGTAATATTTTGGCTGACTTAAGTCAACCAGAATAATGATGGTCTTTTGTGATATGCTGTAAAACACTTGGCGCCGACAAGTTAAATATTTTTTTTTTACTCTACTCTGACCGAGGCCTTTCAAATTGAACAGTCACAAGAATACTTTTTGTTTTTGTTAGTAAAAGAACAATTAGTTTTATTTTGAAGATCCTGTTTTATATTTGTGTGTAATTTTATTTCTTTTAACTTTAGTTACATAGTTTTAAATTAGTGGAAGCTTGTAAATGGCAACTGTAACCGCTAATTGTACAGACGCCAGCACATCAAGATACTCGAAACTGTCAAATTTTCCCAATCAACTTTGAACCTTATGTTTTAACGATAAAGTTAAAAATCTATTTAAAGAAATTTGACAGATTGTAGTAGCTTGATGTGCTGGCGTCTGTACATTGTTTACCTAGATATTAGACTGAAAGCTTTCTGAAGAATAAACAAATAAATTGATTATAACATTTTGGAGACGCAATCAAAAATTAGCCAAGAATGTTATAGTTACATCTCTTATACTAAAAAAAAAACGCCGTATCCACATATTCTCAGCTTCTACCGTACGGTTGTCGGTCGGAATGCTCCGTCTCGTCTCAGGTCACCAGTTAGAAAAACGTTGAACCAGCCACCGCGGCGCGGGTGTGAGCGAGTGAAATGTACAGACCGGGATTCTTCGACACTTCTGGAAGATATAAAGTATCAATGACGGAAGGTATATCCAGTATTAACCGGAGAAAATAGTATTTTATTAAAGAAAATGAGTTGTTCAACATGTCTAGTTTTTGATGGAAGACAATTGTGGTTGTGGTCTAGATTCAGAAATTGGGCAACCGAAAGGACCTATAATTTAGCAAATGGAAGATGTTTTCCCAATTCTTTGCTTTTTTAGGTTTTTGTACCTAAAGGGTGCCAACATAATCCTATTACTAATCCTCCGCTGTCCGTCCGTCTGTCTGTCAGCGGGCTGTATCTCATGAGCCGTAATAGTTAGACAGTTGAATTTTTAATATTTTATTTTATTTTATTATATTTTTAATATTTTCACAGTGTGTATTTCTATTGCCGCTATAACAATGAATAATAAAAATAAAATAAAATTTATAGAAATTAACGGGGTCTCCATGCAAGACACGTGATTTTTGCCTTCTGGCACGAAGCCCTTCGTGTGCAAATCCGACTCGCAGTTGGCCAGCACCCTAATTACGTAGCACACTATTACTCTCAATTTGAATCATTTTGATGCATATTGCTAATCCATTGCTCTATATGTTCGAAAAATGTGTCTGCTAAATAACGCAAATAACGCAATGAATGTTGTGGAACTGTCTAAATGAAACCCATTGCTACTGATAGTGTGTTACGCAATTACCCTGCTGGTTTTTAAATCGCGTTCGAAAATGCTCGTGTACTTTTCAGCGGTGGGTGCGTGGTTTTTAACCGACTTCAAAAAGCAAGAGATTGTAATTTCGGTTGTATTTTTTTATCCCCTGTTTCGATGCAGTATTTGTTTTGATAATTAGTAAGCCCCAAGCAAGTAATTATAAAGCGCTTCTAAGATAACGAATACGCTGATAACTAGATATGAAGTTTTGGGAAGTTCATAAATAAAATAAAAAAACTCACTATAAAAATATAAAGAACCTCGTGTTCCACATTACGAATACGAACATTGGCTGAATATCTAATAAACGGCCTTTTTGAAAGAGTCAGCCTTATATTTTATAACCTTAGAAACCTTAGAAACTGTAACCATTCCTCCTTGATTCTGAACCTTTTGTCGGTTATTCAAAGTAACGGATTGCACGTGGACGTCCAAGTGACCCTGTATTATTAACGTGAACGTGCTGCCTATTTTGCAGGCTGAAAGTGTTGTCACCAGTATTATTATGCTTGAACTTTGATCTCGTTGAAACGTACAGACGCCAGCACATCAAGCTACTACAATCTGTCAGATTTCTTTAATAGATTTTCAACTTTATCGCTAAAGCATAAGGTTCAAAGTTGATTGGGAAAATCTGACAGTTTCGGGTAGCTTGATGTGCTGGCGGCTGTACAACAACTCTATACAAATTTTTCACAGCTGTAACAGACTAACAGACAGCTGTGCTGCTGGGGAGTTTGTTGCGCGACTTCTTCTCCCCAGCGAAAGCACTAGGAAGTGGTGAAGTGCGGGCGTTTTGGGGGACTGTCTTTTGTAATTTTGACGTTTGAAAAGTGCTGATTCTCAGCCTAGTTTGAATTAATGACTTTTGATTTGATTTGACTTTTGGCTTCAGTGAACAAAGAACCGTTATAGGATCACTTCGTTATCCGTCTGTCAAGACCCTTTTCTCAGGAACCCGTCGAGTTATCAAGTTGAAATTAATATCAAATACTCAGGTCCCGTTCGCGTTCCACACACGATGCATTTTGATTTCAGCCCACTTCTTTATATTGCCAGTACTGCGATTTATAAAACAATTACTTACAACGAATGCTAAAGGAAGCAATCATACATTTCTTGCATATAAAATGCCAACGAACCGATTATCAATGAATATTGAACCCGCATTCGTACGAAAACACCTAATCTATTCAAGTGGCTAGTCGTAAGGGTCGTGACACTGCAGACAAGGACACACATACACTTACACAAAACGATAAAAAAGGACAGAGAAACACCGATGCTCGGGTCATATGTCGACCGATATGTCGTAACCTGTTTGAATGAAACGGCAATATCAAAAAGTCGCTATGTGAGAAAAGGATAGTAATGACAATGACGTGAAGGGTTAAAAGTCAAGCAAAGTGTCGCGGCCTGTGGGAGAGAGACGGATGTATGATTTTATCGAGTGTTGGTGAGGGAGGGACGTATGAGGGTCAAAAGACGAGCGTCGGCAACCCTGACCTCTCCAGATCAGTCGTGGGCCGTACTTGGGACTTACAAAAAAGGATGTGTTGAAACGAATATTTTCAGTGCCTTATTTTATTAGTTTGCTAAATGTAGTTTTTGCGATTTCTAATGTTTTTCTGTAATTTTAATTTATTGGTCGTCACACCTATGTCTAGTGGTTCAAATACGTTTTTTGATAAATAAAATTACATTAATGTTGTTTTCAATCTACAAAATATGTTAAGAAAATAATTAACAGATGAAATTTCCGAAAAAGACGCAATGCGAATGCGATGCAATTGCGTGATTTTCAATACTGAACCGCCGCACTGAAATTCTCTAGACAACGAGAAAAGAGAGAAAGGCAGGTACAGACGCCAGCACATCAAGCTACTACAATCTGTCAGATTTCTTTAATAGATTTTCAACTTTATCGCTAAAGCATAAGGTTGAAAGTTGATTGGGAAAATCTGACAGTTTCGGGTAGCTTGATGTGCTGGCGTCTGTACCTACCTGAGTTATATAATTTAATGCGAAGATTTTAGTTTTCCATCACATATTGCTTTCGTAAAATAAATCGCATTCGAAAGCCGTCCCTGAAGCCATAGTGCACTAATGAATCGGGACAGTCGGCATAATTAAACAGTTGGCGACAATCGGTCGGTCGATGTTATACTAATATTATTTTGGTTTGACATAACACTGTATAACACGCGTGACGTCAGACTTCAAACTTTGACTTCGCACTTTGAAATTTAAAACATATTGGAACGCGCCGTTTTCGAAGAGTCAGTTTCGATATCGGAATTTGAAAACGCAGGTTCGGTTCGTTATCTTGAATTCGGCGGAAAAAAGGTTTCCAAGTTTAAAAATTTGGGGTTTTCGGGTTTTGTTAAGTGCTAGTGTTTTTATTGTTATTTTGTGTGCGGTGATTTAGTTGTATTTTTATGTGTAAAGATATGTTCAGACCGGAGTTTCATTTTTCAAGTAAACTTCTCGAGTTGCTTACTAGAGGTAACCAGTTTTTGTATGATACCGTAATAATTATTATATCTTGTTATAGACAATATTTTTTCAGGTTTTGCACGACTATAATAAATCATCATTCAAAATTAATTTAACTCAGATAAATAAAACTAAATTCATAATCACCAAGACACCGATTAACTGGCAATATGTCCTTTTATTACCTATTTTTATTTATTTATTTTATTATTTATGTACACACAGTAAAATTCATGGGGGTATGACATAATTATAAATTGAGTACAGAGGTACTGCTTATTTCCTAAGAAATTTCTTCCAGCAGACCTGCGGAAGGAGAACTAAAAAAGAAATGTAGACAATAGTGTGTGAGAACAAGAAGAGAAAAATATGAATGTGTTTATGTAGTTCTTTTTCCCCATTGAAGAGTTAATCTAAAATTGCTAAAATATTGTAAACTAGAAAAATCTATATTGAATTATAAATATATATATATATATATATAAATATACCCCATTTATAAAAGTTGCTTAAACTTAAGAGACGTTTAAAATGTATTTTTAAACAGTCGCTAATCATTACTTAACTTTAAGCAATATTTACAAATAAACCCCTTAATCTTTTATTATTAGTTACTTAAATATTTTTTTCGTTCACGTTACGGAAAAATAAAAAAATCATTACGAAAAATAACACCGCTTTTATTGTTTTCAGGAAACATACCTCGAGACACTTTTGCCTTCACTACAAGTAACGGTAAGTGTTATAATATAATAATTACGTAAGCATTTTTATTTATTTATTCATTGTATTATTTATGTACACACAGTAAAATGGATATGGATTCGATTTATTAGTATTGAGTACAAAGGTACTGCTTATTTCAATATATATTTTTTAAATTAAATAAAAAAAAAAAAATGTTCACTCCTCGTTAAGTTTTCTTCACACTGTACTTTTTAAGTATGTTAAAACATTGCAAAGCATGCATCGAATAATTGAAAAGCTTTAATACGACATCTATTGGTTATATAAATATTATCCTTCGTCGACTTCGAAAAATAAGAAAAGAACAAGAAAACAAAAAAAAATAACCAGCACTGTAACAGGAGTCGGTTGTATGACTAACTACTACATCAGAACTCAGACGCAGATGATTTTCTTCGCGACTAAGTAAGCCCTTATATGTATTTTGAAAAAAAAAAAAAAAAAAACTGGATATTAAACCACTTCTGCTGTTAACCCTTTATTAATGAAGATGAAGTAAAGTTCAGTAAAACTTAAGCCACGAAAAATGTATGGATACAATTTTCACGTTTCTTTAGTTTGTTTATAAGGGTGTTATGGTTGATGGCAAACAGTGAGGCTTTTGTCGAAGTCGTGCAGTTGAAACGTAAATTCATCTGCCTAACCACCTTTTTCCAACTATGTTGGGGTCGGCTTCCAGTCTAACCGGATGCAGCTGAATACGGAGCGACTGCCTATTTGACCTCCACAATCCACTTAAGTATTAGGTAATACGATACCCTTTGGTAAGACTGGTTGTCAGACTTTCAGGTAACGACTGTCAAAGATCTATTGAATGACAGCCGGGATTAACGGTTTAACGTGCTTTCTGAGGCACGGAGGGTCTTGGTATGTAAAGACCCATCCAAGGACCAACCGCGGCAAGCGTAACTTAACCTGATCATTCCGAGCCGTGCGGCTGTTATTTCTTAGTCACAAGCCCCTCGTACCCCCCAAACGTAAATTACGCATTAAAATAGAATAAACTTATGTTTTAACCCACCTCACTGCCTCGGCAACATGTCGACTACACTTTTGCGGCGCGCACTGTTCAGTCTGTTCGTCGCTGCGCAGGCGCATGACACCACAATGAAACCTTTCACCCGCCGCTACCCGCGTTATACGCTCTAATCTACATCTTTTCATACGTTTCCTTGTTCTCTATAGATATGGAGCTGTGCTAGATTGTTATTAGTACTAGATATTTATTTGGTAGTGTCCTTAAGTCTATTGAATTACATTGCTGGAGCTACCAGATTCTTCAAAGGTTTAGAGTGTGGCGTAACTGTATTAATCATGTTTACTTTTTTGGCGTCTTATTTGTGGTTATAGTTTAACAAAGTCCTGATATACTTAGCCAGAGTCAGCTGCACTTGAATATAATGCAGTTTTTAAATAATTCCAAAATTGTCACTGTCACATCATAATTCGCAGTCTTCAAAAAAAAAAAAATGTAAACCATTCTCTAATACTATTAGCAGACGACCAACCGCTCTTTATCAGGATTGTCTGTAGTATACTTTCATAATATCATGATTTGGTGAGTATCCAGTATACCTAATGGTGGTAAGAACTGCACTCTATATCTGGCCAAAAAAGCGTATTTCAAGACGAAAAACAGACCACAAAATACAATGCAATTAAGTAGTTCACGTCCCCATAATCCCTTTTATATCAAGGAACCAACAGACTCCTCCACCATATGTAGGTAAAACAAACACAACGCAAATAAAGTATAACATTATGTACGGCAAGGGACAGTAGCCTAAATTATTTTTTATTTTATTCGTTGAATGCGTGTTAACAAGAAGCCGTTTGGTATAATTACTGGTAATCAGTGGTCGCATCTCGTTCGGGACATTGTTCGGACCGGCTACCTTTCAACCGGTCCCCAATGCAATTTATTGGAAAAGTTTTGTATATCATATATATGTGTTTATGTGGTATGGTCTGATGAGTTACCAAGAGTGTTTCATTAGTATTAAAGGTTTTGAACTTTGACATGATCTTCTTGCAACTGAGGTCCAATTTTCTTTCATAAGCATTTTGATAAACAAATCTGAGGACAAAAAACGTTTTTTTTAAGAGAAACGTTTACATAATAATTCTGTCTGTATAAAGTCTTTCAAGACACATTTCATGGCTATGTCTAGACGCATTTCATTTTATATTTTAATCAATGAGACGCCCTCAGAGTTACAAGTTTATAGTATTTGACCTTTAACAACTTTTACGTATGATTTTAAGCAGCCATCATAAAAAAAAAATATTGCCCATAAATAAAATACGGTCGAAACCAGTTTTATTTAAATTTATCGATTCAAAATTAGAACATCAACGATCCTACTGGCACAAAATATTTCATAACTTATCTTCTATCGGATCTTGAAACCAAATCGCTTTTGAATTTCGAATGTTCACTATCGCGCGAAAGATACTCGAAATCTAGATAATTTCGCACAGACTCGCACATAACATAATGCAAGATCTTACACTGCAGTTTCCCAGAACCCAGACTCAGTATTCTTGAGATATGAACCCGCTCTTTTCATACTTTTTACGAGCTTAGAGGTCGCATACACTCTCAATGTCGCGAATTAATTCAGCAGTGCTATCTTCATTGGTAATCTTGATGTGAAAAGTTAAAAAACTCGTTTTTAGCGAGAAAGCATTGTTGTAATGTTGTTTTTTCTCAGATTTTTAACTAGCTTATCTGCTTATGTTTGAGATTCTGGCTAGATAAGATGTTCTACAGGTTTTGTCTAAATTCTTGGGTCTAGTTTTGAATTATTTTATGCTTTTATAACTGGGCTCTTAAAATAGATGCTGCATACGTAACCCCAGAAATTCCAGGCCTAGGAACTGCATACTGTTATAACTTTCTGGAAATTGTACCTATGCAAAGAAGTCAGTAATTTTGGTCATTCTGAACTCCACAGTATCTATTATTTACAAAAAGGTTAAAATAAATATTTATTATGTTATTTAGGTTTTAGTTGATCCAAATCGTATAACAGATATACTTTTAAAACAGAACATCAAATTACATCGTGAACTTTTTTAAATGTGTAAAAATAAAACCAGTCTCCTTTCACTAATACGTATTTAAATATAATAGTTAATCCTGTTTGGCATTCATATTTTCAGCCCTTATATGATAAAGACATCTTAATAACGTAGGTATTTCTTTTAATACCAAAACATGCATAACAATAAGAAATATAAGACTAAAAGTTCTATCAAAATTCGTTCAGCGACTCTCGAGTTATAAACGCATAAAGCGCGCTTGTATTTTATATGTAAATGTGAGATGGACTAGATATGACTATCAACCGTATTATGAAGCTATTTAGAAGCAGGAGGGAAGGCAGATGCAGTGCTATTATGTCACTTTATGTGCTTTTTATTGCTGTGTAAATTTATTCTTGTATGAGAGGCCGAGTGATACGTGGTGGCTAAGTTGAATTTGTGTTTTTTGAAGTAGTTTTTGACATGGTGCTATCTAAGGTCAATTTGATTCAGAGAATTTGGAATAAAAGCAGCTATGTTAGCAACACCGTATTACCCGGAAGGGTAAGTAGACGAATGAAGAGCATTTCATCTGTTATCTACTTTGCTGTGTCCGGAAGGGTCGATCCTACAGATATTAGAAATTATATTTCTATGATCCACCCTGTTTGATTAGGTGCCAATTGCCTGTATTGGAAGACTTTCTTTGCAAAAAGTCCTCATGAAAAGTTTTCCTATCCTGAAAATTGAAACCATGATCTAAAAGTTGTTCTGGGTATACGTAGACCTTAAAAACCGTCGGAAGCATCTTTAGATTATAATTTTTAGACGCCACGGTTGTGAATACGCATATTTTCGAATATGGTTAGTGCTTATGATTTTTATTTTCATCGCTCTCAGTCGTTTTTAGTTTATTGGTATTATAAGTGATGTTTTGTGTCTCATGAAATGTTATTGCATAAATGTTTGATGAAGTTCTGGCATGAAGAATACCATTGAGGATGTAACTTTGGTAACTCTTACTAGATATTGATGCCGATAGCGTTTTAATTTTATCATCAAAAAGTAGCGTTTAGCTAATAAGTGTCATGAATGGATAAACATACACGCTGCCCTTTTAACAGTTCACATGTGAACATGTCGTACTAAATGGTTGTTGGTCGGTTCCCTATATGTCCATTTATTATTTTTCAGCGAGCAACTAAATCCAATTTCCTACATTCACACCGATACAATTCGAATACTATCAGCAGGCTCCATCTTCAGGGCAGGACTATTTACGCGTTTCTCACACCATTGACGCGATGAATCGCTCCCATTAGCGGCCAAGAACATGCTACAAGAAAACTATAAGGTTAACTATGCCCAAAAGTAGCAGTAGATATGCCATACAATTTGTATGGAACGACCTGCGGGCCGCAGTTACTAGCTCCCAGATCGAGATAACGCGACCGCTGCCGCAGCTCGACTGGCGCGATTTTATCTCATCCCGCAATATATACCCTGCGTTGGACTGTACAGCGCATGCGCCAGCGATTGATGGACCAATAAGAACAATGCGAATTAGGGAATTATACGATAGTGTGCATGAGTGTTTAGAGGTCTTATTTCACGATGACAGATAAGATAATATTCTGGTTTCAAATTGATATCCGTGCTAGGTGGGAATGATCTGCGAATGCTCTGTCACCCTTTTATGGAACTAGATTTTACGACGTCCGCAGTTCTGCGGTGTTCGCAGTTCAAACAATTCAGAGATCGTAAGGTTTTTCACTTTATATAAAGAACGGTACGGTACGAGCCTTTAACGCCTAATTTTTAATCGATTTTGGAAGGCATTACTTACTCACATTTATTAAACAGGAAATGAGAAAACCGTTAATTGGATCGAACTTTTAAAGCCTTAAAAAGGTAACACCGGGTTACATCACGGTGTATACCCCACTTGTGACGATTAAGATATTTCCCAACAGAGCCGTCAAATTATCGATATAATCGATCCCTACTTCGGTCGTGATCTCATTTCCCTGCATTCGACGGTTGCTACGACCTGTACTCAGAGTTTAATTTTAGCTATAAATCATGGTCGGCCTTTCCCCGAAGTTGCGCGGAGGCGGCCGATCGCCCCCGACCGGTTCAACTCCCGCACAGCCTCATTTAAACTGTAGCACATTCCTTCGCTTGTCGCGTATCTGTAGTCTGGCGCGATAAATTGTTATAATTAATTGTTTATAGGTTATGAGAGTGTAGTTAACAGACAGCTGTGTTCCTGGGGAGTTTGTTGCGCTACTTCATCTTCCCAGCGAAAGCACTAGGAAGTGGTAAAGAGCGAGCGTTTTGGGGGACTGTCTTATGTAATTTTGACGTTCGAAAAGTGCTGATTCTCAGCCAAATTTGAATAAATGACTTTTGATTTTGAGTAAGGTTGGAGCCGTTGACTGCACCGCTGCTAGGAAACGAAAGGAATGGCTAGCATGTACGTGCAGTTAAAGTGCTGTAATTATATTATGAGACTGAAGTGGAAAACAGATCTTTGGATAGGGAAGGACGGGGTTTTGTTAATACATGAAAGAAGGAAGTGATTAAATATTTACATCTAAAATCTAAAATTGTGATGTAGGTATTAGAGCTAAGACGGTAATTATAATTTGAAACGATAATTAATACAATGAGATAGGCAATCTACATTTATGGCACTTGGGATTGTGATTTATGTGTGGCATTATGATATATAGTGTCATTGCACAGGGAAGTACATTACGGACCTTTGCGTGAAAGTCTCGTTTAAGAGACTCGCAGAGTAAGGTCAAGACTACACATACGACACGCGTAAGTGCAGATCCTCTTTTATCTCAGCCGGCCGCAGTGGTCGCCCTGTCATATTTTATATGTTTTTATCAATAAATATCGCTGCAAGTAATTACATTTTTGTGCAATAACAATAATTATGCATGTTCCGTTAACGTTTGGACTATAGCCTTTTAAGATTTGAGAGCAGATCATATGTACGTCTGCAAGTAATGGTGCGAGTGATGCAGATAAGTTAATTATAACTTTTTATCTTCAAGATGGTTATCCTTTATGGTGCCTGCAGAGCTTTAAGTGTTGTTAGAAAGGCGGATACTTTTATGAACTAGGATAGACGGAGGTGATAATTGACCAACGGGTAAAGCGTCGACTTGCGGTCCAGAGGTCGGGAGTTCAATTCATAGTCTTGTCTAGAAATTTCTAGCGAATATAAATTATAGACTTCTTAGAGGCACAGGTATAGTACTTGCTTTCTGCGACCTAGTTTATGTTATGAACAGCTTATAAATAGTTCTTCGAGTACATACAGGGTGGCAGGCACAGCGATACAACCTGTTACCGTGGATTTAGTACACGATTCTGAACCCCCATATGCTGAAATATTTCGTCGCTTATTAAAAAAATATAATACTGTTTCCTAATACAAAAGTGCAATAACTACGCGGTCAAAATGTATGAAACCTAAAGCTTTTTCGCGCGTCGTACCCGTCCGGTATTCATTTATTTATTTATTAAACCATTTATGTAGACACATATACAAACAGACAAGAAAAAAGAGAACAGAAAAATAGGTACAAAGGTGATGGTTATTTCATAAGAAATCTCTTCCAGCATACCTGCGATAGGACAATAGATAGAGAGATGTAGACAGCGTGTGAAAGAGTAAAGGAGACAAAAAAAAAACATGAAATCGTAATCAATTATTCACTTAATAAAACTAAACAAATACTATGAGAATATATACATACATTCATACATACATTCTTTCCTTATATCGGGCTGAATTCCAAGCTTTTGACTGAGAATTTGCTAATTGCATATGAATCTCAATCTGAATAATTTTGTAGAATATTGCTAATCCTTTGCTTCATATTTTTGAAAAACATGTCTGCTCAACGACGTAAATAACGCAATGAATGTTGTTGAACTGTGAAAATGAAAGCCATTGCTACTGATTACTGTTACGCAATAGCCCCGCTGGTTGCGTAGCCTGGGAATCAGTAGAAAACCATAATACCTAACTGATTTACAAAACCCAATAGCTTATATAGTCACTACCATTTTCGTAAACATACCAAAATTCTCGCTACTGTATTCTGTAACAAAACGGGTCGAACTTACTACACAATATTAATTATCCAAAAAGGTATCGCATGGACTTATCAATTACATTCGATGTGGTTAATTAAGGCTGGAATCCTGCTCTGGATATGTCCACATTACTTAAAGAATAACTGTCTTTACGTATGTTGTGTGTAGCTTCGGAAGAATTACGAATGCGTTCGTAAAACAAGCAGCAGCAGTTTTGTAATATAAAGTTTTTGAAGTAATATTATTGTTTGTGAGTTTATTGATTCAAATAAAAGTACATGCATTGTGCAAACTATTTATATTTAGTGAATTGTAAATTGCTTTTTTATACACATTAAATACAAAAAACAAAAACAATAAAATATCCAAACTTAACTACTTTTATACACATTAAATACAAAAAACAAAAACAATAAAATATCCAAACATAACTACACCTAACAAACTAAAATATTTGTGTGTTGGTTTGAGAGATGAAAATGACATATACTCGTACCTAGCAGAAGTAGCAAGTAGTTCAAGTTTTGCTCTATCAGATAGTTACGAGTATTTCCATTTTTACAACCGACTTGTCACCTTTGAATAGACGCTACAATAAAACTATTCGACCGATCAAAAAACATTCTTTTGTTTTCGAATTCTAAATTCAAAAGGATGAGAAAGCCATATTTTTTTAATAATAGCGGGAGGTTTGCAAACCTCTCTTAAAAGGCAGCCCTCGTATTCTGCTGTTCCGATCACAAGAAAAATAATTAATAACATTGGCATGAAAAGAAGAAATAGAAAAAGAAGTATTCAAAGGATGCACTGGAATTTTAGCAAATTTTAATAATATTATTATCTGTGCAAAAGTAACCTTGGAAACTTAGTACGTTTCCAAGGTTACTTTCTACTACTGGAATTTTAGCAAATTGTAATAATATTATTATCTGTGCAAAAGTAACCTTGGAAACTTAGTACGTTTCCAAGGTTACTTTTGCACAGATAATAATATTATTAAAATTTGCTAAAATTCCAGTGCATCCTTTGAAAACTTCTTTTTCTATTTCTTCTTTTCATGTCAATGTTATTAATTATTTTTATATATATTATATATACGGAGTTTTATCACTATTTAGTGAGGTTATTCATGCACAGGTAGTTATGGTAAAGAAATTAAGTAAACCCCTAAGAGTTCTGACTTCTGCGGCTATCTAACTCCTCAAGTTGCATCGTAATAGGCTACCGCAGCTTCCGATGCTACCCGAGATGACGTGAACACGTGGGCGTACGCTCGCATTACGCCCTTTACGCCTTCCAACCGAGTTGACAATCGATTGTATCGTAATCGATTAAACCGATGATACATAGTACAGATTGTATCAAACCTCAGGAACTCAGGGAGTTACTCGGTTAACTATGTAGTTACTAGCACCCAATTACTGTTTGCAAACGTAATCTTTAAAGCATTTATTTCAGACCTACGTAAACAAGGACAAGCAACGGTAAATTTAATTACTTTTACAGTATTCTGAAACTATGTATAACATATTTCAATATTTACTCTGTTGTAGCATCTTTACCAAAATTATTATGAGTTTTATTATGCAATCTATTTTGTAAACTTAAAAAAATCATCATTTACTTGTGACGCATGTTCATAAGCGTTTTATCGATACCGATATCACCAATACGTAAAGCTCGATAATCGATAGCTCGGTAGTAAATAGTTCTTCCCAGACCGTATCGCCCATAATCACCCCTCTAGCGACGACAGTCATACAATTCAGCTATCCGTTCAGACTCAACAAAACATAAATACGGAGGTGTGAAAGGGTCTACAATGTTAGGCTATACACACGGTATTATATATTTCCCGTACATATTAAATAATATCTATCTGCTGAAACAATGGGATTTATACGCGGCCGCGCGCGGGGTCAGCCTACCTGTCGGCTGCCTTGTGGCCCGTACTCACGGTATATCTGAACCAGAGGTGCTCAACATTCTTCTCGACGGTTATGTGTGACAACCAGCTACCGATACCACGATAACTTTTCTCATACAGACAAGGCTCGAGCATTGATCATCACGCTTGCTCAAGGCTGCAGGATGCTGGTACGTAAAAAAGTTAACGTAAAATATTTAGCGTACCCCTAAACGACCGTACCTCTGCCAATTGTTTAACTTTCTGTTTTATTAAGTCTTTATAGAACAAAAGAAATAACTGTCTACTGAGAGCTCTGACGGCTAAGAGCACCTACTTCATTTAATAAAGTAATACAAGATCCTGCATTGTTCAATCAATACTGAACGTAGCATAATATAGTATAATCAATCAATAATGTTCCCGTTGGTGGGACACAGGCCCCCACCTCTTCGAGAAGGAGTGGGCTGTAATCTACCACGCGGGCTCAGTGCGGGTTGGTAGATGTCACATGTCTTAGCATGATTAGTTCTAAGACATGCCGGTTTCCTAACGATGTTTAGATGATGAACATAATTAATATAACATATTATTAAAGCAATGCCGCATGATATCCATGGACCAATCAAATAAGAATACGCTATAGTCCTTGCACTAAAAAACCTCCAAATAGTAAAAAGGGCTTTGATAAAATTATGAAGGTTGACTACCACTGACTAACAATGTACGATATTCGGTTGCCTTACAATAGTTTCTAAGATTTCGACCTCTGGAGGCACGATTTCAGGAAGCCTATGATATGGGAATCAGATGAATCAATTTATATTGTATGCAGGGCTGTGTTTTAAGGGAATAACTTCAGTAGAGATTATAGGGAGGAGAGACTTTTTCGTGATATATGTTAGATCTATGATTTATCTGATACAAAAGGTTAGGACTCTTTGTACAGACGCCAGCACATCAAGCTACTACAATCTGTCAGATTTCTTTAATACATTTTCAACTTTATCGCTAAAGCATAAGGTTCAAAGTTAATTGGGAAAATCTGACAGTTTCAGGTAGCTTGATGTGCTGGCGTCTGTACATATAGGTACACGTTTTTCTTGCCGTGAAAAGCTAGTATTTATTGGCCGTGTGTCGGTAGGGTTCGTCAGTGTTGTATGGATGACCATGGAAGCTTGTTGATGGGCACGTTTTTTCTGAAACAGCAGCGCGTAGCGGCAGTGAGGCCATTTTCACTGGCGCTTATGTTAACTTGTCACCTAAGTGATTGTCACCATTCACCATCTTTAATATTGTAGAAAATCATATCTGCAAAAATCACCCTTAAAACAGGAACACAGAATCTTTTTGGGGGTGAAATAGGAGTCGTAGAACTTTTCTGGCACATTGAGAAGTTGCACAAACGAATGGAAACTCGAATGACGAGACATTCAGACGGTGTTACTTAACCACCAATAGATTACGCCCATGTTCGCACAGACGTGAAAATATCGCGGCGGGATTTTATCGCGAACTGGATTTTCAACACTCGGTGTTGAGCCGAACATTGAGATCACAGCGCGTCAAAAAAAACTGTTGAATTTTCTCAGCGCTGAGCAATGCGTTGAAACTCCAGCACGCGAAAAAAAAAAATAACCGCGGGAAGAACGTGCGCGTTCGTACCTGGGTTTAGAATTAACAACTGAAAAGGCGAGTTTTCAGCCATTAATCATGTGCTAATTTGCAGTTTTCATTCACAAAAACACAATATTACTCATGTTTTAAGGATATAATTACGTACGTATATACTTTACGCGCATCAGTTAGTATTTAAAACGCTAACGAGGCAAGTAACAACTTCAGGTTCAACTCTTCCTATGAACTATGTAAATAACGATTTGTTTAAGTGCGGTGTAAATAAATAACAACACATAAAATTTATTAATACTTACCGGTTCAGCTAAACATCACCGTCTAATTAATGTTCTACTTAAGTACTTGGAGGTGAGGTAAGCAATTATGTGTTGTACTGTAAAACGGGGTGAATAGGAATGCAGGGGTGAATCGGGACGAAACTTTAAAATGGATTTTAACATTGAAATATTATCTTTTTTGCCAAAACGGTCTCTAATATGTTACCAGCCGGTCGATTCTGGAAATATCTCACCGTGATAACTAAGGTGAAGTGAGCTTAGAGTGAGCTGTGAGTCTTGCTGATACTAGGGATTGACACTATTGAAGACTCATTTCACGCTTACTTCACCTTTTTGATTTCACGGTGAGATATTTACGGAATAGATAGGCAGTACCAATTATCTTTTATCCTTGAGTGACATAGATGAGACTTTTTTACCATAATATGAACTTATAGTAGGGGAGCCCAGGAAGGGATTTTTGAAGTGACTCGAGCGTGTCAGAATATTATATAGGGAGAATCCTTGCATCCTTTAAAGTACCTCTACCAAGTATGAACCCTCCATATGGTGGGTGTGTTGAGGGGAACCCGTCTGATTGGTAAAAAAAAATCGATCCATAGAAAAACTCGAGCGCGTCAGATTAAGAGAAAGTTGATTAATTACATTGAGAAGATTGTATATCTCAATAATCTGACAATTTGAGCGTGACATTAAGAAACAAGCGAGTCTCGAAGTTGTAAAAAAAAACGTCACCTTGAAATACTCGAGCGCGTTTCAATTTTTTTTTATTTTGAAGGAAACAATATTAGAATTACAAAGAACTAATAATCTGACAGTTTTCATGGGGCGATGTTAGTAGAATCGTGGAGCAAAGGTGAAGCGTACAGCGGCTGAGAGCTGTGTATTCACATTGACATTGATGAATTTTATATAAACAATGACATGGATATTTATTTTGTAAAGTATCTTATTTTTATTATTATTACTGTGAGTGTGAAGACTATGTGGGTCATTTCTTTTTTTCGGTTTTCCTTCTTAGTTAGTTTTAATCATGATCTGGCAGTTTGAGTCATTTATGCGGCCTACCCAAATGTCCTTTCATTGGCATTGTTCGTCAAATCGTAAGGCTCCTCAAGTTCTGAGTTGAGCTGCACGATTTTTGACAAATGCGTGCACTGACTGGACAGGTCCGCTCAATCTGTGTGGTTCGTTACTCAAAAGACCATTTCAGACACCAATCTACATGGTCTTCACATTATCTGACCAAGATTATGTCTGGACTTTAAAAGAGACTGTGACCTCTGAGTTTGTTTCGGCCTTTCTTCTCAGAGTAGTCAGATAGGAAACGCCGACCTCATCTAGTAAAAAAATATGATTGACATGTAAAAGTGTTTGTACAAACCTACTTACAGAAAATAAATCATTTATCATTTATTCCCCACTCCGCGTCTCACTTTCTTTCTCGCTCTTTCTCTATCTCTCACTCTCTCGCACCGTCCCTAAACTAACTAATGATCTATATTTAATTTTTTATTAATAAATTAACCAATTTCTGTACGTAAATGCGGATATATTATTTCTAAATTTCCTTCAAAATGGTCAGACTAGCGATATCCCTCCATATAATTGTCAGATTATTATTCAGGAGGACTATGACATCAACTTGACCCTCCTGCATAAAAATCTGACGCGCTGGCGCCTTTTTTTTTACATACAAAAATATATTATGAGTTTGTGTCATGTCCAAATCGTCAGATATTTTAATAGGACACTTTTTAAGCTTTAGTTGACTTACACTTTGAATGTCTGACACGCTCGAATAACTTTTTTTTTTTTTTCAACCGCTCGTTACGGCCAGCCCCCTTGAATTAATCGTCAGATTAATATCTAATAGTTACCAGAAATATAATGCGCGTACATACTGTAAATGACTGACGCGCTCGAGTTTTTCTAAGAATCTATTTTTTTTTTACTAATCAGACGGGTTCCCCTCAACACACCCCACCATATGGAGGGTTCATACTTGGTAGAGGTACATTAAAGGATGCAAGGATTCTCCCTATATAATTTTCTGACACGCTCGAGTCACTTCAAAAATCCCTTCGTGGGCTCCCCTACTATTAGAGAGGTGTATTGCCTATTCTAATGATTGTAATTCTGTAAAGTCATATTTGTTACGGCCGGGAATCATATTTTAAACAACATACAACTTGGCACTAACCTGCAAATGGCAAAAAAAAATGAATTCCACTGACTACATTAGGGCATCCTCCTTAGCACAAATATCTAATGGTAGTATTTTTATGCCATAAAAAAACGTTATGTAAAAATCTGTTTTATGACCCAACACCTCAACCCACTCACTCTTCTCAACCCTTAATTTCAACCAAAAAAACATGCAATTCTCAACCAGCCCAAGTCCTATATAATAAAGGGCTATAAGATAACGGTAACAGGCAGTGGGACAAGCAATAACTCGGAGGTCTGCCCACGCCCGGCGCGGGCGCAGCGCTATAATATCTGCATGTTGGCTCGCCTGTCACTTGTTCGGATACACTCGGTGATAGTGCCCTTCAGGTAAGTATTAGGATACTGATCCGAATACCCACCTGAAGTGCACTATCACCGAGCGTATCCGAACTTTTCTCTAAAACTAACTTTTCATTTTTCCCCCTTCACTGAAAAGGAAACTGCAAGACTGGTCAGCAAAAAAAAAAAAAAAATAAGTTAAAGGAATAAGATATGATTTGACCATTTAAATTATTAGAGATATACAGCATGCTTTTTTTACGGGCTCCAAATTTTTACAGGGTGTTCCACCCATGAATATGAATAACTTTCACTATGGAACCAACTCCGAAAAAAAAAATCAGCTGTTTCATACATTTTGGTCAAGTAGGTATTGAACTTTTGTATTAAACAGCTGATTTTGTTTTCGTGATCTCAGAGTTGGTCCCATAGTAAAAGTTGTTCATATTCATGAGTAGAACAGCCTGTAAAAATTTGGAGCCTGAAAAAAAAAATCATCCAGTATAAATATTTTTCACCACACTTTTTGGTTTTCCTAACTAACACCAAAAAGTATGGCATATACCGTGCTACGATACGCGTTCATCTGTTGGTTCTTTTAATAATACGTACATAAACTCTCGCCTTCTTCCCATGGGGGCGGGCAGAAACTACAGAACGCGACCTGCTACGCTCTTTACACACTTTGTTTAACCAATTATTTGGAGACTATTTTGGTATAAACACTACGTGAAAATGATGTAGAAGTTTGGAGTTATTCAGACTTGTCTTCAGTAGAAAATAAGGCATATAACAAAAATGTATTCTTTTATTATAAAACTATGATATTTGTGATATGAGGAAAAATTGTTTTGATAGATTATATTTAACAGAATCTGCAAATTAGAGCCCTCAAATCAGCTCTCCGTGAGTTTTTTCCTAAACATGCATCCGGAGAACGATTATTGCTAAATAAATAGATAGGTAAATAATAAAAAAATCGCCTTATTATTTTTGTAGAAGAGAAAACGAACTATCTTTGCGACGCGCATTTTTGTTATATAGGCCTTTTTAACATAGCTTGTGAAATGTGGGTGTACTATAGGCACACCTCTGCCCAACCCTTCAGGGAAAAAGGGCGAGATGGTATCTCATACTATGTCGTCGTATATTTTCCCAAATTGCTCCATATTTATCAAGAAGTTACCCTTTTTTTCTGATTTTACCGTTTATGTTACACTGTAGTTAACAAACAAGCTTTCCTTATCGTATCTGTGGCGAGTGGAAAGCTAAACTATAGTGTTTGGTTTTCACCTCGCCCATTTTAATAGTTTCAATCAGGGTAAGTGTCGGACGGGGCAGCCGCGATTGGGCGGGGCCCGGGTGCCACCGACAGCTGTATGGAAGCAAGAAAGTACTGGCCAACGTCTGGGAGTTTGGATGTATCAGATTTTTTGCATAATCGTAAAATACCGATATATTTTTGCAACTTAGGGTGAATTTCACCAGGCTTTTATGCCTATAATAAGTCTTATCAAAGATCTGACTTTGGTACAATCAGCCCATAGTAATATTGCGTGCTTTCAACCATTGTTGATGGTAAATTTACAGACACATGAGCTATTTTGACTTTGCCTATTGTTGACTTGTGCATTGCACTAATATTGGAGTCCTCACTAAAATGTTTAAATAAAAAAATGTGATATAATTTACTATGTTTGAACCCGGGTAAGTGTGTAAGGAGATCCCTGTAAAGGTAGGTATTCAACTTTAGAAATCTTTCTTGTCCCGTTTGATGCATGATGGTTTGATGCAAGTAGAGTCAAAGCGAAAATTGGCTGGTGCGGCAGAGAAATCCCTTGAGCAAGACTTTCGAGAAATAAGCAAAGAGTTCTGCCTCTATCTCTAGATGTAGGTATCAACATGGTTAAGCGAGTGGATTGTGACGCAGATTGTGTGATTAAACAAAATAAATTAGTTTACCAAAATATGGTTCAGGACTTTCCAACTCCCGCACCGAGCGACCCACACAGAAGCGGCGTGAGATTAGATTTTCTAATGGTCAGCCAAGTTCAGCGCTCTCGGGTCGTAACACCCGGCCCATTTGCGTTGTCGCCTTGACCGGTTGTAACGCGACCGGACACCAACCTCCTTCAATTAGACGCGTTATACACACTTGCCTTGCTTCCTCTACGCGTAATAGCTGATCGAATTAAAGTGGTTTGCTTTCTTTACCTTTATATTATCATTGGTGGTGTCAAGGGAAATGTTTAGAAAGGTCTGTTTATTTTCTCGTTGATTTTGTATTGTGATGTGGGTTTTGTTTTTATAGCTGTTGGGGTTTAGTAAATGTGAAAGGTAAAGAAAATTAAAGGCTGAACATTAAAAGCTGTCATCATCTGCCTAGCCTTTTCCCGACTATGTTGGGGTCGGCTTCCAGTCTAACCGGATGCAGCTGAGTACCAGTATTTTACATGGAGCGACTGCCTATCTGACCTCCACAACCCAGTTACTGGGTAATATGATACTCCTAGGTAAGACTGGTTGTCAGACTTTCGGGCTTCTGACTACCCGTAACGACTGTCAAAGATCTACGACTGACAGCGCATTAAAAGCTGTGTATTGAATTGTAGATTACAAGCGTAGCTACTGAGTGTTAAGTCCCTCACTCCATGTTTGCGTCAGTTTTGGGGAGTGCTACCTCAGATGCGTTGCAGGGGAGATTGTTGCACCACTTATTTTCAAATACCCTTCTATATTCGAAAATGTATCCACGCGCGACTATAGCAACTAAACTAAATGTAAGTTCAGTGCATCTTTTCTTACTATTTCATTAAAAAAAGGACAGAAGATAAATATTACTTTAGTCCTGCCAAATTAGTATAAATTATTTTTTTATTTTTTTAACCACGTCTAAACTTGTGTTGGAGTATCTTAATTTGACAGGACTAAACTAATATTTATCTTCTGTCACTTTCTTAATGAAATAGAAAGAAAAAGATGCACTGAACATAAATTTAGTTTAGTTTGTGAACACAAGAATCGTCACCATTGGCTCTTTACCAATTACGGCATTCTACCGGGTAAACACTAGGGAGTGATGATGGGTTGGCGTTTTGCGGGCCATTTTATGTAATATTCTTGTCTTGTGTAAAATACTATTTCTCACCTTGATTCCAATAAGTGACTTTTGACTTTGAGTTTCTGGATAATCTATGTGTTTTTTAACTATCCGTAGCAGGCAGAGATTGGATTAGAGTCCACCCCTTAGTTGAATACATAATCGTCAGGAGGCGGAAGTCGTCAAAACCGCTTCATAACCTGCACAATTTTCTATACAACCTGTACCACAAAAACTGTAAAGCCTGGTACACACAGCGGCCATTACGATATCCTGGTGGACAGGGATATTCTAATGGCTACCGTGTCACAGCCTAGCTAATGTATCATGTAGTAACGGAACGCGGTATCTTATGGTAAAAGTAATGGGGTTGCACTGAGATTACCTCTATTTATGTACTCTGTGCACTGATATGGGAGTAGACTGGTTATAGCTATAGTTTGCGTTTAAAATTAGAATAACCCTTCTCTATATTGTGACGTTTAGCTGTAATTGGTTTCGATTCCCTTGTTCACAAATTAAACTGAAATTAAGTTCAGTGCATCTTTTTCTTTCTATTTCATTGAGAAAAGGACGGAAGATAAATATTTGTTAAGTCCTGTCAAATTAAGATAGGTACTCCATAGATAACTTTACACGTGATTAAAAAATTGGTGACTAAAAATACGTCAACTTACGTCAGGTGCTGACTAATTTGACAGGACTAAATTAATATTTATCTTCTGTCCTTTTCTTAATGAAATAGAAAGAAAAAGATGCACTGAACTTAAATTTAGTTTAGTTTGTGAACACGGGAATCGGCGCCACTGTCAAACTTTGCTTTATTAGAAAATGCGCTAAATACGATTTACAAAGAATGTGCTTATTCATTTTGTGATTTCGGTCAAGGCCAACCCTGACGGCCAAGTGGTGGTTTCTGCGAATAATTACTTTTATGAATTTATTTTGAATTTTTCATTGGTAAGTCCCTTCAAGGCAGGACTTTTATGACGTGGCAGAGTAAGATAATGTTGCACCTAGCTTCTGACGTTTCATAAGTGCCCATTTAGGTTTACATAACATACATATTCAGCCAATCATTTTATCAATGCTGGGACACAGGCCTCCTCTTTGTGGGGGGATTTAGGTTTATGTGGAATAAGATATTTCGTTTTTTGTTTGCAAATTACTAGAAGAGACTCTTATTCATTTCGTTGTATCGTTAGTTTTAAAAAGCAGATTGTATTTTCCACTGTCTACAAAAATCTACATTTTAAATGTATCTTTAGAAAATGCAATCAATAAAACACATTTTTTCCTTATCGAAGAATCTAAACGCTTATAAACGATAAAAATGTTCTCACAATATATCACAAAGTTTCTCAGTCTTTCGAATTTCAAAATACAAAAGGCTGACATTTAAAAGCCGTTCGAAAGTCAAATGTTCCCACAACTTTTCGAAATCATTTCCTTGAAGTGACGTATTGTCGGAAGGATATGGACGGAGCTTTATTAAGGCGTTGCCACACTGACCGGACGGACGCCGAACGTTAGGCTGGTGTGGTTCCGGCCTTATTACAAAGTAACATTTGATTGACTGGTTATTGGTGATTTTGTAAGTAACGTGATGCCGTGTTAATTATGATGGTTTGCAAACGGATCTAGGCAATTATTTTTTGCTGGCTGAGATGTGATAAGATAAACAAGATAGGATCTAATCGTATTCAATGAGAGGATGGACTTCATAAAAGCTCATGTTAATGATGAGTTTTGTTTTTACAACCTTTCTTTCCTGCATAAGCACTCTTGTCTAAAATATGCCTGTATAGACATGAATTGATTTCTGCATTGATGTATGATTGATACCTTCATGTCACCTACTGAGTCAATTACTGCACATAAGCCTTCAAAGAACAAGCAAGCCTTCAGAAGGATCTCAGAGACAAAAACAATCTTTAGAGATAATCGTTTCAGAAAGAATACTTAAGAGCTCAGCTATCACTAATGAGATACAATTACTTTTTCTATTGTTACCGAAGTTAATAAGCTTGCCTAAAAGACGAGGGCCAAACGTAGGACACCGTAAAACGCTCAGTTTTTTGTCGCACAGTTAGGATTATTGCTACAAATTACAAGCAAGAAATTGAGTGTATTGACAAATGTTCAAAGAAAAGACTTATTCAAAAATATTTCATAAAAAAATAAATAGTAGTACCATAAAACGATCGTAAAATATTTTTTGAAATCTGTGTTTAAAAATATTTCTCGTCGTAAAACAGACGTCAAAAAATAATTCTCAAAATGTTGAGCGTAAACTATAATATTTTATGTAAAGGAAATTGAAATAACTAAACAGATACCTAAAAATATCCCATTGAGCCGTGCATTTATTTTTTAATTTAATTAAAACGGAAAAATTACTTTTATTTTAGGGTTCATTCGATTCAACTGACATCAAACGCATCGCTGTTTTGAACCGAATTCGTTGCCGCTATGCGCTATTGTCAATTACCTAATTTGCTTCTTAACGCACCTTAATAGACGATTTGCATAGTTATTTAAATCGTTCGCTTCATATTTTCTATCGGATTTCGTTCTTACTGTATTAAATTATGATTTATTAATGAAGTATATCATAAATATTAATAACATCAGTTGTTACATGCCCACGCTGACCGTTACACTACCTGAAGGAAATGGGACATATCATCTGTACTTGAGACTTGTACCAGAACCTATCACTATGATTATATAATATCCTACTTAGTTAAGTTTTATGTTGAGTTCACACGAGTGTTAGTGATTGGTGCCAGTAATCACTGACTTTAGATAGGAAGAAATATAGAATAAATTAATACCCAGCACTCTATTCTGCAGAAAAGAGCCATCAGAGCCATAATTATATGGCCTCAGCAGGCGTGACTCTTTAAGGGAACTGTTTACAGATATTAAGATCATGAGGGTACCTTGTCAATAAATCTATGAAAACATCATGTACGAAAGGAAAAATCTACATCTTTTTGGTAAAAGAGGTGAAAGACACAATTATATCACTAGAAATAGGGGCCAATTAGTTTAAAATGTTACAATAAAATACCTCCCCACATACTTCAATTGAATAAAACGAAATTTAAATCTTGTATAAAACCCACACTATGCAGCCAGGCATATTATAAATTGGGGGCTTAAATCGCTGATAAAAATGCTTGGCTAAACGCTGGTCCTGCTCCATAAGGACGCAAAAATAAATTGATTAGCATTTGAAAATACTGTTGGAGCTGCTGAAGATTTTAAAATATAATTTTTGCATTATATAAATTCAATCTCCTAGTATTGTATAATTGCATAGCACATGTGTGTGTACTATCTACACACTATAAAGATACCATTTACTGTGTACGTCCTTCATTGACTTGAATATGCCCTGGCGGCTGACAGTATGTCATGCTCACTCAAATGTCTCGCTGATGGTGGCGCATGTGTTGGATCATTTAGCTCCCTTCAAAATGGTTGAGCTGAATGGTGCTAATCCATGCGTCATGTTCGTGAACGGGAGCCGTCACTAGGGAGTGATCATCTCTTTGCTGCATTGGCTTATTTTCATTTAATTTAATATTTGATTTTTTTTATTTTTATCTTTTCATTTCGGACGCTTTTAACGTTCTGCATCGTTCTCACATGCATCATTTTCAACATGAATGATGTAACCAATACTTTGGAACCATGTTATTTTGATTTAAGAGTCTGTGGAGTTTCTTGCCCGTTCCTCTCCATAGCTACCTACTACGCTTTGGAATGGGCGACTAGCTTCATCTTTCTGACTGAAGGGGTCGGCCCTTGACAATTCAAAAGTGCCTGTAATTGGTTTATTTGAAATAAATGGTGTGAGTTTGAAAAGTTTGTCTGCACGACAACGTAAATAACGCAATGAAACATTAATTGCGTGGAACTGTCAAAATGAAAGCCTTTGATACTTTTAGCGTGTTACGCAATTACTCTTTTTAATTATTCTTTTTATTATTTACCTGCGCAATTCACCACAATTATATAAAATAAATTTTCTATACCTTAATGATAGCTTTCATTTTTATGACGCCGGTAATGACAGGCGAACAATAAAACTATTTCATAGAACATTAAAGTCTTTCGTCACAAAAAGCTGCGCGCGGGCACAATTTCCTGCGGTAGCGCGCAATGAGAGTAAAACAATGATGTAGGGATGTGACGAAGTGATGTGCGTGCATCTTATACACAGTTCTGGATGTATTCAGTGGTATGCCATGGCTCTAGGAAGTAACGGCCTTAGAAGCTTGTTGTGAACTGTCTTCCTATTAGATGCTAGTATCAGATGGGAAGACAGTTCACAAAAATAAAAAACTTCGGTGAAGTGAAAGCTCTTCAAGTTCACTTCACCAAGTTTTCACGGTGAGATTTTTACACCTGATTACGGCTGATATTGCGAAGTTTCTAACTAGGTAGGTATTTATGTGAAGTTTGAATAAAGTTGCAGAAGTTCCAGCAAACCAAAATCACACAATTTTTTCTTTAGTTATAAAAAGAAGGAAGCTCAAGGATCTTAGCAAGAATAGCCTTTGCTTTTTATGCTACCCTGATAATACGTTTCGGAGGTAGGGCCAACCAAAACACTGTTTGGGCCCTACCTGAGCTACCTACAAATTAACACTTCAATCTACTTACCGGTATTCTGTTAGAAACCCTTCAAAAGTGCACCATCCAAAAACGCACCAACACAACCCAACCACTACAAACACCATTCTATCGACACCTTATCGAGAACCCATCACCCGTCATCGTCACTTTGATATCGACGTCCACAATTAGTGTTGCGCTATCGATAATTACGATCGGCGAGCGAACCTATCGAAGTATCGATACTAGTTTACGAGGGCGAGAAGGCTCTGCTCTTGTCTTACTATTAATTGGATGTGTAGATTGGTATTTACTGTGGAAGATATGGTAGGCTCGGTGTTATCTTAGCTTGTACACGTAGTCGTAATCATTGTGTTAGGCTGGTGTAATGTGGGGTGCTGGATGTAAGCATGTGGGGATATATGTGGTGTTCTCTCAGTGAATTCATAGATGTCGCTGTAGATAGTACGTCCTGTAAATTATATTCTAATTTGCCCTGCAGTGCGATTCTGTAATCATTTCACCGTGAAAACTTAGGTGAAGTGAGCGTGGAGTGAGCTGTCAGTGTCATACCACCTGATACTAGGGATTGACCAAGAATACATATAATATTTTTATGCTAATTGTTTTGATAATTATATATAATATTTATAATATTTATTGTAGGGTTTTAATCTAGGAAAAAAAAACACTAGTTCTCATGTAAGTATCTACTGGTGTAGAAAAAAAAAAAAAAAACCTAAGTAATTGATATTCTGACTCAGTTTCTGTTTTGCTAGTATTTTGTTTTAAAACCCCACAAAATAGTAATATTTTGACAACTCAAATACTTTTCGAAGTTATATAAAATGTTCAATAGAATTAGCTTAAAAAGTATTATTAAAATCTCGATTATGATTGTTTAATGTATTCTTAAAATGAATTAATTTAATGTATTCTTCAATCTCTAGCATCAGTGGGATGACACTGATAGCTCATTCCACGCAAGTTTTCACGGTGAGACTTTTACAGAATCGACATGCTGTGTATTCTATCCGAAAATACAGAGTGTGCGGTTGAACTCAATGCTCTGAGTGGAATACTTCGTATTATTCGAATCAGTGAGGACTAAGGGGCGGCTAAAGGTTGAACTTACGTCCAGAACAAATCCTATTTCTGGACACGGTATTTTCTGCAATTCCATTCTGTCATTTTTCTCCAATTCAAGTCTGGTCATTTACTTATATCTTGTTCACACTTCAGCCGTGCGATTCTGTAACCATCTCACCGTGAAAACTTGGGTGAAGTGAGCGTGGAGTGAGCTGTCATTAGGGATTAATACTATTGACACTGCTCACTTCACTTATGATTTCACGTTGATATTTTTACAGAATCGACTGGCAGTTCTGGTTGTTAATCATTTCATTTCAGCCGAAAGACATCCACTGCTGGCCATAGCCCCCCCCCCCCCCCCCCCCCCAAGCACCACCACTTCGACCGGCTAGCAGATTCCTGCGGCCTTCACAAGGTAATCGGTCCACCTTGTGGGAGTAGCTGTAACATAATAGATATAATTATAAAAGCAGAAAGGTCTAATCTTTTAACAATCAAAACCCTCACAGCAATCGCCGAGATAGACCACAACACAAACAATTTCATTGACATACCACAGCGCATGACAATACCGATGCTGCAATATTCAAACAGCTTATTACCATATAATTAGCATTTGTTTTAGTTGGAATGTGCCTGGACCAGCCTCTGAAGGCAGCTCTGAAGGCCGTGCAGCCGATGGCTTGAATGATTGTTGTTGATTACCGATAACCATTCGTATCTGGGTTATTGTCGTGTTAGCTTGCAAAATGTGAGGTGGAATTAATTAATTTGTAAGCAGTAATCTTGGTTAACAAATGGGGCGACCGGCCCACCTGATGGTAATAGTTATAGTTGCTTATAGATAATGTAACACCATGGAGATTGTATATGCATTGATAAAATAAAGGCCGGTTTCTTGATCCGTAGTCAAACACCGTATAACAATTTGTTAGATTAACTATAGTCAACTGGTCAACTAATAGTTAAAGGGCTATTTCGTTTATCAATATCTATTTTAAGTATAATCAAGCTTAACCATTGGCTATGTCAGTGTTATGAGAAATCATTTCCTAAAAATAGTTATGTTTTTTGGGGGTAATATTTTTCTATGTGACAACACTAGCCATAATGATGGATTACGTGGTCTAAACATTTTCGGCCTTCTCCCTAACACGTACTTCGCAAAAATAGCATCGTTTGATGAACTTTCCGACACATCATAATATCTAACTATGTTTAAATCCATTATAAACAATACAAAGAATATTTTAGAAATAACGTTGACAAAAAAAAGAAAACTTGTACAAAACAGCTGTTGTGATTGAGTTGACCATCCGCATTCCGCCATATTGTTAACTTTCCAACTTCGAGTGGTTATTTTTTTTTTAACTAGGTAATAGTTAATTATTTGACCACTGGATAAAGTAACAATTGATAAAAAAACACATTTTTCCAAAATTAAACCATTAGTTACTAATTTAACAATTGGTTGAGTTAACTACGGATAAAAAAACCGGCCCTTAGAGACCGATTTGAAGATTTATTTGTTTGTTATTTCAACAGCACCTTTTGAACTAGAACAACAATGCTGTCATGATACCTATTTAATTAAAAAATAACCACGGAGGTTTACATAAATAGGTACGATAGCGGAACTTGCCCGGGTGAACCGTTTCGCAAAGACTGCTAGTTCCTGGAATGCAACAATTAATCAAAAACCGGCATTTCTCCACTTTCATCATCGTCAGCCTACAACAGGCTACTGCTGGACATAGGCCTCTCCAAGTGCACAACATTCAGCTCCATTCTCAGGAACTTGCACCCAGCTGCTTCCAACTACGAAGATCGTCGCTTCACATAGCCTGAGGGCGTCTTCTTTTATTTATTTATGTATTTAAACTTTCCGCACAAAAGGTACAAAGGCGGACTTAATGCCTTAGGCATTCTCTACCAGTCAACCAAGGGTGGTGAAGAGATTAGATGGCGGGTGCTTTGGTTGACACGACGATGATAAAAAAAAAAAACACTAGACAAATACATAAATAGGTTATAAACACATACATACGATTTACTATAATATATATTTATAATATATATTTAAAATATATAAATATTTATGTCTATAATATATAAATATATACAAATTCAAAGAAGAGAGGTGTTGAGATGACTCTACGCTATTTGTTTTGAAAATAACTCTTCTTTATTTCAGGCTTTTAGATGCTAAGGCTAAGAGATACAGATAGTCTATATTTATTTATTTATTAAATACTTCAAGCACATAAATGTACGTGTGTGTAGACGGACTTAATTCCATAGGCATTTTCCACCAGTCAACCTTTGTGTGGTGCAGAGACAAACAGTAGTCGGTGCAATCATGAAAATTGAGGAATAAATATTTTAAATATAAAGATACGCATAAACCTATTAAAACTATAAATGTAGGTACCTAATTACTTATAAATATAAGCACAATAACAACATAATATTTTCTCAATGTTATGAATTGTAACTGTTTACCAAAGAGATAAGTAGAGAAACAGAACCGTCTGTCAGTTGCAGTACAAAGTTGGCACCTTGGCAGAATGGCAGTCGCCGTGTTTATGATGACAGCGAAATCGTGCTCAAGTTTACAAGTGGTTTAGTTTAACTTTGAAAGTTACTACCGTTTCCATTATCACATGTCTAACTACGGTTATCACTGTTAATTAATTTATGGAGGGAGTGAAATGGTTGTATTTATTAATGAAATCTGCAAAATACAAAGTAGACAAACTTCATAATCTGCGTAGCCGTTTCGCTAATCTGCTGGGGTCGGTTTCCAGTCTAACCGGAGAGACAAATTAGCTAGATAAATGTTAATGATAAATTATTTTATTTTTGTAAGTAGGTTTGCACAAACACTTTTACACGTCAATCATATTTTAAAAACTAGATGAGGTCGGCGTTTCCTATCTGACAAGTCTGAGAATAAAGGTCGAAACATACTCAGAGTTCACAGTCTCTTTTAAAGTCCAGACTTATGTCTGGACTTTAAAAGAGACTGTGAACTCTGAGTTTGTTTGTTCAGACATCGATCTACATGGTCTTCATATAATCTGACCAAGATTATTCTTGGTCAGATTATATGAAGACCATGTAGATCGATGTCTGAGATGGTCTTTTGAGGAAAGAACCACACAGATTGAGAGAACCTGTCCAGTCAGTGCACGCATTTGTCAGAAATCGTGCAGCTCAACTCAAAACTTAAGGATCTCAACGATTCGACGAACAATACCAAAGAAAGGACATTTGGGTAGGTCACATAAATTACTCAAACTGCCAGACCATGACAAAAGCTAACAGAAAACAGAGACTAATAAAAACCAAAAAATAAATAAAATGACACCCATAGACTTCACATTCACAATAATTAAAATAATATTATACTTTACAAAGTGAGCAAATGTCATTGTATATACAGGGTGAAATTGAAAACATGCGACAAATCGAAATAGGAGATTGTACTCATCATTATGAACAACTTTTACCATGGGACCAAACCTGAAATTGCGAAAAAAAAATCAGCTGTTCCCTACATTTTGACGAGTTATACGAACATAAATGTAGGGAACAGCTGATTTTTTTTTTCGCGATTTCATGTTTTATCTCATCGTAAAAGTTGTTCACAATGAGGAGTACAATCTCTCATTTCGATTTGTCGCATGTTTTCAATTTCAACCTGTATTTATATAAAATTGATGTCAATGAGTATACTAAAAAAAAAAAAAATAGAAAAAATACTAATGAAATAAAATTGGTTCAGTAGTATAAACATACAAACACACGCAGTTCGAATACTTTTTTGAAGACGATTATAAATACAGTGACTTAATTCTAGATCACTAGCGTAGAAATGTTTCGTCGGTCATATAAATAAAAATCTGTTATTTCATAGAAAAATGCAATACGGACGCGGGTAAAATGTATTTTTTATAGCGCACCCTACGTTAAAAAATGCAACGGTACAGAGTCATTTACTGAATCCATGTTAACAGGTTGCGCATCGATGTCCTTTAACAGCGTAGGAATTTACCAAGAAACCTTTTCTGCCGGTCGATTCTGGAAAAATCTCACCGTGATAACTAAGGTGAAGTGAGCTTAGAGTGAGCTGTGAGTCATGCTAGTCATGCTGATGCTGGGGATTGACACTATGGACGACTCACTCCACGCTCACTTCACCCAAGTTTTCACGGTGAGATGGTTACAGATTCGCACGGCTGAAATTTAAAACCCTATACAGTTTAAAAACCGCTAGAATTGACGTTACGTTTAGATACTTCTCGTGTTCATGCTAGGCCCACTGTGTACGTGGGGATAGCAGTAGGCACAAGATTTTCTTTACCTGCCTACCCCGTATCTAAAGGATGTTATCTCAACATGTAACAAAAATACATTACATTTCCTCCCATTCACATAAACTAGTGCAACATTTGCTACATTACCCACAATCATGGCTTTCTCTGTTTGTGCCTGGTTCCAGTTAATCGGCAGCGAATGAGTGTAACTAATACGGAAGAGTGAGAGAAACCAGACGTCAATTTTATGAAATTACATCGAGCGACACAACACTTATATTGTAAAATTATTACATGTTGAGCTTATGTTATGGAATGCGTTCTTATATTTTGTATGTGTCTAGCATGCCCAACTGGACTACAGGTGACTGGCTCGCAGTGTGATGTGCATTTCTTCAAACTGCAATGATATGATAACAGGGTGACACGCGCAAACTGTTACCATGGATACAGTAAATGATTCTGGACCCTTTAAAAAAAGTGGAATACCTATGCGATCAAAATGTATGAAACAGCTGTTTCATACATTTTGATCGCTTAGAAAGTAAAAGCTTTTTTTTTTAAATAATAACATGTACTGAATACATGGTAAAAGTTTGCGCGTCGATGTATATTAGGGGAAAGTAACCAAATATGGAATAGTATCCCTAATGTGGAATACCCGCATTTCTCGAAAACAAATACAGCTAGACGCAGTAGGCAGTGATCAACTATCTCTTTCTAACACTATACACGCGTACAGGTTTCAACTCGACAGTCGAGTGAGTGACATAGCCGCGGTGAGGCTGTTTTGTTTTGTTGATGTCAGAAAACGATATTCGAGGATAAACCTGGATCAAATGCTTCATGTGCGAACTCTGGGCATATAATGATTGCGCTGGTGAAGAATTCCACTCCTGGATTTGTGATTATATCAAGTAGTTTAAGTAACATTTTATATTTGACCAAAGTTCCTATAGTATCTCATAGAAATTAAGGTTAATTTTTACTGTTCCATATTTGGGGTACCTATTCCATAAATAGATACCTTTGTGTTTATTTTCTTTTGGAGAAATTATAGTACTTATAATTAATAAATAATTTACAAGACTGTTACTATCCAAAGCGAAAATGTATGTCAGTTGATAATTACGATTAAAAGTTTTTGATTTTTAAAATTTGTTTTTTTTAAGGGTAAAAAACAAAATGGTATTCCATATTTGGTTACTTTCCTCTATCATATTCTCATTTTGGCTAACAAGCAGGGTAATTGCGTAACACACTATCAGTAGCAATGGGTTTCATTTTGACAGTTCAACAACATTCATTGCGTTATTTACGTTGTTGAGCAGACGCATTTGCTTCAAAATGATTCAAATTGTGAGTAATAGTGTGTTTCGCAATTAAGGTGCTGGACATATTAACTTATCCCGTATCCGTATGAAAACGTGGAATCAAAAATACTAAAACCATTAACGGTGACTAACAAGTAAACCATCCAAAACTATGGCCATATTTTTAAACCAACTAACCATAACCTAGCATTGGTCTCGATTCCAATCTATCGATTTTGTACCGAAATTCATGCTAGAGTATGCTCAAGCATGAATTTCGGTACAAAATCGATAGATTGGAATCGAGACCAATGCTAGGTTATGGTTGGGTTGTCCAGGGTAACCATCTCACCTTAATGTCACCGGAATTGATTCAATTACGTAGCGTAATCTCAATATGTTAGTATTAACTCATTGTACCACGTAACTAGGTATGTCGAGCAGCGCAATGTGTTTATAATTCGGCATAACGTAACGTCATTGTTTTATAACTGTATGACGACTGTTACGCACTGATGAGTTGTTTATGTTATGATTGAGGTTTAGTTCTTATTCAATTTAAGACCTCCCTGAAAAGATATTCATCATCTGCCTAGCCTTTTCCCAGGTATGTTGAGGTTGGCTTCCAGTCTAACCGGATGCAGCTGAATACCAGTATTTTACATGGAGCGACTGCTTATCTGACCTCAATCGTATCAGTACCGGTGTATCGTATTACCTAGTAATCACTAGGTAATGCGATGCCCCTTGGTAAGATTGTCAGACTTTTGGGCTTCTGACGACCCGTAACGACATTCACAATCCTCACTCTCTCAATTCTCTTGTAAGAAATCGTTCAAAACATGGTGCAATGCATAATGGTACTTTGCATTTGACACTATTTTGCTATTTTTTCCAAGAGCTTTAGGGCGCGTTTATATGACACGGAATGTTACAGCGTGTCGGCCGCGCGGCGAAAGTACGGTGACCGCGCGGCGGCCGCGCGGTCAGGCCTGGTGGCCACGCCACTGCGGACCCGAACCATTTCCAGTTGATCTTGGTCTTTCTTAAAATTCACACGTGTTCGTTATGAGCTATTTGACTAAGAAGAATAAAATTATTATTGCATATTACTTGATTGCTTATTACTTACATATTATTACTTTAACATTCGAGTGATTCGAGCGAGACGGCCGCGCGGCCGCCGTGTGATCGAGGAGCGAACGCCGCGCGGTCACCGCGCAGTTAGTTACTCAAAATTAATTTCAACTTTACGTCCTAGTTAATAAAACATAAATTTGCTATAGCTGAACAGTTAGTACGCGGCCACCGCGCGGTCGCCGCGCGGCGGCCGCAAGAATTTTTTCGCGTCGTCTAACTGAAGCCTTACTGCTGCATTTGTCTAACGCTTAGTTTAGCCGCGAAAATTCAAAATGTACGGTGTCCAATATATGGACAGAGCCCCATAAAGGGTTAAATAGATTCATATCATCACGCCTGCTTTACCGAAGGGCTTAGCAGAGATGTACCTATAGTACACTCACATTTCGCCAATCCTATGTTATAGAGGGTGATTCTTTCAAGTCCATACTAACAAGACCAAAGACACGAGATAACACGAGTTTTCAAATATCAAAGGCATAATCAAAAGAAATAATAAATCATTGAACAGCATAATAAGAAATGCAAAACCAATGAATAGAACTTACTACTAGGTCAGACAAACTGTTATTAACCTACAAAACTTGAATAGCTAATAATTTAAGCAATAAATTAAATTAAAACAATAATAAACTAGAAATTGAACGTGGTCGTGATATTTTTTAATCAATGGTAATTCTATTAGGGCACAGTTCAACCTGTGTTGTAGTGCAGGTAGATGCAGAAGGCTCAAGAAAGATCATTCAGAGTCAAAAAACAGTTAAATCCTTGAACAACTACGCTTTGAGCCATAGTGAATGAATATGTACCTCTACTTGGGTTTCTAAAATGTCCTAAGATAACCTGACAACAGAAAAAGAGAACTGAAAATCTCGTAGTAGGAAAACATTCTGTTTTACCTTTTCGGTTGCCGGACGAACTATCCATTTCTCTATGAAAAGCAGTGGTGGTCCTGTGTACCAGTGCCATCACTGCTACACTGGGCTACCATCGCCTTAGTAGTATCGGCCCTGACGGACGAGCCAAGCAGGCGCTTTACTTTGTGTAATTTGTTTCATCAAAACTTTCCACTGCCCTCAAAACAGTGAATGAAAACTCCGCGAGGAAACCGGCATGTCCAGCACTGGGCCCGCGTTGTTAATCACGGACCAATCCCTCTCACAGAGAGGAGGCTTGTGACCCAGCAGTAGGAAGAATATAGAGTGACTATGATTGTGTCTATGAAAGGTCGGCAAACAATTTTTGAGAAAGTTAAGGAACTATATAACTTGGCAATACTGGTTTTACAGAGCTTACTGACAACATTCAGATGTTTCAATCACAAGAAATTAGGTTATCGTCGAGCTACTGGCGTCCTTGGGAATATGAGTCAATGGATGAATGAATGAATGAACATTATGAGTTGTGGTACAGTCCGTTGACAATTATTTTACCTTCATAAAAATCACTGTCCAAATCATAGTGATCTTTATTCTCATTCCAATAAGGTTGCTGTTGGGTTGCCGCCATTCACAAGTATGTCAAAGTCATTGTGATCTTTATTCTTGTCACAGTAAAGTTGCTGTTAGGTTGCTGCTGTCAGAGGTAAAATAAGTGTGAACATTGTACCTTCTGTTCTTTATCCTAATGTGTCTGACTTATGATTAATGGTCTCGCTAAACAAATAAACTTCCTACTCGTCCACAGTGCTGTTATCTTTGGAATTACGACCCGATATTATACTAAGTATTATGAGGGTTTATGCGTTAGAGCCATGCTGGAGTCAAAATTGATGATTTCCGACGGACAATAAAACCATAATATGTTTAATTTATAGATGAGATATTGACGTCATATTATTGGGAATTTTATAATCTAGTGCATGGCTGAAAAACATTTTCAATTTTTTGTTTAGTTTTCTCATCAGAACCGTTTTTATGCAAGCCTTTTTTAAAACTAGCGATCGACGGTCTAAGCAGATGCTAGATATTAGTAAAACCATATATGACAAACTTATTACAACATTACTTTATAAAAAATAAGAACATTTTTTAGTGCATGGCTGAAAAAAAAACACGATTACTGTAAGTTTTCATTCAAGAAAAGTATATTCAAAAGTGTCAATTGTAGCCACTTTTCGAGATATTAAACGTGTTAGTTTAGGATGAAATCTGAAATATTTATATTTTCTTTTAGACCTATTAAATTAAGACATTTATGTTCTAAAACATGGTTCAAATATTTTTTTAATAACTTATATGTTTATTTTACTATGAATTATTTAGTATTGCTATATAATCGGCGCGGATTCACGCCACCGCTCATTGCCGGCTGAGGCCTTTCAGAGGCAGGACGTGTGTCACTCCCATCGCTGCGTGTCGCGTAAAATATTATCGTACTTTTGCGAGTTTTTAGCGCGACTGGGACATATTGATACTTTTTATTATAATATATTTTTATTATATTACAGAACTTTGGTGAGTACATATTTTAATGTAATGGTATTCAATTAACTTAAGAAGATTAAATTAGACTTCTTTATGTATGTTTCGATTTTACTTTTTTTTAGATATGGCTAACAAAAGGCGCTATACGGGAATAAAACGAAAAAAATATGAAAATTTAGCCAAGGCTAATGAAACTAAAAGGTAAGTTACCGAGGAGCCACTTTTTAACTATGTAACAGGTTATAGCCAATTCATATTTTTCTTACACGGGGATAGAATTCGTAATAATTTGCGTTTATTCTGTCTTATAATCTCATAAACTGAATTGACCATTCTGGGGTTGTCAGTTTAGGATAGTTGAGAATATACCACTGAAACGAGGTGGGTTCTCTACTTATAAAAAAAATATCTATATTAGGTGTAATTAGTAAACCATAAGAAACAATATTATACTTACTACTTTCTGAAGTCAATATAATTTTATCAAATTACTTTTTGTCTGGGTATTTTTATGAAACACAGTAGTAATAAGATAAAATTAATATCCGATTCGTTGTTATAGGCAGAAAAGAGAAGTTCAAAAATATTTCAAAATGCTGTTGTAAGTTTTATTTTTTTTTACTTCTTTATATGTTATGGCAATTTTTGAGATTTTATATCTAAACAGACACGTGTTTCCTTTATTTTGAATTAGCACCTATTAAACCTAAACTAAATAAGACATTTCTTCGTTATTTATTTATCTCAAGCCGACAATCGATCGCCTGTCGTGGTGCTTCTTATGGTTTGTGTCACTTCATATTATACTCTGCATATTATTTTCAGACTCAACAAAGAGAAAAAGTCACTGAAAAAACACTGGAAATTCAGGAAAACTTGCAGGCGTTAGAAACGGTTCCAACTCAAGATCCTGACGCAGGAAATCTTGTAAGAATGACTTGGACATTTGTAAACATATTTTAGCACAAATAAAACATTGTTGTGTCTCAAGCCGACAATCGGCCGCCGGACACAATGCTTACGGTTTGTGTCACTAACCGACACAAACCGACCAACATGTTATTTTCAGACTCAACAAAAAGAAAAACTCAGTGAAATAACACTGAAAATTCAGGAAAACTCGCAAGCATTAGAAACGGCTTCATCTCAAGATCCTGACGCAGGGAATCTTGTAAGAATTACTTGGTCGTTATATACATATTTTAGCACAAATAAAACATTGTTGTGTCTCAAGCCGACAATCGACCGCCGGTGTCACTATGTTATACCTACCTGTTATTTTCAGGCTCAACAAAAAGAAAAACTCAGTGAAATAACACTGAAAATTCAGGAAAACTCGCAAGCATTAGAAACGGCTTCATCTCAAGATCCTGACGCAGGGAATCTTGTAAGAATTACTTGGTCGTTATATACATATTTTAGCACAAATAAAACATTTTTGTGTCTCAAGCCGACAATCGACCGCCGGTGTCACTATGTTATACCTACCTGTTATTTTCAGGCTCAACAAAAAGAAAAACTCAGTGAAATAACACTGAAAATTCAGGAAAACTCGAAAGCATTAGAAACGGCTTCATTCCACTATACATAGAGTACTCACGGAGGATTTATGTCTGGTCAATAAAAGTGCAGTGTGGGTGCCTCACACTCTGAACACGGATCAGAAGGAGTTTCGTTATGAAACTGCGCGTAGCCATTTATCGTGGTATCGCCGTAAGAAAAATATACTTAATAGATTCATATGCCTTGATGAAACTTGGGTCGAATTTTATACTCCTCGTCAAAGACATCAGTCACGATGTTGGGTGGAACCGGGCACTTCAGCTGAACATTTACCACGTGCAGAGCTACATGAACGAAAAATACTACTAATAGTACCTATGGATGTCAGAGGCATTGCTTTTTGGAGAACTTATGATGAAAATACAACTATGACTGGAGAGCGATATAAGTCATTTTTAGAAGAAAATATTCCTATTTGGGCAGACGAACATCATATAACGAGTCCTATAATTTTACATGATAACGCCAGACCGCACAAATCAAAAATAGTTCAGAATTTAATTGAAGGAAAGGATGGATTGAAATTATTCAGCCGCCATATTCCCCGGATATGAATCCTTGTGATTTCAATTGTTTTGGCCATGTGAAGAGGAAATTGTCGGGTACTCGATACAATAGCAAAAAGGAGTTAGATATTAAACTAAAGAGCATTATTGATGAATTAAATGAAAGTGGTACTTTAAATGGTGTTCAAGATTTGCCAGCAGTCTGGGAGCGAGTGATTAATAGTGGTGGAGATTATTGATTAGTGTCACAAGGTTATATAATATAGTAGTCAGTTTTTGTAAAATAATAATAATAAAAAAATATGACACCGGAAGTGGGATGACCTAATATAATATTAATCGTTGTAGAACTTTACATTTGTACTACATTTCTAACTTTTCACCCCTGATTAGTATATATATACTTTACTAGCGACCCGCCCCGGCTTCGCACGGGTGCAATGGAGAAACTGATAATTTTAGAGCCACTATTTCTCGTAAAAAGTATAGGATAAAAAATGGTTATTGTGGGTTATCCCTAAGAGATAGACATATACAATTGCGGACTTTTTTGTAGACCTTTTTAAGGTGTATAATACTGTAGTACATTATTTTGATCTATCTCGACGGGTTCAGCCAGCGTTTACAATGTAAGCGCAAAAAAATGTGTTTAATTACGACATCACATTAGAAACCTCTAAAATTATCAGTGTTTCTCTACTATATTATGCATGTATTATAGATACAAACCTTCCTCTTGAATCACTCTATCTATTAAAAAAAACCGCATCAAAATCCGTTACGTAGTTTTATAGATCTAAGCATATATAGGGACAGACAGACAGGGAAGCGACTTTGTTTTATACTATGTAGTGATTTCTCTACTATATTATGCATGTATTATAGATATAAACCTTCCTCTTGAATCACTCTATCTATTAAAAAAAACCGCATCAAAATCCGATACGTAGTTTTATAGATCTAAGCATATATAGGGACAGACAGACAGGGAAGCGACTTTGTTTTATACTATGTAGTGATAAAGTATCCAAAACTGCCTATTTATTTCACAAGGTTGTAATAAAAATAAGAATAGTAAATAAAAATCAACTAACGGTTAAATAAGTATCATTATACATAACTCAACGGATCAACATGGGTTAGTTTGACTATAATGACAGAGAGCACACCAACTCTACGCACACAGACACGCGCGCATCTGTGTGAGTGCAAAGAGCACTGCAATTACCTAAACTTGGTGCCGCGGATTTGGCGTTAACGCTCTTATGTTTAGAAATCATCCGTTCGCTTGAAATTATATATTTGGATGTGTAGGAGCGTATCGAACGAAACATTGTTTGCTTTTGTTAAGTTAATAGAGCTCTATGAAATGAAAATGGATATTGCCATAATTTCCATGATTGACTGGCAGATTATTGATGATTTCAGTATGTTTTATTAACAGGCAGGAGACTGATACATAAACATACATAACGTCACGTTCGTTTGCCCGAAAAGTTAGACAGAGGTGTACACACTCACGTTTCGCCAGTAATGTTTGAGTCCCATATAATACTGCCGCAGTAAGCGAAAAATACGCATATCGGCCAAAAATGTAAGGAAAAATAAACTTTACTAAACAAAAAAGGCGCATCCATTAAGGCTCATTTTTCTCCATCCCCTTTCGGCAGACGCGCCCCTTTTACTTAGGGCAGCAGAATAGGGAGGGAGCCTATTGCCACCAACCGGGAATACATCCTCCGGACTGCTACTGAGAAATTCCTGATGGAAAAACCGAAAAACACTTTGTCCGACTTAATAACACTTTGGGATTCGAACCCAGGACCTTATGCTCAGCAGTAGTAAATCAACCAATCAATGTTTCATTATTTCCTTATTTTATCTTCTTAAAGGGTGTTTTTACCAGTTCATCAGCCATCTAAATTAATATTAAAAAGAGAAAAGATTTGATTTTTTTTATGTATATTTGTTACACTTTCACGCTAAAACATGAACGAATAAAAAAAAATTCAAACTATTTATTTCAACATGCATTCATCAAGCAATTAATTAATTACATGAGAAGAACGCTCAATCTCTTTGAGGAGATTATGTGCGCTATCGGTTTGGGTTTAGGTGTTACTCGCTCACAGGTATGTCTCCGTTCGTAGACCCACACGCAGGCCCTTCCCCCATTCCAAACTTTTCAGTGGTAAAATAGACTTTTAGGATGTTTTTCTTTTGTCGAGATTTTTGGTTTTCTAACTTTTTGGCTATTTCCTTAGGCAAGTTGTTTAGAAAATCAAAATCAAAAGTCATTTATTCAAACTAGGCTGAGAATCAGCACTTTTCGAACGTCAAAATTACAAAAGACAGTCCCCAAAACGCCCGCCCTTCACCACTTCCTAGTGCTTTCACTGGGAAGAAGAAGTGGCGCAACAAACTCCCCAGCAGCACAGCTGTTTGTTCAGTTAGAAAATACTTGGAAGAGCATACGTCCAGACCCTTTCACCGTATTAATTGTTTTGAATGAAGTATGGCACATGGGTAGACCATGACCCGGAGAAGGACATAGGCTACTTCTCATCCTGGATCGTAGACGAAGTTGCCGGCCATAGCTAGTATTTAATACGTTTGTGACAGCTACGGTATGAAAGACGTGGGACCTGTCATAGCTGGAAACGACACGAGCGGTTTGTTTAAATATTCATCAGTCTTATTTGTACGGAGTTTTATGTGTGATGGCTATACTTACCCGAGACACGGGTAATTTTAAAGAACAGCCGGTCGATTCTGGAAAAATCTCACCGGGATAACTAAGGTGAAGTGAGCTTAGAGTGAGCTGTGAGTCATTTGATGCTAGGGATTAACACTATTGACGACTCACTCCACGCTCACTTCACCCATGTTTTCACGGTGAGATGGTTACAGAATCGCACTGCTGTATAGGTATCCATTTTCCTCCTGACCTTATATGCCACGGCATGTACGTCAGATCATCATAATTACTTATCTAATATTTTCCTTAACTCCTATGATCTTGATTTCTGGTTATCCTATTAATGGTCGTCACTATTACGAGTAGTATCGCTAAAGTCCCCCGCCGCGTCTGTGTGCCTGAAGGCGATAAATTCAAAAACCAATTGACGGAGTGACTTATGAGGAAGGTTTTTTTTATGCGTAAAATCCATTAGGGTCTTATGCCGATGATTGTTGAAAATGTCGGAAAAAGTCATGCCAGTAAAACTGGCGTGCGCCGCGTATACCAATAGAATAGAATAGAATAGAATATTCTACAACATGTAACGTTAAATGCGCAAAACCTGAGACACCCCAACTGATTTTCAATTCAATTGATCTATTTCAGAAAGAAAATAAGTCATTAAAAAAAATGTAAAGGTTTAATGTGCTGTTTTAGTTTTACTGGCCATTCATATAAATAGAGGTATATGAAAAACATGTATTACGGTATTGTTGTTTAAAACATACAAGGGATACTTTTTATCCTGGTAGTACGTTCCCGAGGGATAATTTCCGACCTCAACTTGGGTGAAACCGTAGGTAAAAGCTAGTAAGGGACAAAACATGTCACAGAACCCGAGTATAGGAAATTCATTTTCAATTTCCAAGATCAATTGTAAGCCAAAATCAAAATCAAGCTGCGCAAATGTCTAGTTTATTAACTAAGTCGTTATGAATCTTATCAAATCATCTATCATACACGACAGTGAGTCTGGCAAGTAAACGTAGCTGTATAAAAGAAAAGAAAGAAAATTGTTTATTCTGCACGAAATAAACGCACATTACAAAAAATACACACATGCAAAGTAGTACTCAACCAATTAGATTTTGGCAATTTTGTCTATTGCTTAATCCTACTAATCATTTCATACTATTAATTTCTTCCCTGAAGGACCATTTAAATCATAAAACATTGGTTTGTTACTGCTATAGAAACTTTCACTATCCTTTGGTGGATTTCCATACAATTGCCTACAAAAATACCTACTCAATTGTTCTTGTTCTGAAGGAACTTAACTTCATATATATCTCCGGCGCAACAAACGAACAATCACATAAGAAATCGCAGCATCACTCACCCTAAGCCCGCGTAAAACTAAACTTAAACTAAACAAAGTATATTAAATAAAATTAAAGTGCAAGTTGAACGTGGATTGGACGAAATTCATAATGGTATCGGGCCTCGCTCGTGCCGTAGTATCGTTACATTAAAAGCACATTTATAATGGCGACGTAGAGCTAAATCAGGGCCGCTAAGATCGCGCTGCTGATTTTTGAAGTAGGAAGTGTTGGGCATTTATTTTGTTTGTTTGGTTTAGATCCTTTTTCTTTTTGCTTATCAATTAAGGGTCCTAGCCTAGTGTTAATTTATAGCCTTCCTTAAGAATTGGGCTGTTAAAAGCAAAAAAGAATCAAATCCGACTAATAGTTCAGAGATTAGCGCATTCAAACAAACAAACAAAAATATTCTTCAGTTATATTACTAGTAATAGTATCGATAGTTATGCACAGAAAATAGATTAACGTAGGTATTTAACTTTTAGATAAGCTAGTTGATGATACTAGAAAAAGATCCCAATAAAACATCGATGTCTTTATAGAAAGGTTCAGATTAGTATGTAGGTTACCTGTAGGTAAAATGCTGACAAATGTAGCTGCATAAAGTTAGTTGGCATATTTATGGGGTTGCTATTCTGTAAACACGAATAATAAACTTAAAACTACACAGTACAATTATGTTGAAAATAGAAGCCTTGAGTTTTATCTCTGTACAGAGTTACAGCAGATATTTGAAGAATGCCAAACAATTTACTACAATAATTATGTGGACCAATTTCGCACTAAAACAAATAAATTAGTACGTGCAACATTTTATCGTTCCAGCTAAGTTACTGCGGCCACTGCGCACGCGCCGCTCCCGCCATCTTGTTTAATCTAGTGCCGTTGATCGCGGAAAAGCGCGCCAACCTTCAACGACCTTCGCTCTCCGACCGTTCTAACGAGCCATACACGCTATAATCAGCTCTATAGCATTAATAATTCGTATAATTTAGATTGTTTTGGTTTGAATATCAATGTAGCTGTTACGTCGTTTTGTGTGTAATGTAAACGACCCTGCCCCATGGTTTGTGTTCTACAAACACAGGATTTAAATTCTAACCTGGGCCTATAAATTTATTGCAGGTAGATTTATTCTGAAGTGATATTTTGTCACATTTATTGGAATAATTCTCCGGTGACACTGTTTTATGATCCCGATTATGGTAATTTGAACGCTTATTGTTCTTGTTAGCGTTTATTGTTTTCGTTTTAATTGCTCTTGTGCGGAATGTTTTAAAATACTTAATAGGAAAATTGTGAACCCATGTTGATTTCTAGAAATAATAAATTACAGCTTTAATTAGATTAATTGGATTTAAATCTGAGGTTGGATTGTTTCATGATTAGTTTACTACTAGAATTAGAATTTAAAATTCCATTAACCTCTTAATTAATTATTAAATAATGCAAGTAAAAAATAATGCCGCACTTCTAACATTGTAATATTAAACACGTTCAAGAATAGTTTATAAATGCACTTTCAGAAGAGACTACCTATTCAACAGACTCTTCGCAACCGTTTATTGACATTAGATTTTAAAAAAAAACACCTTAAAGCTATAAAAAAAGATGTGTATAATTCTTATAATTCCAAAAGAAAAATGTTTATAATTCCAAAAGGGCTTCAGCTCAGCATAATGTCAGATGATAACAGAAGGACCTACCGCTAAAATAAATTTATCCAACTTAAAAAAAAAAAAAAACAACTGCCGTGCGATTCTGTAACCATCTCGCCGTAAAAGCTTGGGTGAAGTGAGCGTGAAGTGAGCTGTCATTCGCTGGGGATTAACGCTATTAAGTGCTCACTTCACTTATGATTTCACGGTGAGATTTTTACAGAATCGACCGGCTGGACTCGTAGAAACACTGCCAAAATTAAAAAGGCGTAACTCCATATATTTCAAGACATCAATAAAACCTTTTTACATGACGCCAGAACTATGATGTACTATGAAAATCTCACAAAGTATTTAGCTAAGTACACCCTGCGACCGGTTATCGGCCGGCTACCAATAAATCGTCCGTTGCGATCCACACGTATCATCACGCTTGCCTTCCAAGGGGCTGCCAGGGCATTTTTCATCGTCCAACCGCTTCCTGCTCCGCTGATTTACTAGCGGCGAGATAAAGCAATCTTTTGCTAAGCTGTGCCTGATACTTAGTTTGTATACTGTAAGGTGTTTATGATACAAAGTGTAGGTTGAAATATTGATTGAGATTTTTCCTTTCCTTGCCGTGGTTGGTCCGCGGATGGGTGACCATCTTCACATACCAAGACCCCTCCGTGCCTCGGAAAGCACGTTAAGCCGTTGGTCCCGGCTGTGATTCGTGGATCTTTGACGGTCGTTACGGGTCGTCAGTAGCCCGAAAGTCTGACAACCAGTCTTACCAAGGGGTATCGTATTACCCAGTAACTGGATTGTGGAGGTCAGATAGGCAGTCGCTTCATGTAAAATACAGCTGCATCCGGTTAGACTGGAAGCCGACCCCAACATAGTTGGGAAAAGGCTAGGCAGATGATGATTTTTCCTTTCATATTTCCTAGCTTGCTAAAGCGTGGTTCTTAATAAGTCCTTAGTTTCGTACTCGCAATTTACAGAAGTTGGCCCACTTTTTGAGTATTGCAAAACCTTTATTTTAGAGGACATAAAAACGCCACTGCTGATGCCGCGAGGGCCCAAGCATTTTAGAAAAGGATCTCGATGGCAATCTAAAATAGACTCGGCTCAGAATTTGACTACGTGTGTGGCGCCATCACTTCCTGTAACATGGAGCTGACAGGACGCGCAGGGTGTCCCATCGTTTGTGGAGCAGCACCACTTTTACACTCCAAGGCGGTGTCGTCTACAAATCTCCACCTGAACCAGTTTTCGTTGCATCGGCCAACCTCAGTTCGGAGTCTGTTTAAAGACTTCCAGGTTACCCAACCCATGGCAAGTCTTGTCAAGGGGGGAGATCTTCAGCGGTAAAAGCATTACAAACATCGATTCGAGAGAAGAATATAGCTACAAAAAACATCTATGAATTTAATAAACTTACAAATACTAACTATATTAATCTTACGGTCTGCAGAAGGTTGTGACAGTCCTTATTCTGCTTCTACATACAGGATTTTTTTTGTTAACCAGTGCGCAAACTGTTACCATGATTCTAAGTCCCCAGTTAGCGTTCAAATTTTTCGTCAGCTATATTTTGACAGCGTAGGTACTGCACTTTTCTATGAAACAGCTGTTTTATTTTTTGAGAACCGACGAATAATTTTTGCGCTCTAGAATCATATACTGAATTCAAGGTTACAGTTTGCGCACTGGTATTTTTTTTTCTGTATAGGTAGTTCCACTTATAATCTTATTACTAATAAAACTTAGTTTAACCTTTTGACCGCCACGGACGGCTATAGCCGACAAACGAAAACGTGCCAAACACGCCACCGACGTCTACAGCCGTCAAGAAAATGACATTTTTTAAGTACAAAATAAATATACTAAATTAGAAAAGATTTATTTTGTACTTTAAAAAATGTCGTTTTCTTGACGGCTGTAGACGTCGGTGGCGTGTTTGGCACGTTTTCGTTTGTCGGCTATAGCCGTCCGTGGCGTTCAAAAGGTTAATAAGTCCTACGCTGTAAACTTTGATCATATTTCCTTCCCGATAAACCAAAAGAGCCTACGTATTTCCACGCAGTCACGAGAAAAACAATGTAGTTCTAATACCAACCACTCCTTGTCCGTGACAATGCCATCTCATCTGTTCCCATGGGATATGATCAGGTCTTGAGCAGCACATTCATCTGTAATACCGATAACATTATACAGTATATCCTGATTTCCCAAGGGTTGGGAAGGTCAGGCTGCCCGTGTAACCAGAAATTCGCCATATCATGCTTGAACTGGTCTTACGGATGAGAACAGTCGAGGTAGATGAGAAAACAAGAAGCTTAGAATATGTGACAAATTGTAAACTATAAAAAAACTAACTTTTGCTCACGAATATGTTCTTGTGGAAGTCGTATAAGATACACAAAAACTATGCCTATTAAAATTGCAGCCACGTTTTTATAAATTTCCCCGTCGTTATTACTTCGTTTTTGCGTGTCGTTCTCTGTTTTTTTTTCTTTTCAAACGCCAAAATATTTTTTTGAAATCCAACAATTACAGATAAATTAGTGCATTCAAACAAACAAACTTATTCGTATTAGATAGATATGAGAAAGTTTTAGGGGGGATTTTTCAATCATCTGACAACTTTTTGAAATTTTGACAGCTATTATATACAGAAACTGTCAAACGTCAATTTTATTCCTCGAATAAAAGTTATCGGAAAAATCAGCCCTTAATATCATAAGTGCTTGTCAGCTGTTTTACAATGAATAACTATCTACTAAACACTCGGTACATAACAATGCCTTCTGATTCACGCAATTGATAGGTACTTACCTACATTGTTAGGAATCAAGTGATTATAAAGTTATTTCCCCTTTTGTTTAATAAAATATTTTGATTTTTACCATGCAATGTTACTGAACATTAAAATATTTTAATCAAAATATTTTATTTCACATAACACTTGCACTTATGAAACGTCAGAAGCTAGGTGCATGGTTCCAATTGGTCGTTTCCTATGGAGAAGAGCCAGCAAGGAACTCCACGGTTACTCCTTTAAAAATAATTGGCTTTTACAATGTTTTAAAATTACAGTAGGTATGGGAGGACAGCGTAAACCTGTCAATAAGCACAAGGTACATAATTAAATGAAAATTGGTCTACAGATCTAAAGTCTACAAAACCTACAGAGTATATGTATATATATGCAATAAATTATACCACAAACTTGTTATCGCCTCTTCTGATGATACACAAAAAATGTACGAAATCAGTCGCGAAAAAAAATCAGCCGTCCTCTGCATTTATGTTCACAATACATCAAGTAGGTACCTACAGTTTAAAGTCATTTCCCGTCTCATTCAGTTTCATGACGTTTCATTGTCAGAAACAGCTTAAAAACTACTCAGAACACGACACTAAAATAAAACAAACAATTTACTAACAATCGCCTCACTGAAAACAGTGTAAACCTGTTTTATTCCAATGTATTCTTAAGCAAAGACTACACTTACGCATCTACCAACGTATACACATTTTAATCTTCCCAAAACAGGCTGGGTATCTTACCGAGAGCAGTGCGACCCGATGCCGATAGCCCGGTTTGCGCACAATTGTCGCATTTGACCAGCTATTGTGCTATGAGAACACAGCCTTAATTGCCACTCCGAATAAATTAAAACAAGAATGCTATCGCATACGGCTTGTACCGCTTAGGGGTACTAATGTTGCTATGTATTTGTGCATGTAGTTCGGTTTTAGATAGTGTAGTGTATGTTGTTGAATAGACAGGTGGCTGTTCATTTAGTGGTTTATTTATAAATGATGATTAACGTTAAGTGACGTTTAAACGTCAAAAATGTATGCTTGAACCGTCACTTATCATTACTTAACTTTAAGCAATGTTTATGGTTTAGTTTCCTGTAATAAATGTGTTGATGATACTTTTTTTTTCTTTTTTTTTTCCGAAAAGCTCGGGAGCTTTTCTTGTTGTGGCAGCAACACTTTAGCAAAGGCAGTAACGAGCCTCACTGCCTAGTGTGAGAAGAATATTATAGGTATTCAGATATGTAGATCACAATTAAAGTCTCCTCTCGATGTTCATGACTTTTGTCATGCCATAATTACTGCTATTAACAAGTTTAATATGCAGCATAATCAGCCTAAGCATTCCCACTGCTGGGACACAGGACTCCTCTCGATGATAAGTTGGCCGTAATCCACCACGCGGGCCCAGTGCGGGTTGGTAGATGTCACATATCCTCGAATTGTTGGTTCTAGGACATGCCAGTTTGCTCACGATATTTTTCGTCACCGTTTTTAGAGCAGTGGTTATAAAATAATTTACTCGAAAGTAGCGTGTGTCACCACTAGGGACACTAGGCTACCATCCCTTATATCCTCCTGAGTCATTGAGGTCATTATAACGGACAAACTATCGTATGTCATAAAGTCCTGATTTATACAACATTATTTTTAGTATACTGCAAACCTGAATATAGTTTGTTCAGAATAATTAACTGAATCGACTCCAATAGTTTTTATACCATGTTATAATTTGTCCCATAAATATTTAAAAATGGTAACAAGTTGGACACCGAACGACACTAAGTACATATCCGCAATCATATGCGCAAAACACAGGTCACAGCTGGTCGGCTGGTGGCGCGTGGTAAGTGGTAACCAACTTTTTGTACGGACAATCAGGTAACATAACAAGCTTATAGCTGCGTGATTTTTCATGTTACAGTTTTGAAATTTTGTACATAGATTCTTTACATAAAAATACTAGACACGTTTTTCGGGTTTGCCATATACTAAAAATAATGTTGTATAAGTCCTGATATACATTTGTAATAACCGGACGTACCTACTTCCTAACACAGAAATTAGTTTTTCGTTTTAAAATCGGCGCTGCTACACCTGATTTAGTCAACCAATGAGAATTCAATTAATGTTGATTAATGTGGTATAATCTCAGGACTTAGGGCGTCTCCCATTTTGTACGTTATTAAGGACAACCGATCTTTCCGACATCTTGAGGTATAAATATGGCGGACTCAGGAGGTTATAGAATAGTAGTTGTAGTATAATATGATAAGATCTAATAATTTAATTAGTGTCTTATGATGACCCAAATTGCAAAATCTAGATTTTAACGAGTTACAGTTACCGTTCTGAACCTATGTGAAAGGACTGTGGTAGCTATAGATAGCAACCTCCTTTCTAAGCATGTTACAGTAGTCATAATTTGCGTGTAATCTCGTAACACTAACTATGAAAATTATTGACTTCCCACTGTATATTCCTACACGCTCGTAGCTCTGCCACAAATCCTGTGCGCGCGCAAACAGTTAGAGCACAAATTGGAGAGGAGCAGAAGATCCAATCTTTGCAATTTACGCGTAAATTGTGGCTTTCAATGCCATGATTTTGCGTTTCAGATGTTTTATTTAAAGCGTTCTAAAAGCTTTGGCTTTCAGGAATAGTCGAGATTCTATCAAGTGATAGATCTTAAAAGACTATGAGACTATGAGACTCAGTATAGTAAAGAAGTATATGGTGGTGGTGGTGGTGGGGGGGGGGGGGGGGGGTGATAATTCTCTTAATTTTATGAACTTTCACAGTCTGATCTCAGCCTCAATCTGTCAAAAATAACTCTTCCCTACATTTTTGACAGTTTAGCAGCAAACGTTTTGTGTTTCTGCAACGACTTTTCAAAGGAAGGACTGACGGTAGCTTATGTCAATCCAATACTTTTTGACTTTTGCGTCATAGTTATCGCCGATAGCATGTCACTTTGTCTAGGTTCTTTTGTAAACTGATTGATTGATTTTGTGAACTTATTTCTGTAAACTGATTGATAAATGAGTCGTCGTTTAAATAGAACACATTCACATTTTCACAAAATTTTCACAATAATTGAGATGATTTATTAATTACCTAACTTAAATATGTCGTGTTTAATATCATACGGTGGCTAATATTAAACACGAAATATTTAATTAAATCTATCACTTCACACACCTTCGTGTACGAATCCGACTCGGCCTTGGCCGGCTTTCTTTATTAGAGTAAATCGTAGACCTTCTATACTTTTCTTTTCTGGTGGTAATTCCTCGTTGTTTGGCCAGCTAGTTAATTGAAATGCGTGTAAATATTCGCTGCGTTGGCTCTCTTATGAAACAGGCTTATTAAGGGCACTGTCGCTGTCTACGCCAATTCTGCGTTTGTTTTATAACATGCATAATATTTATGTATAGTATAACTTGTTGGTTATGTTGGTAAAGGTTTTATAAATGTACTGTAGTAGATTGCAGTACACACGTATTGTAATAGTTGTTGTGTATTGTGACTGGCAAAATCATAAAGCATGTCATCAAAAATGGCTACTATATAACAGACCGTCTGTACTTTCCAAAGCGATAGATACATAAACCATTTATTTGGCGCACACAAAAGACAGCGCAACACACAAAAGTACAATCAGATGATAACCAATCACCTACATGAACATAACATTAAAACAAGGTGCCGACAGAAAAACACACACAGAGAAGTAAAAGTGACACTACGACAAATACTTAAAAACAAATGAACCACGAAAATACACAATGCGGTGTGATTCTCAAGGTTGCACGTGCAGCTCAGCATGTGTCAGGCAAATATACCTGACGCTGATATTCTGCTGGATCCCTGCAGTACCAGACGATACAGTGGTGAAGGGCGGGCGTTTTGTCTTTTGTAATTTTGACGTTCGAAAAGTGCTGATTCTCAGCCTAGTTTGAATATTTGACTTTTGATTTTGAATAATTCCGATCCAGCCTGTCGCTTGCTGTCCTCTCCCAGCGACGACCTAAGCCGAAGACCTTACCCCACAGGGGATGCTCTTAGCGTGTAGTCGCTTAGTTTTTTAAGACATCCACAGGCAAACTCGATTGAGCAGACGACCACTTCATAGATTGAACTGCGAGATACCAATAAAAAAAAAAAAAATGAAGGGATCGAATCTACGACCGTAAGTCGGGACCGTTACCACGGACCACCACTGTGCTTGTTTAGTTTAACTCTCGTTAAAATGAATGAAGCTTAACTTAACCGTAGTTAACTATTGCAATTACAGTCGAATCTCTGAATATCAAGTTAGCATACTCTTCTACCTTTTAGTATATCTACCATTTTACGCTTTCCTCTGTTAACTTTTATGATACGGTATAATTATTAATATTAAGATCTCATCTAAGCAAGGATATGATAAATAGACGTAATTATAGTTCTTAATCAAAAGCGTCTATAATTTTTGTTATATCTTATGATACATTAACTACTAATAACTTGTGTCACACACGTATATCTCATTTTCCATTTTAGAATTGATTAGCAACACTTTAAAAGAGACCTTGACTTCTGTGTTTCGGCATTTCTTCTCAGGTATCAGTCAGCTGGAATTGCCGGCGCCATCTAGTTTTAAAATATTGACCAACAAAATATTGACGTGTAAAAGTGTCTTCAAAGATCTACTTAGGGCTGATTTTTCAATCGACAGATAATTTTTATTCGTAGAATAAAATTGACGTCTGATAGATTTTGTATGGAAGAACTCTCAACAATACAAAATTTTTCCTCGGATATAATAATCTGGCGTTGGAAAAGTCAACCCTTATAGAAATAAACATATTCATTTCATGGAAACATACTTATTATAACAAAAAAAAAATAACAAAATATCCTGAAAACTTTGCTTCAACCTCGATATTTTCAAAATTGCAAAAGCCTAATGAAGCACTTTTAGTGAGTTTATTGTACTAAATATTATTATCTCTAAAATCTTCACTTAAATCTAAAAAAATAAAATGATTTTGGTAACATTACTGTAATCCACCACACGGGCCGACTGCAGGTTGGTAGATGTCACATGTCTTCGAATTTTTGGTTCTAGGACATGCCGGTATCCTGTCTTCCTTCACCGTTTTGCGAGCACCCTCCCTAAGAGAGTGGAGTCCTGTGTCCCGGAAAACAAGAAACATAACAACAACATGAAGAAAAACAAATGACTAATTATGTGGTAACATAAAAAGAGCAATAATAGAACATTCTAATGTTGTTAAAATACCTAGTAGCAACACAAGCAACTCTACAATGTCCCATTACAGTTCATAATCACACTTTAATGTTCCCACGGCTGGGACACAGAGGGCGGGTTAGTAGATGTCACATGTCTTCGATTTTTGGTTCCAGGACATGCCGGTTGCATCACGATGTTTTCTTTCACCGCTTTTGAGAGCAGCGGTGATTGAATTATGTGTTTACACAAAGTAAAGCGATTTGTCTAGTTTTTTTTATTTTTATCATTGTCGTGTCAACCTGCCATCTAATCTCTTCACCACCCTTGGTTGACTGGTAGAGAATGCTTAAGGCATTAAGTGCGCCTTTGTAACTTTTTTGCGAAAAGTTTAAATAAATAAATAAAGCGGTTCCCTAGCTGGGTTCGAACCCACGACCTACTCGTAAGTCGGGGCCGTTAGCACTGTGCCACCACAGTGCCCCACACAATGTCCCAGTACTGTTAAATAGTTCTTATAATATAATGTAAGAAAACATACATACATACCTACTATTATTTGTTATCTAAAGAGACCCAGTAAGCTAACTTACTGAGCTTAATATGGGCCGATATCTGATTGTTTTCGAGATTGCTGGCCCAATTACAAACGTAAACCTAAGGCAAGTACGGTGATTAAATTAAACAAGAACTTATATAGCAACTAAGAGATATTATATTATTTAAATCAACAATATAATATGCAGCAGGTACCTACATGTCATGATTCGGTTGAAAATGCCTAATGTTTATAGTAGGTGAGTATACGAACTCTATTCTCAATATTATAGTGCTTCTGGCTTGATTCTTGGAAAGTCAGCTAACCAAATCTAATTCTTTCGCTATCCAGAAGGGTAGTTGTGTAACACACTGACTGTAGGAATGACTTTCATTTTGACAGTTCAACAACATTCATTGCGTTATTAACGCTGTTAAGCAGAGAACTTTTTCGAACATATGAAGCAATCGATTAGCAATATCCTTCAAAATCATACTTTGTGTGTTACGCTTTTAGAGTGCAGCTTGACTAACTGATAACTTATAGAATTGTCGGGTGACAGTGTTATGTGACCCAAAAAATAGCTAAGTGTGCTGCGTAGGAGTCTCGTAGACTGTCGAAGTCATAGCTGAATCTACGCTTATCAAATTATTATTGTATTCGGTATGGAATAATGCAAAATGATTTATGTATGTAGGTAATGTAGGCAGTTGACGCAGTTTCTATGGAAAAATATGACATTAGCTTATAATAGAGTTGACCAGCCACGATTGAGAAATAAAACCAAACTAAACCGAGGGCAAAACCCAAACTACTCACGCATAACCTTTGATTCAGATCAGAAATAATAATGATATCTGAACAAAAAAAATGTCACAAGTAGGCGTAATAAAATGGATCGATGCCCAAACAATAGTAATGAACCTGTCTACAATACTCGGATTGTCACACAAAATAACAAAAGAAACAACCGTCCACTCTTAAGTGATCCGCACTACGATAATCAATCTAGTTTTACATCTGATTAGGTGCAAATTACAATACAAATAGACCAGTCACGATCTAAATGTTTAACGAAAAAAATGACTTAACTTTTTGTTAAACGTCTTCGCAAAAAAGACTTACAGCCGTAGGCAGCATGAACTACAATCGTTTGAAATAGGAATCCAATTCAAACGTTCTGCCCTAAATCGATGTTTTTTCCACAAAACGTCTTATCAACCTCGTAATGTTTACATAATTTGGATTTCTAAAATTAGAGCAGTAGAGTTCAAAAATGTTTCATTTTTACCGAGTGTTACGTTGCTATACTTCGCGCAACAGCAGTGTCTTTACGCTTACGTCAAGGTGACATGAGATGTTAAAACCTATTGTATTGGTGCTAAACATCCGTGACCTTACGATGTACAAAGTTCACTAAGTGCAGGAGGCACGATTTACCCACACCGGCGAAGACTATTATAACGCTACTGAATTAAATCGTCGGAAAATTGTCGGAAAATTCGCTACGCGCTTAATCATCTGCACTCGTCTATGTAAACATGTAATGACTGTTACGTCTGTGTGAGTAAAAAATAACATAATTAACCAATAAAGGTCAGATTTAGTTAATAATAAACTGATGACTGAACCTCTGTTCCGTCAAAACAATGGCGAAGATGGACCTCTTTAGAGGCAATACATTTTGTGAACAGCCCTAAAAGAGCAAAACTGATAAGTCGCGGGGGCACAACAGGTAGGCAGCATACATACGCACATGACATGTGACCAAGTGTGATTACTAACAAACACACAAGAGTATCACCTGTAGAGCGTCTCGCACACATGCACACACGCACGCGCGCGGTAATAAATCTGAACAACACGAACAAAATGGTGCACACACACACGCGGCGCGGTTCACCTGAGTAACCTCCACTGTATAGGGTCGCGTGCGAGTTCATTTGTAGCACACTGTTGCGTTTTCACCTGTTGAGCGGCGCGCGTGTGTGGGTGCGCGCGTAGTGTTTCAGTTGGTCGGTCTGTTTGGCGCGCTTTGGTCGTATCGTCTTGCTTGGGACATTCCGCGCTTCGTACCCACGTGTGCGCACTGAATGCTAATTGACTGTACTGATAAGTGCGCGCTGACATTTGACTGGCGATAACATTGTGCCTATGTCCTGGTGAAACCATTGTTTAGCCATTTTTTGCTTTTTGCTCTTATTGAATGACAGAATTTTCGTTAAGTGGACAGTGATAGAAAGTGTTTACAGTGACTTTGGACGTATCGTTATCCAAACTGAGGAATATTTCGACCGAAGAATACATTTGGAAATACATAAAAGGTATGTTTTTGTTTTTGGGGCTATTTGTTTGTGAATTCGGTCCAAGTTTTGAATGTTATTGCGAATACAATGCTACTTTAGCTACTCTCAGTTGTAAATACATCAAGTGTTTATGATTGGCATCTAATCCTTCACAATTTATAGCACGACACGGCATATAATTACGGACGTAATTCATTGAAATATTTCTAATGTCATATTTATATGACATAATTGAATTAATGAATAAGCTATAAATTGTTTAGAGTCGACCCAGTGTGACAGGGGTAGGATTTTAATAGGGCTCCAATTGATTTTAATGGTATAATAAATTAGTGACGATCAATGACCGAGTTTATTGCTAAGTCTCTATAATCCTTCTAATTGGAGTGTTATTTATATTACGCCTGTTTACTATTCATCCTTGTATACGTCTAAATAAGGCAGTTGTTTACGAAAATAGTTTAGTGGCTTGATACATAACCACCTACCTACTGTTAGTTTTACCTAGACAACTGACTAACTAGATAAGTACGAGTAAAAGTCTTTAGCCCCGGTACTCAGAGTCATTACTTAAAATTAATCAATCATTAACTTTAATTGACAAGTATAAATTGGAACGCAGTCAGTCAAAAATATGTCAGATTGAAAACATTTTTGTTGACATTTGTGCCAAGATATGTTGGTTTGTAAAATCTAATGCTAGATTAATTTTAAGTGAAGTCTCTGAGTGCGGCAGTTAGAAAATTTGTATGAAGTGTTTTTCTGCTACACTGTACTTACGTAGAACATTTATTTAATGTGCCTATAATGTCAGAAACTTCTGTGGTTTTAGTACATCTGTAGGTGTTATTTACTTTGTCTGACTTGCACCATATATAACTAAATACGTTTAGCGCTAAACGAATTGAAAACATCGTTCTATATCTGTGAATTGTTTGAAGTTGACAGCGACAGGGTGATGTTTTAATTATTCTGTTTACCGCTAAATATATTTATTTAGAGATTTGTGGTGAAAACACGCCTTAGAGTGTAGGACCAATAATTAGCTTTAAGTCTATGTAAAATAAATAAAAAAAATAATTCCAACACGGATTTACATTGTTTCGTCAAACATCATAGATTTTTTTTGTTTCATTTTAGAAATTTGCTTATATTGAGGGGCCCGTGGCTAAATAATAACAGCCGCACAGGTCGATCGATCAGGTTAAGCTACGCTTGCCGCGGTTGTTCTGTGGATGGGTGGCCATCTTTACATACTGAGACTCTACTCGGAAAGCACGTTAAGCCGTTGGTCCCGGCTGTCATTCGTGGATCTTTGACATTCGTTACGGGTAGTCAGAAGCCAGAAAGTAAGACTTGTTTGGTTGGTAAGACTGGTTTGTGGAGGTCAGATAGGCAGTCACTACATGTAAAATACTGGTATTCAGCTGCATCCGGTTAGGCTGGAAGCTGACCCCAACAAAGTTGGGAAAAGGCTAGGCAGATGAAACTAATACTAAACCATTCGTCTAATCAATCCCCATCTTTTTACCATTTTCAAGGGAAAAGAAAGCGTGTGTTACTTACAATTCGTACTAAGTACTTTATTTATATCAAGAACAGCAATTTGTTTTTACTTCTAACGATTTTTTTTCTCGCCTCTTGGCCTTAGCCAATGCAATGTAATCCAATGTGTTTCTTGACATTTGAATTAATAATATCTCTTATGCCTAGCTTCTAAATCAGCAGCGTACGAATCTCAAATCTTTACCCATAATGAAGCGTAGTCTTTGTAGCGGAACGTTCGTAGCGTAGTCTTCGTAGGTAGCGTAATCTTCGTAGCGCAAACTCCGTAGCACAATCTTCGTAGCGTATTCTACATAGCGTAGGAGATTCTGCTTGCAGATGTTGCAAGTAAAATTGATAACTATTATAATGACAATGTGCAAATAATTATATGTATTATGTGTTAGTGATATATTCATTCAATTGCTTTTTATTTCTTAGCTTTTCTCTTAACATCAATCAGTACCTACGGATGTTATTTTATAGTAGATTTGCCTGAAATCTAATTATTTCATTGGTCTCCTACTCTTCTATTCAGTAACAAAATTCACCGTAAAAACTTAGATGAAGTAAGCTGTCATTCCATCTGATGTTGTGGATTGACACTGTTGACAGATCACTTCACCAAATTGTTATAGAATACGTCGACTGCACCTTATCATTCTTCACTATCACTACATAGTATAAAACAAAGTCGCTTCCCTGTCTGTCTGTCCCTATATATGCTTAGATCTTTAAAACTGCGCCACGGATTTTGATGCGGTTTTTTTAATAGATAAAGTGATTTAAGAGGAAGGTTTATATTTATAATACATGCATAATATAGTAGAGAAACACTGATAATTTTAGAGGTTTCTAATGTAATGTCGTAAATAAACACGTTTTTTTGCGCTTACATTGTAAACGCTGGCTGAACCCTTCGACTTAGATCAAAATAATGTACTACAGTATTGTACACCTTAAAAAGGTCTACAAAAAAATCCGCGATGGTATTTGTCTATCTCTTAGGGATAACCCACAATATACTTTTTACGAGAAATAATGGCTCTAAAATTATCAGTGTTTCTCCATTGCACCCGTGCGAAGCCGGGGCGGGTCGCTAGTATCATTATAAATCTGAAATTTTAAATAACAACAATCTCTTTTAATCCTTTTACAAACACAGGTGTTTCAACGAAACATCCGCAGCTCAAAGAACAATATGCAACCATTAACACCTCGTATTATTCGATAGAAACACCGCAATCATTACGAAGAATTAATAACTTATATATTTTCCTTAGTCATAAAACCTTAAGGAGGTAATATTATGTAGGTATTTCTTTTACGTCATCGAACGATTACAATTGTAATTGGCTGTAATTGGTGGGCCACTGAAGTACGTCAGCGTGAGAACAGTTACAATTAGAGTCTTTATTGAAATGTGATGGGTTGATTGGCTGTTTACACAGTGGGTCAGGATTTATTTTATTAATATCAGTCATTTGTGTCCCACTGCGGGACAAAGGCCTCCCTTCCGTTCTTCCACTTATCCCTATCTACTGCTGGATACCCTGGGCCAGGATATGTATAAGATTACTAGCTTTTCTTGGTCCACAACCCACCGCGTCGCATCGCATCGCCTGCCCGCGCTATTACTTCCTTTTCGCTTATCGTTCTTTTTGACTTTTTAGGGTTCAGTACCCAAAGGGTAAAAAGGAACCCTATTATTCCCCCTCCGCTGTCCGTCCGTCCGTCTGTCACCAGGCTGTATCTCGTGAACCGTGATAGTTAGACAGTTGAAATTTTCACATATGACGTATTTCTGTTGCCGCTATTACAACAAATACTAAAAAACAGAATAAAATAAATATTTAGGGCGGCTCCCATACAACAGACATGATTTTTTTTTGCCGTTTTTATAGATAATAGTACGGAACCCTTCGTGGGGGAAGCGACTCGCGCTTGGCCGGTTTTTATTTTTTAATTTTTACTCGGCTATGGCCGACTAAGGGCTGATTTTTCCATCGACAGATAATTTTTAGTCGTGGAATAAAATTGGAACGATCAAAAATTCAAAATTATTCCTCCGATGAAGTTATCTGGCGTTGCAAAAAATCAGCCTTATGTCGACTATAGTAGGGGTGATATTGTGATGTAGCCTATAGCCTATAGCCTTCCTCCAGAATTGGGCTATCATCATCTGCCTAGCCTTTTCCCAACTAGGTTGGGGTCGGCTTCCAGTCTAATCGGATGCAGCTGAATTCCAGTACTTTTACATGGAGCGACTGCCTATCTGACCTCCACAACCCAGTCACTGGGTAATGCAATACCCCTTGGTAACACTGGTTGTCAGACTTCCGGACTACTGACGACCCGTAACGACTGTCAAAGATCCACGAATAACAGCCGGGACGTGCTTTCCGAGGCACGGACGGGTCTTGGTATGTGATACCCATCCACGGACCAACCGCGGCAAGCTTAGCTTAATCTGATCGATCGACGCACGGGCTGTTATTATTTAGCCCCTCTATCTATCAAATGTAAAATATGGCTATCAAATGTAAAATGTTTTTTAAATCCGACTGGTAGTTCCAGAAATTAGCGCGTACAAACAAACAAACAAACAGACTCTTCAGCTTTATCATTAGTAGGTATATAGTTTTTTTACGACCGTCTAAGTTCGGACGTGAGTAGGTACTACTCTTCCGTGTAAGATAAGAAGTTCAAAACATCACTGAAGTACTTTCGCCAGCCTTGTTTTTGGTAGAAATATGATTTTTTTTTGGTTGATTGTGAACATAAAGTATTACCATAACAGTAGCTCTGGATGATTTAAAGTCTCTGTTTTTTTATTTATTTTTATTTTGGATTTCTAGCGAAAAAGTAGCTAGGTCCCTGCTAAAAGCTATGGGATATTTTTCGGGAACATAGTGTATTCCATATAATAGGACTCTCTGAATGTTAAACAACATATTTAAGCTAAAGTCTGTCTCTCTGTGTTTTTAACGATTTTTTAGCTAAAATATCAAACCGATTTGGCTTTCCAGCGAAAAAGTAGCTGGGTGTGTGAAAGGGACTACAAGGTATTCTTCATTAGATTAAAACCAAACACTATTCGGAAGCTAGTTCGGCTCCGGTACACAGATATTTCCTAACCAGATACTCGTAGTTACTCAAGAGTCCAGTTTTCATAATTAGTATGGGAACCAAAGTCACCAACAATCCCCACCGATCCTTAAATTATATAGATAATATTCAAAATGAAATATCTGTGAATGGAACCGAAGTATGGCCAGCGTGTACCATTATGTAAAGGTGTCATTACCAGCTAATTAGTGAGACGTCAGGTGTCAAATGTAAGTCAAAAATGTCAAGTTTTTTTTCTTTTTACTCGATAAGTGCGTGATGAATTGTTTCTACAGTGTCAAAACTTTTGTTAATGACGTAGTGAGAGTTGAGACATGTGTTTTACTTACGCTTTTTAAGGTTAACAGAAAGTTAGTCTGTGTTAAGGCAGTTTTTTAGAAATTGTATGCAGTTTTTTTATAAATGTTAGCCTACGTGAGAACTACACAAGTGCGGCTACAGACATAAATCTGAGAGCCAGAAACATATATTTTTTAGAAGAATATTAGGCATATGAAATTAGGAATATTATGTTCTAGGTATCGAACCTTTGGTCTGATACAAAAGGCTAATAAGCCCTTAACCACATACTTGATAGGATTCCTAGAAAATAAAAGCCAATGACTCTATTTCAAGTTCCAGTCAGGATAGTTATCAATAATGTGGGAATTACATTAATTAACGAGATTGTGGTAAATTCATAATGACGACAGGGAATAAAGCTGTACCTAGCTTTTATTACGTGTACTTTCCTGAAAAGTATAGAAGGTCGCTTGGCTTGAAAAAAACATGGATAAAAAATGCTAGTTTCTGCATAAGCTGTACAAGAAAAAGAATTAACTAGTCATCAAAGATACTAACTACCTAGCTGACATGAAAAACAAAAATCAGTCTGCCTAGCCTTTTCCCGAATATGTTGGGGTCATCTTCCAGTCTAACCGGATGCAGCTGAATACCAGTATTTTACATTTTTACATGGAGCGACTGCTTATCTGATCTCCACAACCCATTAACTGGGTAACACCGAACGCGATACCCCTGGGTGAGACTGGTTGTCAGATTTTTGGACTCTTAACTACCCGTAACGACTGTCAAAGATCTACGAATGACAGCCGACGACACAGTGGACCTCCGGTAATCCGACACACGTTTTGCAGGGCAGTGTCGAACTATCGAATTTGTCGGATTATATAGTACTGCCTATAAGACCCCCTATAGTCCGGAATTTAGCGAAGATCTACATTAGCAAAGACATGTCGACAAGACATATATTATCATGTCTACATGTCAGATTACAGGGGGGTGCCGGATCAGACAGGGCCCGGATTACTGGGGGTCCACTGTACTTAAATGTCCCTATTCTCCGAAAATGCCTAGGTAATCCTGCCGACGTAATATTAAGCCATAATAATATGCGTATGCTATTTGAAAACTGATGTCAATAAAGCGAGTAAAGATAAGTTATTTCTGAGTAAACTGGTTTCTAAGTACCTAAACTTATTTCTATTTAATGGGGAAAAAGTGTTGACGATTCAAATTAAACACTTTACTTCACTTTGACGTTAATTGTAACTTATCATTAGCATACTTTTCAAAGGATTAATGTTTAAAAATATAGGTACATTTTAGCACATAAATTTTGTATGATATAAAGTCTTCTAGTCCTCGCCTATCTCAACGGAGACTAGCCTTCGGCGCGGAAAATATAATAGTGAACAAGTCTGTGCGCACACATAGGTGGACTCCCTCTTCCCTCACTCTCATAGTCCGATGGGACGGCATCGGCAATCCGACACGACCGGAGAGAGATCAGGCGCTGGACCAACGGCTTAACGTGCTTTCCGAGGCACGGGGGTATCACACCGCCAACTTCCAAACTCCGGGCTGTTACTAAGAAATTCGTAATGGAAAAAATCAATAACACTTTGCTCGACCCGGGAATCGAACCCAGGAACCCACGCTTGCGACCACGAGACCCCAACGGGCAGTCACAGTTATTGAATGATATAATATAATAGACACCCTGATAATCTGCTGGAACTGATTTTTTTTTTAAAGACAAACGAATACGTACAAATCATTTCACTTCATTTAAAACAATGAACCTTATTCAAAGTACAGTCGTCTCCATAAATACTTACAAGACATTAATAGGCCGTACAACGATGATCGCTGCTTATTACCATCAGGGCCGGTCACGCTCCGTCCCGGAAGTGACAACACTAGCTGCTCATTGACACGCCGGGCGCGGGGCTGACACGCGTGTCACCTCCCTAGCACGTCTTCAATATTCAGTGTTAAGGGCTCGTTCTCACGCTAAACAGAAAATTAATAAGTTATTATTCACGATTTAATTACTTTCATTGACTGTTAAAGAAAATGAGACTTATTTACACTGTAATTAAACTTGCCCTGAAAAAAAAATAAGATGTTTGTAATTTGAAATACTGTGTTTATTTAATTCTATACAATATTTATTCAATTTTCACATAAATTATTTTCATTCAACCTTTAGGGCGAATTTCACCAAACTTTTATACCTATAATAAGTCTTATCCTTAGAATAAATTTTGAATTTTTGATATTTTTATCCATACTAGAACTGTCAGACGTCAATTTTAATCCACGGATAAAAGATATCTGACTTTGGTAAAGTAAGCCCTTAGAGACATAATAATAACGGGTATTTTGGAAAATTCTAGAAATCTAGAACTAACGTACAGGCTGGTAGGTATGTAGCATCTTCTAGAACCAAGAGTAGGTAATATTTATTACCAAGTTGGTACCTAATGTGCACATTAACTGGACACCTGACTTAAATTAACATTTTAAAATTAATTGTTTTTGCGTGACTGTGTTGTAAACAGTCCTGTTGCACAAAACTACATTTTATTTCATTACCCACCTACTGAAAGGTATTGTGTTCTTTAGTTTTCGTGTTTATCTTCACGTATTTATGTTCGTAGGTCAAAATAAACAATATTATGTTTCGTGCTATGTTTATTTAAACAACGACTCTATTGCAGTGACTAGTTTTGGCAGGAATTATTTAACTATGACAATGATATGATTGAAATCACGAATTTCATGCTACATGTCATTTGGCTTCAGTTACTGTATTTCGATTTACAAGTGACTCTAGAATCAAATAGGTACAGACGCCAGCACATCAAGCTACCTGACACTGTCAAATTTTCCCAATCAACCTTGAGCCTTATGCTTTAGCGATAAAATTGAAAATCTATTAAAGAAATTTGACAGATTGTAGTAGCTTAAAATGCTGGCGTCTGTACATTTCCCCAAAAAGGACCAACGGGGTACTTGCGTAACACACTAACAATAGCAATGGTTGGTATTTTGACAGTACAACAACATTAATTGCCTTATTTACGTTGTCGAGCAGTTTTTTTTTTTTAACATATGAAGTAATGTATTAGCAATATCCTTCAAAATCATTCAGATTATAATAGATCATGTGTTACGAAATTAGGGTGCAGGATAGTTCAGCACTGATAGAACAGACGCCAGCACATCAAGCTACCCGAAACTGTCAAATTTTCCCAATCAACTTTGAACCTCATGCTGTAGCAATAAAGTTGAAAATCTATTAAAGAAATTTGACAGATCGTAGTAACTTGATGTGCTGGCGTCTGTGCTTTTAGTACAGTATTCGAAAACATAGCTGTGATATAAATATTATGCATAAGTTTTTTCCCGCGGCTTCGGTAGCGTGGTGGTCGGAAATTACAGCGCGAGAGTATCGATTTAAAAACATAATACACCAGAAGTTTACCGAGTCCGAAATGTTTTACTACCCTCTTAAATTGACTGGCGAAATCACTTCACAGTTCACCAACGTTTTTATTTCGGCAGTCTATCCATCAGAACGCACCCTTAACCGACAGGCACAAACAATGATGGCTCTGTTCGGATGTGGGCCGCGTCCGCATAATGTTTCATCCTCTAGTGTTATTTCTAAACGTTTAGTCTTATGGTAAACAGGGAGCTTACTATGTGGTCGGACTTATCTAGTTTATTACCGTGCAGGAATAGAATGATAGGCGTATGCGCCCTTATTCGTCATATTTATGTTATAGTGGGACAAAGCGTAGAATTATCACTTGAATGGTGACGCAAAGAGCAATACCTCGGCTTATTGTGTAAAAATCTCACCGTGAAAATTTCGATAAAGCGATCTTAAAGTGAACTGTCATCCTTCATGACGCTAGGGTGCGCCAGGGTATCTAAGGATTGACAGTTCACTTCATGTGCACTTCACTTAAGTATCACAGTGAGATTTTTACAGAAAGAAAATGACGTAAGAAAAATGCGTTTATTGGCATTACAGCAAATAAGAACATACATCTTAAAACTATCAAAAACAGAAAACAATGATTATAATGCCAAAAGGGCCTCAGCTCAGCGTAATGTCAGATGACAACACAAGGTCTAGGTACCGCCTGAAGCTGAACAGAATAGCACTACAGTATTCGAGTCCTTTTGATAACTCCTACCAGTTTAGGACTACTTGATTTCTGTCAATGATATAATTATAACAATTTTCCACTGTTCCTTTTTTCCGTGTGAAAATATAATATGACTGCAATATCAAATATGTAATACAACCCGTTTTTATTTGCTCTAGGCTTAGCCTCAAACTGCTACTTTGTCTACCTACATCAAAAAGATACAACAAAATACACCAAATAAATCCATAGACTTTATTGAACTCAGTAGTTATAATATTCTTCAATAAACTCAACAACGTGTTCGATTAATACTTAATCGCGCATACAGCAGTCACAGTCATATGTCGCGGGTTCAAACCACGAGGTGTCAGGTTACAGCTGTAGGCGGTGGTGGGCCCGTGGCGGTTCAAGTGTCTGTAATGAAGTGGTATTATTGCTACTGTTTATTTTATGACAAAACAGGTCGAAGGACGTATCTACCAAGATTGAAATTACACATAGGACATCAATTCGTTAGTATTTCCGTGTCATTGTAAATCAAGAGTAGGTTTGGCAGGTTTTTTACTATACACGGAGAGAAAATTTTCTGAGTGAGATTAGGAAAAAATCACTATTTGTCCAATAAATTTTACTGTACGGCATAAGAGTTTTTACTGTGCTAGCATGGTAATTTTTCCATTACCACTCAAATGCACTCAGATTATGAGACAGCACAGTATTTTTTCTAAGATTTTTCTACCGGAGAAAAGTATCCAATCTAAGATGGCGATACACATCTAGAGTGATCAGTGTCTAGTTTTGTTAAGCAGTAAGGAAATTAAGAGTCAATTTTTTAGTTGGGAATTGGTAATCAACGTTTCACTGCATGTTGCATACTTCTCACTTCTCTTGGACGCATGCTTCTCAAATAGAGAAACATGCGTCCATACGCAATATGCAGCGAAACGTTGATTTGATAGATGTTTGTATTGTATCTTGAGCAATCAACCAACTAACTAAAAAATACGTTTTTCTTTCGCAATAAGTCATTCTACGAGAGTGTTTCCTTCCATACATAACATTATTTAACTTGTAAACTAAGTTATATTATAATATAAGTATAACAGCGGTCGTATGTCCCGGGTTCAAACCGCGAGGTGTCGAGTTCCACCGCACCGTAAAGCCTCAAGTAAAGACACGACTTTATTAATATCGCGTTTTCGCTACTGCACCGTGAAACGCACTTGCTGCGGTGTCACACGATATTTTCTAAAACATTAAAAATGAATTAAAGTCTTGCAAAGTGACCAGTTGTCTTTTTGAAGACCGAAGACTTTGTGGTTTAAGGTTGTTCATAATTCAAAGTGAAAAGAAAATATTTTACTTGTAATAGTTTCCCTATTAGCACAATCAGTTCCGTAATCAGGGCCGTAATCCACCACGCGGGCCCAGTGCATTGGTTAGTACTTAGATGTTACATGTGTGATGTTCGATTTTTTTGGTTTAGGACATGCCGCCGCAGTAGTGATGAAATAATAATAATAATAATATGTTTATTTCTCATTAACGTTTACATAAAATTAATCAGGACCGACAGAGCACTTAAAATAAAAAAGAAATAATTTAAAAGCACTTAAAAGAAATAATTTACACAAAGTAAAACCATCTGCCGTGACTCGAACCCACCACCAACAACTCGTAAGTTGGGGCCGTTACCAGTGTTCTTCTATTACTTCACTTAACCTCTAAGGCAGATCTTTGACAGTCGTTACGGGTCGTCAGAAGCCCGAAAGTCTGACAACCAGCCTTACCAAGGGGTATCGTATTACCCAGTAACTGGGTTGTGGGGGTCAGATAGGCAGTCGCTCTATGTAAAATACTGGTATTCAGCTGCATCCGGTTAGACTGGAAGCCGACCCCAACATAGTTGGGAAAAGGCAGGCAGATGATGAACCTCTAAGGCAAAAAACAAAAAAAAAAAACAAAAAAGACCTACAGTACGGCATGATAACAGATGAGAATATTCATAGACAGGAAAATGATTACATTTTAGTCGTAGATGTGTGTGCTAGCACTAGGTATTGTGTAGTTATCTCATTATTTTTATCCCAGCGTATGCTGCACCGGTTGACGTCATCACGTCAACGCTGCCTGTCGCTGAAAACCTGGCTGAAACGCTGGGGCTCTGTATCGCATAGGGTCGTAGTATTATGCTTAGCGATGGCCATTTTGCGTGGACATGACGCATATTTTGTCCCAAATTGTTCTTTTTTGTGTTTGTGTTCTTTCTGTGCGTCATGTTTACCGCAAATAGACGTATTTTCTTTCTTTCTTTCAGCTCGCTGAAACAGTTACTATTTGCTATACATAATATTTTTATTAAAACATCGTTGCATTACTGACGATCTACTTGTCGGGTGTATTGTATACTTTTATAAGGAAATAGTCGAAAATGGATATAGAGTATTAAAAAAAAAACCGTTTAAAATTTCCCTCTGAAACCCAATCCTACTCCAAACTTCCCTGCTTTTTGTCATTTGTCTGGGCGAGCACACAACCCTAACAAATGACAAAAAGCAGCTCCTTCCAAGTTCCACATCGATTCTTGTCCGATAACTAATGTAAAGTAAAACATTCCTGGCCGCGACCTCGGGCGACGCTTCGCAGTCGAAGCACGCGCCGCCGCGGCATCCGCATAACCTTAGACGACTGCACTGTGCCTGAGTATGTGACTGAATGACCTTACTGGAATGTTGAGTGACGAAAAATATAGCCATATGAGACCCCACTTCCATATTAGTGCTTCATCAGACTAGAAGATTTAGGTCCTATTAAACATGACACGAAGAACGTCGGCCTAGTGAGAATTATTAAGAGTTTTGTCTGCAGTGATAACATAATATCTCTCACCTGCATATCCCCGAGAAGTTAGGCAGTGGTTTGTCTATACCTAAGTACACTCATATTTCGCCACATAATTATGTGGAATGGAATGGACGGATAAGCAATAAATAAAAAATAAATAAGTATATTATATAATATATATTATTATATTAATAAATAAGTGAGTGCGAGGAGCCCGTGGATAAATAATAAGTAACAGCCGCACAGGTCAATCTATCAGGTGAAGCCACGCTTGCCGCAGTTGGCCTGTGGATCATCATTCGTGGATCTTTGACAGTCGTTACGGGTAGTCAGAAGCCTGAAAATCTGACAACCAGCCTTACCAAGGGCTATCGTAATACCCAGTAACTGGGTTGTGGAGGTCAGATAGGCAGTCGCTCCATGTGAGATACTGGTATTCAGCCGCATCCGGTTAGACTGGAAGCCGACCCCAACATAGTTGGGAAAGGGTTAGGCAGATGAGGCTAGGCAAATAAGTAAGTATACCGGCATACTTATTTATTTTATCGGAGTAACTTGAATTCCAAATAACAAATAGAATACAAGAGGCAAACAACAAATATAAACTGTATTAGAATTTTACAAGACTGCTATCATAATACATTGGTCATTGTATTGCCATTTTTGTACGTAATAAAAAACAAAATTGACATATCCTTTCAAAAAACTCCTGTTTACCGATTTAGTAAACTCTTTATATTATGTTTTATAAAACTTAACAAGCTCGGTCATGTACCAACAAAAGAATAGGAAGTAAGCATGCCATCAATTTTCAGCAGTTTTTCTAACCACGATTACTCACTAAGCTACTTCAAACAAGATTTTTAGATTTCAAACGCAATTTTTTGTCCAACCGCTGCGTTCGATTGGGAAAAAAGAAAAAAAAAAGACTTGGGCTTGATGAACTGTCTCGAAATAAGAGCAAAATGCTGAGTGGTAACATGATAGGTTTTTTACGAGTCGTTCCGGCCCGTCGGTCGCAGGAGGTCACGACCGCGGTCCGGCAGCGCGGCGACCACACGGCGACCGCAAGACGTGACCGAACGATGGGAACTCTTGCTACGGTGCACCTGATGATAGCTTCCTGGTTGCGCAACCAATCAGGACCTGGGGTTTTAGGCTTTTTGTTTAGAAAAAAAAAAAAAAACGTTTTGTTTGAGCTTGAAATAAAATTATTCTCTGAAATTACCTGGTTTACCTGAAGTGTCAATACTAAAAATCAGTAGGATTTTTTCATGTACGGGTAAACGTTGGGTACTCATTGTTGTGAGCATCTAGGCTTTAAGAATCTTTTCCTTGTCCATACGCAGTCTTTAGAGCATATTAGCTAATAAGTGAAGGTCAAGTCTAAGTCAAGTTTTAACTTTTTTTCACAGTATACATAAACATATATATTATATATCTCTATATGTAGTAGGTATTTATAGTAGTGCACTAACCAGCCTCTCGGTTGAAATGATTTTAGGTCCAAAAAAGAAATCACAACGAAGGTCAACACTTGTTCGTGTTTTACAAAATGTTGTTGGAGCATTTGATCCAAAACGTGACACAATTACAATTGGGACGTTTTTGTCCCATGGCCTGTTTTTGTCACGGGACATGTTTGAGAGTCCCATAGCAGGTGCGGGTCACGTTCTAGCGTCACGAAAAGCTCCGTCACTATCGACAAGTGGCGTCGGATCGCGTTTTTGTCAAGTGAAAAGACATTTTTGTGCGATTAGTCGCGGCGACAGGTGGAGGTCGCGACAAGTGCACGAAGTCACGAGCGACGAATCGTTGATATGCGCTGTAACAGCCTGTAACGCCAAGTTAGGGTTATTTGGGATTTAATCCATTCATAATTTGAGTGTGATCGAGGATTCGATTTTAAAGGATTTGTTTTTTTATGGAGCTACGTGATCTATTTAGATTCTGGACAGGTTGAAATTAGGAAAACGTTTAGAGTGTTAGTTACAATGGTCGTGTGTTTTTATCCTGCACACATACATCTATTATATTTCAGTTCAGTACTCCTGAGACCTGTAATAACTATTTACTCAATAATGCCTACTTCGGCAAGTTTCACCTCATTCCAACTAAAAAAAAACCCCTACCAAGTTTTTTCAACTCCGACTTAATTCACTCCACTTTTTATACAGAACCAAACAAAAGACGAATGTTCGTAACATTCTTTTTACGATCTCAAGTTTCGTGTGCTCTTTGAACTGGTTTCGATGGAAACTGTGTAAAAAATGATCGAAATATACCTACGGACCGATCGCATGACACGGATCAATGGGCCGTGCTCTATTTCATTATTACACCTCTAGTTTTGAGATATTTAAAACACTGGCTGGCTTTATTGGAAAATTGAGTACTTAAATGATGATGATGCAGTTAGTTTTGAATGGATTTTGAATATTCTAAAATAGGGAAGAAAGATGAAGAAGGGCGACAACATTACAAAGAAAACCCAACTGTTAGTTTGGAAGTTAAAGAGAACTACACGAACATAAATTATACAAACAGAGACTTGGGGAATATATTAATAAGGAAAAGAAAATTAAGAATGATGAATAAATATAAGCAACTTAATTAAGAGACGAACAAAGAGGAAAGTCCAATGTTTGCGAAGTCACAATAGTGAATGCTTTGCTAAAACTTTTCATCGTAGGAAGTCATATAAATACTTGGTGATAGGCAAAATTATTTGTAAAAAGGCTGGGTAGATCATTTGTTTCGTAAATATTCAAAACAATGCCATGATATATGTGTATGTCTTCGTACTATGTATCTATGATGCTTTCACTCATATGATGTGCAGACCAAAAATGATTTATTACATATTTTATAAACGCTCATTCCTTGTACAGAATTGCATCTCACGAAATGTTTATTAAGGCTTACCAACTAAACACATACACAGCATTAACACAGAGTCGTTGACATAATATTGATCCCGCATGTATTTAAATTATAGGAAAGCAGGGCACTATCAATATTAGCCTACTAACACATCATACAATAAATAGAAAATTAAACACTAAAACAATTAAAAAAGAATTTGAATACTACTTTATAGCTTAAAAAATCTACTACACTACTTAACGATTTACATATTATTCACATCGTTCATTTATTATTTTTGTTTAATAGCACTTTACTGTTTCAGTAATCATCAGCTTTATAATAAAAATTACAACTTAGTTTATTAGTGTCTTGTGCAAATATTATTAGGTTTCGTTTGCAAAGTTTTTTCTTCTATTGAATAGAATCTGTTTTGTCAATGGTAGGTCAATTAATAAAGACAATAGATTTACTTATAACAGTGTCTGCGTAGATATAGACAACAATAATGCTAGATCAAGCTGTAGATTAGTACGCAAGACCATGACCCGTTGTCGGCTGACGACATGTCCAATCCTTAAGGTAAGGGAACATGAAAGATAAGACATTTACTTCTGGGTTCAACCGCACACGATATGAGTTCGTTACATAAATTAAAATATCGACGCAAACTGGTAGCCAACACGATACAGTTTGTTTTTGAAAGTTACCGCAGTCAAAACAAGAGCATTTTGAGATTACAAGACGTATAGAGGTCGAGAAAAATCTGAGCGAAAGTAGTGTGGACCGAAGTGATTGGCGGAACTCGACCCGAGCGATCGAAGGCCTCATCGAAAATACTCCAAAAATGGATGAGAAATGAACCAGTAAATATTACGTTTTGTTGCTTAAAATTACGTCATCCCAGTTATAATAATAAAATAATTACGTTATTTTAAAACCGTGCTCCAATTACCTCAGGTTATTTGTCGTCGATTTTAATTTGCTGGGCTTAGGACACGTTTAGATTGAATGATAAGCCTTGTACGTTGCGCTCGCCTAAATATAGACCGATTGTTTAACTGGCTCAGTTTTAAATTGGCCTGTTTGTCATGTTGCTTGATTAGATTTATTAGAGTGTCACGTGATTTGAGATTTTAATTAAAGGTTACCGTTTTCCTTAAAAGTTCACGAGCAGTTGCCGATAATGTCTGTGACGTAAACATCGACTAAATACATAATAAAGTACAGAGAATAGGCTATGAATGATATTTTTCTATTCTGATTAAGTAAGTGATTATCTTCATTATCAATCAAAATCAAAATCAAAATCAAAATCAAAAGTCATTTATTCAAACTAGGCTGAGAATCAGCACTTTTCGAACGTCAAACGTTTCGAATGCAGATTAAACAAGTCTAGCACTAATTTAGTAAGGCCTCACGAAGATTTATTGTGACTGAGATTCATTTTCATATTCTGGTGACGCAATATGTTTATAATTATTCTAATTTATTCTTTCTTTATGTCATCTTTTTTATTATCTTCACGTGCAGCTTTAGCATCTTCATCCGTCACTCTATCACTAGCAGCATTACTTTTACTGAGACCACCGCCAACTTGACAAACGTCACGTGCGCCGTAGAAAGTATTTAAAAAAAAAAGAACGCAATTTCATGGAGACTTGGTTGTAGCCCGCCCAATTCTATTGTCAGACCGTAATAGCTCACAATTATCCACACATGGCTCATGGCTCATGGCTCATGTCACCGGCTTCAGACCGCGACAGTTATGTTAGTTGGACTAAGAGAATTGGCTGCATCGTTTTGTGAAGGTAATCGTTTGTGTCGTTGCGATTTTGTAAAACTAGAAACCGTGTATCGTTTGTTTCATTGTTGGCTTTAAACTGTGTGCGTTTGAGTTCGTAGAGATGATTTGAAAATGTGTAGTTATGGTGTATCTACCTGGGGTATCTTAGTGTTACTTCTTAAGAGCTGTTATTGGTTTCTCGTCGCAGACAAAACTCCATATTTTAAAATCCCACAAAATAGTAATGTTCTCACAACTAAAATACTAGCATTGAAATGATATAAAATGATCAGTAGAATTAGCACAAAAAATATTATTAAAATCTCGATTATGGTTGTACATGTATGCTTGGTCAATCCCTAGTATCATGTGGGATGACACTGACAGCTCACTCCACGCTCACTTCATCTAAGTTTTCACGGTGAGATAATTGCAGAATCGCACTGCTGTTAATTTTTTTTACAATACAATTCTGTGACATTAATTGAGTCTTAACACATACCGGTTTTTAATATTGAGTTACTGGGGTCGTTGTGTCAGTAACGATCACTATGTAAACCCTCGGAACATCTACCTGTTCTGTATTTTAACGATACAAAATAATAAAGTTGTTAACGGAGAATCTTCTCGTTTTATGTCTTAATCATAAAACTTATACCGTCCAAACATTTGAACAATTTTACTACAAAATCCGATTACATGGTTTATATCTTCATAATATTTGTATACTACTTGGAAAACTTAACAGCGGTTATAAAACTAAAAGGTAGTGATACCAAATACATACATGTACCTACTAAAGTTAAGTACAGACGCCAGCACATCAAGCTACCCGAAACTGTAATTTTTTCCCAATCATCTTTGAACCTTATGCTTTAGCGATAAACTTGAAAATCTGTTAAAGAAATTTGACAGATTCTAGTAGCTTGATGTGCTGGCGTCTGTACATAGCTTTTTGATTCAGTCATTTGCTATCTTTAAGGGGTAGTTTCACATATCATACTGAACAACTTTCTCTAGGAAACCTAAGCTTATGTAGCCGTATAGGAATTACGGGTAGAATCACACTCTTGAAGATTGCGGGAGGAATATAATGAAAACGAGTTTATGCCTGCTGTTCATCATCATAACAGATTATCAATATTTGCTGTCAAGCCAAGACTTGCTCCGGATATTATGGCTTTAAACGAGAACCATTATGAGTATTATTACTACGAAGATTTTGTTTAGATTCCAAGACACACAGGGCCGACAGTTTTTGACGACAGATTCAAGTCCAAAGATGAGTCATACTCGAATGAGTTTGGTATGATTATCATCATCATCTGCCTAGCCTTTTCCCAACTATGTTGGGGTCGGCTTCCAGTCTAGCCGGATGCAGTTGAATACCAGTATTTTACATGGAGCGACTGCCTATCTCACCTCCACAATCCAGTTACTGGGTAATACGATACCCCTAGGTAAGACTGGTTGATATGATTAAGGTATGATGGTATGATTATGGTTTGGTATGATTAAGTATATCATAAATTACTCAAGACCTGACACTTCCGTACCTTTCATACAAACAGCGTCACCCTTAGTCAATCTAGCTCATCAACAAAATTAAAAAACGTGGCAGTCGCCCAAAACTTCAAATCAGCTACGTCAAGAATGTCCTTATTGCGATAATGCTCTATATAGTCGGTCGTTTACCTAGCAGGTCAGATCGAGGTCGCCATGTCACCGACGCAAGCGCAACTGACCAGAATACCTAAGCAACTTTTGCTTGCATTGCACAAAACTGCGTACGGTCATTGAACTAAACGTAGTTTCTCTTACACTGTCTTCATTTGTATAGGCTTTTAGATTGTCTTTACATTGTTGTATTCGTGAAGATATTTGGTAGATTGATGTTTGATCGAGATTACTTATTTAGCTGTTTTCTACTTCTTTGTGTTTGACATGAGTATGACGTGAGTGTGTGAGTGATTAAATTGGAGCAGTGGTGGACCAGTGGTAACGGTACCTACAAGTTGGAGGTCCGAACCAAAGAAGGCGATTTACTTTGTGTAAATAATTTCATAACCACTGCTCTCAAAACGCTGAAGAAAACATAGGGTCCTAGAACCAAAAATTTTAAGACGTGACATGTGATTACATCCCTCTCCCTCTCGAAGAGAATAGGCCTGTGTCCCAGCAGTGGGAGCATTACAGGCTGATTGAGCCGGTCGATTCTGTAAAAATCTCACCGTGAAATCATAAGTGAAGTGAGCACTTAATAGTGTCAATCCCTGCCATTAGGGAATGACAGAGCTCACATCCCGCTCACTTCACCTGAGTTCTCACGGTGACATTTTTACAGAATAGCACCGCAGTGATTAGATTTGAAGATGATTTACATGAAAAACGGCTACTGACAATATCGTGCTGACCAAAATGTTGAACCCCACTAAAGGAAAACAGAATTTGTGATTTTGTTAGGTATAATTTACATAATGTTTATTAAACCTATACATAGGAGTCAGATTATGTTTTTGATATCCTCTAATAAACTCTGTGTATAAGGTGTTTATATACCCATTTTTATTAAGTTTATGAATAATAAACAGCTATGAAACATTTTTTTTGTAACTATTAAACTTTTATGGCGAATTTACAGTTTTTAAACTAAATTCTATAATCAAAACCACCTTTAAATCTTCACATTTTTTATGTTTTTCTCAATTTAATAATTTTGTTGGTTCATTTCGCTTACATTTTATAGCACATAGTGTTTACGACGACTTTATTTTACCAAAAATTTAGTATTCTACAAAACTTACAATGATGATATAAAGTTTTTATTGGAAAAATATACAGTATGGAAACCGATATATGCAATAAAAGTATAAATATATGCAATAAATTATACAACATACTTGTTATCGTCTTTTCTGACGAGTTACAAAAAATGAACGAAATCGGTCGAGAAAAAAAAAATCAGCTGTTCCCTACATTTTGACGAATTATGCGAATATAAATAGGTATAGGGAATAGCTAATTCTTTTTCGCGACCTATTTCATTTTTACATACTTAACGATGATAACCATGGACATAGAAACCAGGCACAGCACAAAATCAATTCCGCAATTTCAAATAATCCATCAACTGGGCACTCCTGTAAAGGCCGCCGCATTAATAATAATAATAATAATAATAATACACTTTAGTTTAGTCACAGCTCAATTTATTTTTCGTTCACGAAGTAAATGAGACAGCAGTTCGTCGCTTAAGGACGCCGGGTATCAGCGGTGTCAGATACGAAGTCGTTAACGCGAGCAAACTCAACTAGATCGAACTAGACTGAACCGGATTGCAGCGGATTGACTGTTAGGTTATTTATGAGGGGATCGTGCGACAATGGGTCTAATTGACGTTTAATCGCGATTGGTCGGTAACGAAGCGACTAGTCGTGTCATCTGGATGGGGACGTGGACATGAAGTGCGTTGCACCAGTTGCAGGTCTTGATTACAGCGTGATAGCAATTGGTGATTTGAAATGGCAATTCAACGAGAGTAGAAGAAGTCGAAGTTTTTAGCACTTGTTTTTACGTTTCTTTTGTTTTTCAATATGTGAATATTTACGTAATAGGCTTCGTTCAGCAATAAGTTAACATTTAAGTCCTTACAGTATCTAAGTTTTATTTTTTTGAACTTTGAAGCGAAGTCAAGATAACAATAACTTTAATGTATACCAAAATAAAGAAATTAATATCTAAAATACCGAAGGCCAATTCCCGTGTTTAAAACATTCAAAATCTCAGCGACTACAGTAGCCGGCACATAACTTGGCAAGAGTCCTCCCCTTTTCCTCTCCTTTCTTTAACTTTCTTTTAAACAGATGTGTTTAAAATTTATGGAAATAACCGTAGAATAATAAACAAGCAATCAAAGTGATATTTTTTTTGTTGCACTAAGTGTACATGAGCAAACTTATTCCCACTACGACAAAACATTGCCAAGTTACGTGCCGCCGACTGTGTCAATGTTTAAAACTTGTCAAAAATGAAAGAAGAGAGAAGTTGGTAATTTTGACAGATTGCGACTGAGATCAGACGGTGAACGTTCATAAAATTACGAGAATTACCCCTCTGATGTTTTTTTTCACATGTAAACAGCTCTTCCGACAAACTTGACCTTAATTTTAAACCCTACTGTCAAATGAACCCTTTACCGCATAGGAAACCATATATCGTTTGACATGTTTACAGTTTATTTACTCTAAAAAAATAAAAAACTAGCGTATAAATCCTAATAGGGTTTGTTTTTCATATCATTAGCAATAATAAAACACAACTATTTTGTCTATCATCACATACCACTTGGACATTAAAAAATAAAATAAAAAAAAACACTGTAATTAATTCTGAAGCTTTAATAAACACATTAACTTTTAAAAAAAAAATGTCACTTATTTAATTTATCATGCAGTAAAGGGTTAAGATCGTTATCGTACACATTTTTAATCGATTAGTTCATTTAGTAAGCTTTTAAGATCGATTAATTATAATAGAATCTATATTATCTTCTTTACTAATAATATGTTTGGCAACTATATATTTAGTATTGCTAATGAATTTGTTTAAAACGTAATTTGCTTGGCGGAAACCATTACATGCAGGATACATAAAATATGTTTTATTGCATATTTGACGTCTGTGCGTATCAAACAAAACGAGTATCTTAGATAATTCTTGTATGCGTGAAACTATCGAAATGAGGTTTATTTGGATTCTTATCGTTCTGATTTTGTAGGATAAAATACGTTTGACTGTTTAAGACGGACTGAGGATGGACGGCGCTGCCGAGGCCGGCCCAGGAGGAGGTGGCGAGACGACCTTGATGCGTACCGCAAGGGTTCAATCCAAGTGGCCCTGGAAAAGGATGTTAGGAAGGATTTGGGGGAGGCTTTTGGTTTGCAGTGGGACAGTGTAGGCTAACATAAAAAAATATGTGAAAGATATCCATTGCAACTGAGAAGGCATCACGAGGCATCAAGATTTTACTGATATAAAATACTTTGACGGTGATAATGCGGTGAAGAAAGAAGGAGGAAGAAGAAGGAGCTACATCTTAGCCTCTAGCAATAATTTTAATGATAACGATGAATAGTTAGGTAATTTTCCAAGACTTCTAAAATAACGGTAGTGCCTTATTTTTCATTAGCAGCGCCCCGCGGTTACACCCTCATAAGTTTCGATCCCATGAAAATATCGGGTTAAAAAGTATCCTATGTGTTAATCCTGGTTATAAAACTATATGTGTGACAAATTTCAACCAAATCCGTTCATTAGTTTTTGCGTGAAAGAGTAACAAACACCCTTCCATCCATCCTCACAAACTTTCGCGGTTAATATTAGTAGGAAGTAGAATAATGGATTGACATGCCTTTGAGTACTATATCTCCTGATGATACAGAATAATGTCATCTAAGATGGTCAACGTTTGCGTAAAAGCAACTTTTTAAAACCTTGTCACTTGTAGATCTATAAAATTGCTGGGCTTCTGATCACACTTCACTCTTGTTTTTATATTAATTACCTTCATGAACTTCGTAGAGATTATTAATTTAATTCATGCGGTGAATAATTCCCGTATTAAGTATGTGACAAGGTGTATAAGACCTATGGCTTTTAACCTAAGTTCAATAGATTCTATCATTATGGCCTATTACCATGCTCGATACTTAATCTTGTGTGTGATAGTCTGAGTAAACATAAGTGTGATATATTTCAAATCTTTCATAGTAACTTTTCTTGTGAATTTTTGCCGTTGGATAACGCTTAGATTTATTATGTAATAAATGGAAGTATTCTTTGGTTCTTTATCCTTATCATTGAATTTTACGTCAGTGTCTCTTCGTATATTCCTACCAGTCTTCCTGCTTTGATCTTGAAAATAGCAAGGGTATTAGTAAATGTCAAAGTGTCTGCAAAAAATCGGTGAAAACAAAATTGTGCAGCAAATTTCTGTTTTTTATGCAAATTTGTGCACGTCCGGCCAGGATCACGTATCGTTTTGCGTACAAACTAGCGAAAATGATCCAAGGCGGTGCCGCGAGACAGAGATCTGATACACGAAAATGATACAAGTGTGGACAATGGCTCAGACTTGCGTTAATAACGCTCCTAAAACACAAGTGAAAACCGAGTAACACAACAACAAAACTACAGCTAAATCTCCCTTGAATTCTAAACCCACAATTCGACATCAGCAACATTTATCTTTTCGCATAATGCGCGCTTACGCAGAGAAAACGTAACATTCCACAAGCGGCGTGCGCGTGCGCTGCTTAACAAACAGAACGAATATCGTGTGGTGTGACCTTAACGGATATTAGGCTTGGTGCATGTCACTAGTGAAAGGGCAGTCACCTGGTGTTGATTGACTTGTCAGCTATGTTAGTTACTTAATTAGAATATTATTTTGGCTGCAGTAGGTAGGATATTGGAGTGGAAACTATGGTTTGAAACAGTAAGGAAGATTGGAAAAGAAAATCAAGTAGAAGGCTTTATGATTTAGAGGTGCATCCCACCTAATATTATAAAATATATGTGAAAGTTTGTGAAGATATTTGGATGTTTGTTACTCAATAACACAAAAAAACTACTGAACGGATTTGGATAAAATTTGGTATACAGATAGTTTATAACCAGGATTAACACATGAGATACTTAGTATCCCGATATTTTTACGGGATCGAAACTTATGCGGGTGAAACCGCGGGCGCTGCTAGTTTAGGTGTAAACGTTGCGTAAAGTTAAGTACTGATTGACGTCTGCTGAATCATACGTTTTTTGACGTTTAAACGTCTCTTAGCAAAGTTTATAAATAAATCCTTTAGTAAATCTGAGAAATAAGGAAATGAGAGACTTAGGTGAGATGGACTTTGAAAGGAATTGAAAACATTGAATTGATTACTTGGTGTTAAATAATAGTTTTTCTTCCTAAAATTATATAACGTTACCAAGCATACTCAATCGCCAACACGTCTTAAATAAGCGTGGTGATCAATGCTTGTGCCTTCTCTGTATAAGAAGAACCCAAAAGCTTCACTGGGCCAACAATAGGCTGGTTCAATATCTCACGCCATGGTCAAAAGCGTAGCTAGTGCCGCGCCAGTCAGTCTACACAGGACGTCCTTAAGTCTATCGTCACTGCTGGAGGCTCGATAAAACTGATAGACTTATTTATAAGCACAGTTAATTTTAACTGCACTTATAAATAATAAAGTTCGTCGGCCTATAGGTAGTTTTAAAGGGATATCTATACAAGTAGCAGCATTCACCCTGTCAGTGCAGGCACTATAATCATGGATCCGGCTACAAAGTGCTGATAATGGAACTACCGCCAGGACCGATCGCATTAGTGAAATACCGTTTATATCAGAGAAAGTGAGCTGCTGCACAAATGCTATTTTCGTAGGGTTCTCACATGATACAAAATGGGTAAAATAAAATTTTACAAGGCTTTTTTGGCGCGTGGCCAAAATTGGAACTAATGCCGCCATCTTGTTTTTTCAAAATGATTCCACAATTTTTTACTAACAGCACCCCTCTGTCAATGTCATTCACGCGTCAAAAGATCAGTTCGCTGTAGCACTAAAGGTGTTCTTTGATTGGAATGTTTTTTTTAATTTTTTTTTTATTGCCAGGAGGTATAACGTGGATGACATATACAATACACCGTATTCCTTGGGTTGTACTTGTATAGAAACCTTTTAGCGTTTACTGTGCTCGTTTATTTTCTAAACAAAAAGCCTTGAGTAAGATTTTCACTATCATTCAGCTAAAGACTATAGTGGTGTAACCGAAAAGTGTTATTGGGTTTTCCATCAGGAATCTGAGTAGCAATCCGGAGTCTGGTGTACCCGGTTGATGGCAATGGACGTGCCTCCTATTACACGGGACTTAAACATAACTTTGGGGATTACAGCCGGTCGATTCTGGAAAAACTCACCGTGATAACTAAGGTGAAGTGAGCTTAGAGTGAGCTGTGAGTCATGCTGATGCTAGGGATTGACACTATTGACGACTCACTCCACGCTCACTTCACCCAAGTTTTCACGGTGAGATGGTTACGGAATCGCACGGCTAGAGTGATTTTATGTAGAATAGATACCGTTAATACATATATTTTCAAAAACTCTTCACACATCATTCATTATGCCTGAAATGCTTAGTGAAAACATACTACCTATTTACAAGCATAAAATCTTTAGTACCACTAAAAACTAACCGATCACTCAGAGCTAATTCTGTGAATCTTAATTAGGTAAAACCTTGCCTAAGTTTTAGTGCAAGTGATAAATTACTGGGTAACGAATTAGAATCAAATTGATCGTTAGCCGGAATAGTGGAATGGATTAATTGGTATCAGGTACACCTTCTTGTGATTATTCACAGCTGATAACTTGAGGCAGTAAAAGAGGAAAACGACATTAAGCACGGGTGTTTTAAAGCACGGGTGCGCTTTTCCCGTGGCGATTTTTTTTTCGCACATTGAATTTTCAACGCATTGCTTAATGCCGTGAGTTGAAAATCGAATAGTGTGTTTTTTACCCACTTGGATTTATGCTCTGTTGGATTCTCAATGCTCGGCTCAGCACCGAGAGTTGAAAATCCAGTGAGCTATAAAATCCCGCCGCGATATTTTTACGTCCGTGTGAACGTGGGCTAAAATTAAATGGTAGACATGTTTGTACGAGTACAAACGCCAGCACACAATCTGTCAAATTTCTTTAATATATTTTCAACGTTATCGCTAAAATATAAATTTCAAAGTTGATTGGGAAAATTTGACAGTTTCGGGTAGCTTGATGTGTTGGCGTCTGTACTAACGGAAGGGCTAAGTTTCGTATTTGTTTTACTTACTTTTGACAACTTCCAGGGAACGGCGTAAAGGTTTTCCTATAGAAACTTTTTTAGAAAACTGTTGGCATCTTAGCAAGTAACCTTCAGCGCCCCCAACAATTCCGGTGCCAAGGGAAAGTGCCAAAAACGCAAGAAAATTTAATTTCGCGGGTTTCCGCTACCCTGGCACTTCTCCCTTAATTTGAAAACTTTGGAGTTTTCGACTATTTTTGTTTTTGTTTTAATAGTTTGGCAGGTGGTACAACCCTGGATAAAGGTCCCCTAAGTACAGTAAGCAATGTAGATATATATCTGCACCAACAATTCGCCAATATTGGTTACAAGCAATGATCTTATAGACGTGATGATTAGGTTTTAGACTTATACTGTCTCAGTCCTGGGTGGTGGACTTATACCAGCCAGTAATATCTTGCCAGTAAGCATTCTAAAGTAATTTATTGAACAGTCAATGAATTTCTCGTTCTCGCTTTTTTATTTCGTGGTATGCCAGAATCTTACATTAGAGCACTGATACTATGATGTCATTGATGTTTCATATTTGGCACTAACTAATGTTTTTTATTCAATATCGTTACATATCTTGAGTTTTTTTTTGCAGATTTTGAAGTATTTTTATGAACTTTTAACCGGCTTTTAATTGTGTAACACACTATCAATCAAAATCAGTCATTTTGAAGGACATTACTAATCCATTGCTTCAAATGTTCGAAAAATTTGTCTGCTCAATAACGTAAATAAAATGAAACCCATTGCCACAGATAGTGTGTTACGCAATTACCCCGCAGTTCTAAAATGTGGAGTAACGTTATTTATTCGTTTCATTGTAGAATAAAATTATATTATTAACGTCACTCTAGTAAATTGCTCAAGAAATAATTAATTGACGGAAAATCTATGTCATTCACAGTTCACACACTTGTGGCCGAGGTGAAGTGTAACTACAAAAATAAAACGAAAACTAATTAATTTTATTTTTGTTTTGAGCCGCAGCGTAGGTTGAAGCAGGGTTATTTATTACTAAAAGGTCAACGTATAATATAAATATAATGTCACTGTTTTTTAAATAAAGATTAAAACCGTTTACTAACGCCAATTATGTCCGTTAAATAACGTTTCATGACCAGACTTTCAGTATTGTCTCACCTTCTCCCTTAATCCATCCAAAGGTTGTCTTGATCACTTTTAGCTAGCGATAAAACCCCCCATTGTGCCACCCCTTGTAAATTTTTTACACTTATATCTCTATTTTTTATAGTGTACATAAGAAAGAAAATTTCTTCAACATTAGTTATCCACTTATTATTGAGGAGCGTCGGAACAAAAACCGATATGTCTTAATTAAGACATTTTTTTTTTCTGTTACAAAATGTTTAATTATACACCCTTCAGGAAAGAAATCAATTAAAAAACAGTTACATCCATCTTAAAAAAAATATCAAAATACTGTGGTCAAATCAAACCCGACAAATACATTTGTAAATTCAACATGTTCTTGTTGTTGGATTAAAAACCGATAATTATTATTAAGTTTTACACAATTCAACAATGGTCGGTTCAAATTCAATTCAGTTCAATACCGACATATCCATTTTGGTTTCGTCAAAAACCGATATATCCAAATGATCGCGTCAAAACCCGATATATCCATACTTGTCCGCCAAGTATCTCCCTAAATTAAGTATCTACCCTCCGTCAAGTTTTACACATCAATCGATGTCACTTTAACTGCAAATTGACATGCTATAATTTTCCACTTTTGTAACATTAAAAAACTTACAAGCTTTTTTTTAATTTGTGAAAAATATGGTAAATTCGATATATCGGTTTTCGTTCCGACGCTCCTCTATTGATAATCTAGAGACGATTGTATAGTAAGTAAACGCGTTGTTATCGACTGCCGATATACTTTCTAAAAACTATAACAAATAAACCTAGGCAAACAAGCATCCTAGATACAATTAATTTCTTTTAAAAATCAAATGTGAATAAAGAGAAAGCCGGTAGTACTCTAACCTCATTAACTTTATGTCTCCTCATTTAATTATAGGCATTAATTCGCCATCATGTGAACACTGACAGGTAATTATCGGCGAGCACAGCTTGACAAATGACAGCAACACCTTTGTGTATTGACCTTGTCAACGTAACCCTGCTCTCTTACTGCGGGTCAAACGTAGTAATAAATGGAGCTAATAAAAACTGTGCCGGTAATTGTACCCGCCAGTGTATTGGTAATGGTTTCACGATCTTTGCACCTACCTACCATAAGATTTGAAAGTGAAATTGTTGCACGATTTTTCTATTTAGTTGTAAATATGCGCCTGTTTTTTTATGTAATTATCTCAGTATTTGCATAAAACTAAATACTTTTATTTTTTATGCAAATAATTTCTATGAAAAAGGAAAAGTACTGATAAAAGTTATTTTAAAATGCTTAAGAAATGCTAATTAATACACTAAACATACACGAAATCGTGAATCGTGATTAAGCAATAGATACAACTTAAAAATTCAACGATAATTAAACATCTAAATAAACAAACCTATGTATAATTATCACAAATCGCATGCAATTTTCGAGTTACGCGCAAAAATACATGCAGACATAAAATATACAATTATGAGGTAGCTGCCATAAATAATAATAGGCCACGTGGCCACGTGTGAACCGTGTGGAGGCTAAATTGATACTGGCACTAATGCCCGCCAGTTGATTGTAAATGATAATTATAATTGATTTATTTCTGATATAAAGTCCAACGCGGTCCAACGCAAGTTTTTGTTGAAGTAAACGCGGTTATTTGATATATCTATCAATCATAACTTTGTGCTTCATATTATGTTGTGATATTTATGTGGAAAAACTGATTTATATTCTCATTTATTTACCACATACTAAATGCATAAAGAATTTTAAAAAAATGTCGCGTTTAGAGGCATCCATACGTTTTTCAAAACGTACAAAATTAAATCTGATGACATGTTTTATCATTAATATTTTGTAATATTTATGTAGAAAATCCGATTTATTTACCACATAAAGAATAAAAAAAATATTAAAATTTTGGAATATACCTACATAAGATTTTCAAATGTGCAGGTTGAAATCCGTTAAGTACTCTATAATACTAGGTATATTTAAAACATATTATAATTATAAATTATACTTAATTTATTATTGATTTGTCATTATCAAAATTGAGTTTCTTTTTCTTTTTCAAAATAACGTAGTTTGGTAGACTACGTTATTTTGAAAAAGAAAAAAAATCTCAAATTAAACTAAAACAGTCGTTCAATATGACGCAGTACAGAGCAACGTAACACTGATTCCAACGTTTTTGCGTAGCGTACGCGCAGACGACCTCTGTGACTCCTATAACCTTAGCCACCAAACTAATAATTCCTTGTGTCTTTTCGACAGTACGTTTAGTTTATTTATGGTTCTTTAAAAAGGCATTACATTGAAAAATATCGGTGTGGGTTAAATGATAGTGATGTATTGCAGCTGTTTGATCTTGAGGTATTTATGTAGGGAGCTAATTTATTTGTGGGACAAAAAGAATCACTTGTTGTAGTTTATCTTTATGTAAAACAATAAGGGGTTTTGGGGTTCAACTGCAGGAATTAAAACTGTAATACCTTTATTACCACATGAGGTCAATATATACGAGTATTTGAATTTGAATTATATTTATTTCCTTAAGCCTTAAGGGCAAGTCTCTGTTATACCCAACTACCAAGTGCCATTTTTTTTTACAAAAATCTATTAGTTCTGACTTTAAAAACTACTTACCGTTTTCCTCACTAACTTTTTTATAAAGAGTAGCTCTCCTTACGGACTTTTCCCATTTCGTCCACTTCCCAAAACGACCACAAATCTACAATGCCCAAAAAGTCAAAGTTTAGTCCTGTCAAATTAAGATACTCCATAGACAAGTTTATACGTGATTAAAAAATGAGCAACTAAAAATACGTCAATTTACGTCAGGCGCTGACTAATTTGACAGAACTAAACTAATATTTATCTTCTGTCCTTTTCTTAATGACATAAAAAGAAAAAGATGCACTGAACTTAAATTTAGTTTTTGATTTTTAATCACTCAAATCGCACATATTGACATGTTATTTCTGTGGCTGTAGGTATGGATGTGTGCAAATGACAAGCAATGACAGTGACGTCACGCATGTTGTGGTGACGCTATGAAATCAAATTACCTGCTCGAGCAATATTATAGGAAGGTTTGAATTTGGTATGAATTTGACAGTGTTACGGTCATGTTAAGTCATGTTATACATAACAAAGAGGTAATTCTGAAAGAGGTCGTAGATTATTTACTTGTTTACCTACATAAATACAAATATGCTTATGTTTTCTAGCATGTTACAACACACATAACATCGTACCTGCTTTGCCCGGATTTTCTGTATTTCGCTAATAGCGTACAATAAGTTTACATGTGCGCTACTTCAGATACTATCTAAACATAATGCCTAACTAATTATCTATGGTGTGTAGTTATAATAAAACTGAAGTTATTTTGTTTGTTTCCACAAATAAACTCTTCAGTTTCAATCAATCGTATAAAAAAAATATTTTTGCATTCGATAGCCCAGCTCTTCAGAAAGGCTGGGCTGTCTATACGTCACACTAGGGCCCTTAAGAGCCGAGCAAAAATAAAAGAAGTCAGAAAGAACTCTAAGCGAAAAGGAAATAATAGCGCGGTCAGGCGATGCGATGCGACGGGGCGGGTCGGGGGAACAAGAAACACGCAGACGAAGTCGCGGGCAGGAGCTGGTAAAAATATTTAACAAAAACGCATCGCACTTTTCACTCGCGTAACTTAAGAATAGTTTAGACTTCGACAGAAATCACAATACCTACCTGTGACTTGACGAACAACCTTTAAACTTCAGTCATAACTAGCGAATATTAACATGTCATAATATGACAAAGGTGACTCGTACGCCGTCAATTTGAGCTGCCCTGTCAATGTGGTTGACACTGACATTTGTACAAACTCCTGCCTAACGATCTCTGACCAAGAACTAACATAATATTCTGTTGTAACATCCGCTGATTATCAACCAATAAATGTTTAATTAAAAAGTTAATTAGCTACATAAATGTCAAAATTGGATTTAAGTTTATCCATTAAATCATTGAGAAATTTGTTTAAATGTGGCGATTCTTGGCCCGCTAATGAGGGCCAAAAGTCTAATAAGTTCATTGCCATGCAATAACAGACACCAAGATATAATATTATGAATATAAAAATATCGAAAATCTAGATATAAAAATTAGATGAATACTTTGAAAATGCTTCACCTTGATAAAATCATGAGATGTTACTGCAACTTTAAACTAGAAGTTTGAGAAAAAAAATCTCCATTTATTTAGCATTTTAAATCTTAAATATGTAGTATCCTTCTTCTTCTTGAACTATACATGAATTTCGTGTTAGTTCCATTAGGAACTCCTTAGTGACAGCGCGGAGTTTGGAATTTCGCGGTGTGATATGTATGCTCGTGCCTCGGAAAGCACGAGCGCCTGATCGTTTTCCGGTCGTGCCGAATTGCCGTTCCTTCGGACTATAAGAGTGAGGGAAGAGTGAGGGCATCTGTGTTGTGCTGGTTGTGCACTATAATATCTCCTTGAAGATGGCTAGTCTCCGTAGAGATTGGCTGCCATGGCCAAATTTCGGTCTGGAGCACTATAATTTGATTACATCTTTATAAATCAACCTTCAAAAGTTAACAAAAATATCGGTTTTATACGATATTTACTCGGCAAAATACGGAAAGTAAGCCACGATATTGACACGGTAGTATGAATTTGCCCCAAATAAGGTTCAGTATTGAGTGAAGGCCGATCTTGTTTAAACATTATTTATAGTCTTGTGATGTGTATCAAAATATAAGCCGGAAACATTACGGAAACCTTGGTTTTGGTCGGTTCTGACATGTTATTGTTTCCCAGTTTTAAAGTTATGTTAATAAAACCTTAATACGGCATGATTTAATTTTGGACATCAACATTTGTAAATAAGTTATTGTAGAAATAGGGGTACCGGACGTAAGGGCTTCAGATAGTACAACTTTCTAGCATTCCATGTAGGTTCCGAATGTTTATTATTATTTTGATCAAAATAGTTTTATTTCTATCATAAATACACATACAAATTACATTTTAGAATATAAAAATTATTAGCCCAACTGTATCACGAATAGGGTGATAGAGAAAGGAACATCTTAATTTTTTTTTTTTTTTGTGAATGGTATCTCGCAGCCAACCTAGGAGGTTGTCATCTGCTTAACCGGTATTACCTGTGGTAGCCTCAATAAATTAAGGCCTCCAGCCAGGGTTTAAACTTAAAAACTATGCGATATAGTCGCATAGTTTTTAAGTTTAAGCCCTGGCTGAGATTTTCACTCTCGCAGACAAACAAAATACGCACATATGTTCACACTCGAAACATACTCTCACAAACATCCATAATTTTACTTTAATTTTTATTTTTATTCAATATTATTTTTAAGTACCTATACGGTTTTGTTAACTGAGGAGCGTCGGAACGAAAACCGATATATCGAATTTACCATATTTTTCACAAATTAAAAAAAAGCTTGTAAGTTTTTTAATGTTACAAAAGTGGAAAATTATAGCATGTCAATTTGCAGTTAAAGTGACATCGATTGATGTGTGAAACTTGACGGAGGGTAGATACTTAATTTAGGGAGATACTTGGCGGACAAGTATGGATATATCGGTTTTTGACGCGATCATTTGGATATATCGGTTTTTGACGAAACCAAAATGGATATGTCGGTATTGAACTGAATTGAATTTGAACCGACCATTGTTGAATTGTGTAAAACTTAATAAGAATTATCGGTTTTTAATCCAACAACAAGAACATGTTGAATTTAAAAATGTATTTGTCGGGTTTGATTTGACCACAGTATTTTGATATTTTTTTAAGATAGATGTAACTGTTTTTTGATTGATTTTTTTCCTGAAGGGTGTATAATTAAACATATTGTAACAGAAAAAAAAAATAATGTCTTAATTAAGACATATCGGTTTTTGTTCCGACGCTCCTCAACTAGAATAAGTAAAAATGCTGTACTATGGAAGAGCGGAGTCTCCTAACACAGGCATTGTTTGCTTAAAAGGTCAGTTTACAAAATGGGGTATAGTGTTTGGAGCCTTCCAAACACTTATACCCCTTTTTGTAAACTGAAGCATTAATAAACTTATTATTATTCGCTAAGGGCACCCCCTTTGGGGTAAGGACCTCGGCTTAGGGCGTCGCTGGGAGAGGGTAGCAAGGAACTGGCTGGATCGGAATTATCCGCCCGTGTGTAGAAGTACTGCTTTTTTACTTTATGATTACGTGACACAAGTAGAATACTTACTTGCCTACAAAAACTACAAAGGTCTCTCTCTGCCCACTCATTATCACCGTGAGACGTAAATACGTAACTTACAAAAGTTATGGCTACCTGGTATACAATAGGTTGTGACATACAACGTCTTGCTCCGACCTTGCTCTCGTGCCGAAGGCTACAAACCTCATCTAAGTTAACATTTGTCTTAATTGCGCTCTCCGTGTGTTGCGGAATATAGAACCATAAATATCGAGAACGAACTGGAAATATTGTGGTTTTACTGAATCGAGGGTGAAAAATTTACAAAAAAAGTTAAGGAGATGGAACCAATCTATTTAACAATAGAACTTAGGAATATAGTTGTTGTTAGATTCACGCCTGAGTCAACACCAAAAGAAATGTTATCTTGATGTCATGGTTCAGTTCATTTAGTTACCTACTGGGTGAATTGAACCTACTATAAGTATAATTTACCTTGATGGAACTTTTAGCTAGTCGTGATAATAGGATTTTCACAAAATCTACAATCTGTTTAGTGGGCATACACACGAGCGACATGCGTCAACAGCAAAGGCAACTGCAGAATACTGCCGCAGTAAGCGAAAAAGACGCATATCGGCCAAAAATGTAAAGAAAAATAAACCTTACTAAACAAAAAAGGCGCAAACATTAAGGCTCATTTTTCTCCATTCCCTTTCGGCAGATGCGCCCCTTTTACTTAGGGCGGCAGTATAACATGCCGCTCGTGTATTTGAGCACCATACTAAATTATTTACTAAGAAATAATAAAAAAAATACGGAATAAATATGTCAGTCCATTCAAAACCCAACAGTATTGTTTTAATCTGACTGACAAGGTGGCAACTACAACATGTATTTATGATTTATACTTCATAATGCATCAAATCCTTATGATAGCCTTAATATGCGTATCTTACATAATATTTCTAGCAACAAACAGGCTGTGTTCTTTTGTCAAACACTTGGCTATTGTGATAATTGACATTGGCAGAGGCCAACGCCTGTCCGAGCGACCTCTTCGAAACTAATTGCACAGATATATTGTTCTTATTGAAAATAACTTGTTTTTTGTTTTGATTTTAATTGTTTTTAAAGCATTCATATGAACGATGACGAGTGGCGTGTTTTGCATGGTCTGTTTATGGGATAAGGGAAATGTGTATAAGAATCAAAAAAGGTTTCAACTTATATTACTAGCTAGTAGGTAAGGCAGAATCTATAAAGTTGATTTTCGTGTCTATCTGTGGGACCGCGTTGTTCGTCTTAAGTTCACAACGAATTTTGATGCGGTTTTCACCATCATTTAGAGAATTGATTCCGCAACGTTTATGCGTACATAAAACATAATCATCCTCTAACGTTACCCCTGCTGGGGCATACGTCTCCTCTCTGAGAGATCAAGTAGGCTACGGTTTACTCCCTCTCTTAGAGAGGAGACCTGCGTAGTGGATTACGATCCACCACGCGAACCCAGTGCGGGTTAGTAGATGTAACATGTCTTCGAATTTTTGGTTCTAGGATATGCTGGTATCCATAATACGATGTTTTCCTTCACCGTTTATGTGCATAATACATTAATTAAAATTTCCAAGTCGTGAAAACCGTAAAAATACATTAAGGTAATACAGATTCCGTTTTACAAAACACTCACACAAAACTGAATTTTCAGTAAATCTTTACGCCATTATAAATACTGTATTAGTTAGATATTATTATGATTCTGTTAGAGACATGACTTGGAAACGTGCAAATAATATTTTAGTGTCAAACGTTAGTGATGGATGGCGTGTCACCGGCTCACCGCGTATCATCGTGATAAACTCGTGGGAAACTGGCAACACACGTGGCTTGAGAACCGGGGAAGTGAACTCGGGAATATTCGAGTCTTTTAGAAGATGTGATGTAATGTAATGGTGAATCAATTGGCTGAAACAAAAAGGGAACATGAGGATGGAGTAGAGACAAAAAGAGTCCTCCGGTGAAAAGAGATTTTTTTACCAAAGTACGAAGATTAATTAAATATTGTGAACGCCAATTATATTTATGTCACCCTTCACGTTGTGAGGATATAATAGAGTCTACCAAACAGGATTTGACAACTGCCGGTCGATTCTGTAAAAATCTAACCGTGAAATCATAAGAGAAGTGAGCTTGAAGTGAGCAGTGTCAATAGTGTTAATCCCTAATGACAGCTCACTTCCCGCTCACTTCACCTAAGTTTTCACGGTGAGATGGTCACAGAATTGCACGGCAAGCTATTTAAAAAACATTACCCACCTTTTACGAAGTCTAGTTTTGATTTCATTTAGAACTAAACTAACCACATTTAACATTACTCACACATATATCTTTATATATCTTCCTTATCTATGACTTCATAATCGAAAAACACAAAAAATTGTCCATCACGATAAATCATTTAATTAACACATTTAACATTTCCAGGTTTTTCTCATTTCCACATAACCTTTGTAACTGACGCTTATCACATGACCCCTTTACCAACCTTTACCTCCTGAAACACAATGACCTAACTACCACACATCTTTTACCGAAAATACACTTTAAAATTAAAGACCTAAAGTTGAAAATTCTTCGTCTGAAAAATTATTTGTTTTCAATTCTTATCGTGATGTTTCTTTTTAGGCGTTTCAGTCGGTGTTTGTAAGCAATTTCAATCGTTCGTGTAGTTTTATTTTTAATGGAGGCATTCCAGTTATTTTCCGTGCTTATCTCTGTAAAAGGAAACAAACTGCGTTAGATGCTTGGAGATGATTCAGTAATGCTCTTTTTTCTTGTAAAGGAAAATTGCATAGAGTTGTTAATTAGAAACTACGTGGTATGGTATTAGGCGCTCTTTAGGATAATTATTGACATTTTGGACTTTAATAGTAGGGAAAATTGGGAGAGGGAATATGGTTGATTATTGCATTTTGTTACTCATTGTTATTATGATAACCTTTATGTTGCCTCAATGTGTAAAGATATATATATATATATATATATTAATATATACATTTATAATATATGTATATATCTTTAATAAATACAGCTGTTATAACCTTTACCATTAAAATATATTAAACCTAAACATATCCAGTCACTGCTACTGTAATTCAATAAAACAATATTAAACAAACTGATTCACACTTTACACAACTTATATACAAAATATTGGCATATCCACAACCTTTAAGCATAATTTAACAATAACACTCTTACATATTCCCCAGCTTACACCATAATCCCTCGAACCACAAAGCTAAACTTCATTCAAATCGATCCCCCCCGTTCCCATACAATCGGGACAGACATACACACGCATTTTTAAGGCCGGACCCACACGTAGCTTCCACAAAAGCCTTTCAGTATTAAGTTGTATTTAGACGGTTTTATGTCAACTTTATAAATAAGAAAACCTTCGTGGTGTTACGATGAATTTAGATTACTATATTAGCATTGTTTATGGTATTTGTGTACCGGACTCTATGGTGGTCCAAGTGTTCTAGATAAGATTGTCTATGCAATTTGACACTTGGGTGATTTTTGATTGCGTGGGTGACGATGACGGCTCAATAGAGAGTAGGCTTGCTTATTGTTTGGGCTTTTATGAATGGTAAAATAGTCGAATAGATAAGATATCTTACTGTTTTCTTTTTCATGTTTTTGTCACAGTGGGCAGTTAAGTCTGTTTACCTTTGTTGATACCTTCATTTGTATTTTTTGTATGTACTGACAGCGAAAGTGATTTAGCTGAATGAATTCACTTCTTAATAAATACAGAGGACTTTTTGACGGCTTTCTATACACTTCTTTTTATTTCTTGCTGAAAATTATAAAATCTGAATAGTTTATATACCGAAGTAGCAGAACTCTAAACAAAAAAACATCTATAAATCGATTAATTACAATAGAAACATGCTACTAAGCACAAAATCTACGGTATCCTAGAAGAGTGTCTAATATTAAAATAACTACAGAGCGTTTTTTACAGTTTAATGTCAAATACTAGTAAAAATGACAGATTTCCATGACGTCCGTTATAATTGTGGTGGCACCGCTCTTCTAGAAAACTGTAGCTTAAGCATACATAAACACAAATTCGCTGCAAGTTTCCATCTTCCCAACCGTAAAGCCACCCATTCACAAGCCGCTTCTAACTTGCACCTCAGCCCGGCACGAGCCACGCGTGGGGTAATTCGTGGGCGTCCGAATAAACATGTCCGTGTAACGAGTCGCTCGTAAACAGCGCGCCAACCTATCGCCCGAACCCACCTAGTACTTGAAGTTTGAACTCATTGTCGCGACGGTCACACAGATTTGTCGCACGACTTGTCGCACCGTGTGTAGCCCGCTGACGCGTGCTTGTGTATAATTGCTGTATTTAACTTTACATATGTACATGTTTGATGAGTAAATGGACGTGTGACGTAGGATAATTAGTAGGATTTGTAGCAGAAAAATAATGTAAATAGGTATGTGTAAGTAAAAAATCGCTTTGCAAAAAAATGGCTTTGCATTGCGAGTGCGGGTTATATTGTTGTTATTCGTAGAGGCTTGCGGACTGGTTTCTTAGCTTTGAATCGTAGGTTATGGCCAGGGATGGCGAACCTCTATACATCTACGTACCATCTTTAGGGTTCCGTAGTCAACTAGGAACATATCGTCGACCGTAGGTTCAATTGCAGTAAGGGACAAAATACGATTTTTCAGGAGAGGCCGACAAAGTTTTTTTTCGGACTAAATCCCCCATAACTTTTTTTGTTATTAACCTTTTTCGGGTCTGATTTCACACATAAACTTGTATTTTAGTGCTCTATCTACATGTGTAACATTTATTTAAATAAGTTAGCTATTTAAGAAAATAGATGTCCCTTACAACAACGCTTACTGACCAAGTTTCTTGTAGTCCCGTCCCTTACATCAAATTGACCTCTACGTTGGATCCAATCTATTAATGAAAAAATAGTGTAAAAGACATGTTGAACAAATTTATGAAAAAAATACAATGTAAAGAGATTTTTGACAGAAAATGAAGTACACACTTTTGACGTACGGATATCTTAAATTTGGAAATCGTTATAAGAAATCATTTAAAAGACATGAAAATGTATTAGAACCGTGTGTGTGCTTTTTTGTATGTCGCTTACATGCAATGTTTGTACATTGTAATAGCAAATTTGTATTTGTTTGAATAAAACAATTTTTATTTTATTGTATAAAAATTGTTTTATTAATAATTGTTTTATTTATGTTACCATTTTTTTAATAATTTGATTTTAATAAACATCTTATTAAAATCAAATTATTAAAAAAATGGTAACAATTTTACCTATACTTACTTTGAATTCTTATTCAAATAAAAGAGTAGCTGCAAAAACCGCGCACAATCCCGACCAAACATGTAGCTGAAGTTCCAAACGTTTGAATTCCAAAAGTAGAAAAGGCTGCTCTACTACTTTCTTATATGCAAAAAATCGAAATAATGAAAGATATATTGAATAATAAACCTTAATTACGATTAATAAGACATATCATTGTAACATATTGTTGTTAATGCATTAGAAAAAAAAATATAGAGTGATTATCTAAATAATAAAAAGGGAACAATTTAATCAGATTACATTAATAAAAAACAACAAAAATAATGGCTTTTTGGCAAATTTAAGTTGTCTGGCCCCTTGAAACTTTTTGAAAAATTTCTGGAAAATCAACTAAAGAGTGCCGAATGATTTTCGAAAATATTTATCATCCGGCAACTACCCCTTCTATTGTTTATTTATAAAAAACAACAAAAATAATGGTTTTTTTAGCAAAATTAAGTTCTCTGGCCCCTTGAAACTTTGTAAAAAATTTCTGATAAATCAACTAAAGAGTGCCGAATGATTTTCGAAAACATTTATCATCCGGAAACTACCACTTCTATTGCTTATTTTATAAAAAAAACAACAAAAATAATGGTTTTTAGCTAAATTAAGTGCTCTGGCCCCTTGAAACCATGTGAAAAAATTCTGGAAAATCAACTACATAGAGCCGAACAATTTTCGAAAAAATGTTTCATGCGGAAACCACCCCTTCTATTGTTTATTTATAAAAAATAACGGCTTTTTGGCAAAACTAAGTGCTCTGGTCCCTTGAAACTTTGTAAAAAAATTCTGATAAATCAACTAAAGAGTGTCGAATGATTTTCGAAAACATTTATCATCCGGAAACTACCCCTTCTATTGCTTATTTATAAAAAAAACAACAAAAATAATGGCTTTTTGGCAAAATTAAGTTCTCTGGCCCCTTGAAACTTTGTAAAAATTTTCTGGAAAATCAACTACAGAGTGCCATATAATTTTCGAAAACATTTATCATCCGGAAACTACCCCTTCTATTGTTTATTTATAAAATATAACAAAAGTAATGGCTTTTTGGTGCTCTGGCCCCTGGAAACTTTGTAAAAAATTTCTGATAAATCAACTAAAAAGTGCCGAATGAATTTCGAAAATATTTATCGTCCGGAAATTAACCCTTCTATCATTTATTTATAAAAATAATGGTTTTTTAGCTAAATTAAGTACACTGGCTCCTTGAAACCTACTACCCTACTACAAAGTTTCAAGGGGCCAGAGCACTTTCCCAAAAAGCCCTTATTTTTGTTGTTTTTAACGACAGATGAACTCGCACTGATACCACTTTTTTATGCCCGCGCGCTGCTTTCGCATTGGTACTATCCTCTCTTTTGCACACAGAAAGACGTTGTGAGATAGAAAGGGATGGTAATAGTGCAATAATTCGATTCAAATAGGTGTAACGTTGACACTGCTTAAAGTATGACAATGCAAATTGGGGTAAGGGACAACTATGTCAAAACTCGTGCAATCCATTTAAAGTATGGATGATATTTGTTTTTTGAGACAACAAAGACATTAGTGTAAGGCCAGTTTTATTCTTGTTTCTTAAAAAATAAACCATGTAATGGTAATTCGTTGATTGGGAAGACCCTTGCCTCATTTGAAGTGGATTGGCGGCGATAATTACACCATTTCAAGTTCCTATATTGCATAATTTTTCAGATACATTGTTATTGTGGGGCTGATTCGAAATTTGGATCCAAAAATCATTAGTGTAAGGGACATTTTTTTTAAGCTAGATTTTTTTTATTTTCACCATTCGATAGAGCGAAAAATTCTGAACAAAACTGTATACTCAACTCATTTTGGGTATTTTGTCCCTTACATCAATTGAACCTACGGTCGACGATATAGTTTCGCCATGTCCGTCTCTCCGTCCGTCCGTCCATCTCTCTTGACATTTCTCGGGACCCTGGGGTCACGGACCTTTAGAGGGCGTACTCGCAGAGGCCCGTTCTAAGGTGTTTTTAATGAATTGAGACACCAACCGACGAGTATCCCTGTTCGCACTATGCAAGTGCACCTAAGGACAACCCCCGGTTGATGTACGATTAATACTGATAGTTTTATATTTATTTAAAATAAATGATAAATCAGTACGATTTCTGCTGTTGCAAACTAGATGATTTAGGTACGTAAATTCCTGAAATGACGCCGTGCCGAAATTATTTCATTGCGCGCCACCCATGGCAGGCGTGCCATTGGTTCGCTATCCCTGGCTTAAGCAATAACATAACAAAGGAAATCAAAGATAAATCGTGGGAAATCTTGAACTCTATTGGTCTGCATTGAGCATGCGTCTATTGCCCTGTATCGGGAAAGTTTCAGGTTGGTAATATAATAGTACATATTTTGGGTACACTGGCGGACAAAATAGATGGGCCGTTTATTAGGCACTGGGCTGGGAGACATGTGCGTACAGACGTACATGTGCAAAATTAATTGTTATTTTTTAATTGTGGTGTCACTTTTGTTTTAATTTTATTTTATTTTTCACTAACAATAGGTTAAGGCAATACTAACACATTATGGATCCTGTAATCTGAAATAAAGAGTTATTATTATTATTATAATATTAGCTTCCGCCCGTGGATTCGTCCGCGTGAAACTTGCTCTCCCGATCCACCCCGTCGCTTCGCATCGCCCGCGCTATTACTTCGTTTTTTCTTAGCATTGTTTCTGACTACTTTAGGGTTCCGTACCCAAAGGGTAAAACGGGACCCTATTACTAAGACTCCGCTGTCCGTCTGACCGTCCGTCCATCACCAGGCTGTATCTCATGAACCGTGATAGTTAGACAGTTGAAATTTTAACAGATGAAGTATTTATGTTGCCGCTATAACAACAAATACTAAAAAATAGAATAAAATAAATATTTAAGGGGGCTCATATAGGTACAACAGACATGATTTTTTTGCCGTTTTTATAGATGATGGTACGGAACCCTTCGTGCGCGAATCCAACTCGCACTTGGCCGGTTTTTGGTTTTTGCTCGGCTTCTAAGTGTCTTAGCGTGATGGTAAGTAGCCTATAAATCAGGCTAAAAATTCAAAAATATTTTTTCAAATCCGACAGGCAGTTCTAGAGATTAACGTGTTCAACCAAATTCTTCGGCTTTATTATTAGTACCTATAGATAAGTATGTACACTAAGCATGCATAGTGAGAATCAACAATCCATGTTAATATACAACATTATTTTTAGTATATTGCAAACCTGAACATAGTTTGTTCGGAATAAGTAACTGAATCGATTCCAATAGTTTTTACACCATGTTATATTTTGTCCCAAAAATATTTAAAAAAGCTAACAAGTTGGACACCGAGCGACACTAAGTACATATCCGCAATCATAATATGGGCACAACACAGGTCACAGCCGGTCGGTCGGCGCGTGTTAAGTGGTAACCAACTTTTTGTACGGACAATCAGGCAACATATCAATCTTATAAATTCGTGATTTTTCATGATACAATTTTGAAATTTTGTACATAGATTCTCTAGATAAAAATACTAGACACGTGTTTCGGGGTTTGTATATACTAAAAATAATGTTATATATTCACATATTTCAGTAATCCAGTCGCGACTCCACTCATGTCAAATCAACTGTCATGGCCGACTTATAATCGCATGACGATTATTAATCGCATCTGTTCGATTAGCCTAAGGATCAGCTGAACTGACCTCACATAAGCAAGTAAGCTTCGTGCGTTTGGCCGAGGTGTGGTTGTCATTTCCTATCGATTGTCACTTTATGGGAACATTCCTCTATTGAAGACGTCTTCTTTTGTGGAGGCGTGGCTTTAGTTGCTTTTCAGCAGTGCGCTAAAATCCGTCTCTTGCCATATTCATCAATTACTGGCTTCTGCCTGCGGTTCGCCGCTCGGATGTCGAGATATTATCCCACGGGAACGTGATTCTGCGACAAAAGTAGCACATGTCCTACCCCAGGATGCCGTCTATCTCCGTGCCAAAATGTATCAAAATCCGTTTAATGGTTTAGGCGTGAAAAGGTAACATACAGACATAGTTGTTTTCGATTTTATAATACACATATGTATTTAATAAAAAGAATTTAATAGTTCAAAAAAACGAAAAATATATTGAATGAAATCTGAGGGCAATTGAAATGCAAAAGAGCGTGCATAATCAGCCTATAATCTTCCCACTGTTGGGACAAAGGCCACCTCTCTTTGTAATAAATATCTCACAAAAAAAAAAATATATAAGTGTCTCTTAATCTTTCTTTTAATTAATTTCTTGATTTTAATCGGTATTAATTTTAATTAATTTAAAAATGTAGATGATTTTAAAGATTTTAATGAATTTACGTAAAGGTGACGGTCAACTAAAACATACCTCAGTACCAATATTACATGCATCACAAACATTAAGAGCTGCAGCTATAATACCTACCTACCTACTTCCCACATTTCGCTAGGTATATACCATCTTGTATCTTTTGAGTCCCATGTGATATGGGGCAAATACAGAACCTGTGCTGCTTCTAAGAAATCCCTAATTGTCAAACCGACACTTAGCTCGAACTGGGAATCGTCTCCAAGAGCCCACCCTCAGTAGTCGCCTACGAACAATATTCTACCGAGGCAGCTTAAAGAAGACAAATAAATATTAGTACCCACAACCAACAACGATCATAATCCGTGTCAACACACAGAACAAACTCTATAAAAACTTGTCATTTTGCGCTAATCGACATTGAATAAACACTAATAATGTAGTTGTAAATATTTCCCTCAAAGGTGACCACGACCGACCTTCGTAGTGACTGATAAATGAGGCATTACCCATTAAAACGATTGATAAGGCCGCATTCAGAGATTTTTATTAAAAAATGAGGTCATTTTTGCAATTAATTCTGATAATGCTTAGTATGGGTCAGCCGGGCGATTCTGTAAAAATCTCACCATGAAATCATAAGTGAAGTGAGCAGTGTCAATAGTGTTAATCCCTAATGACAGCTCACTTCCCGCTCACTTCACCTAAGTTCTCACGGTGAAATTTTTACAGAATAGCACTGCTGGAGTGGGCCAAAATAGGGAGAAACCGAACCGAGGAACACTGACCAACGCGTTGCTCGTGTGGCGAAATACCCACAGATTCCGTAGACACTTAGAAGAAGTTATAAATCTCACTGGGATCAATGACTATTAAGTTATAAACGCTATCATCAATGAAAACAACTGTCATCTATCTACTAGGTGTCTAAATCTCTCTTCTTCCTAGCGAGTCGAAGACAATCTAAACTGAGTCAGCCCAGAATTTGACTACGAGTTTAGCGATTCTAGTACCGCTATCAGATAATGCACAGAACAGGATATTTTATTGATGAAGGTGTAAAATCTTTGCAAGTACCAATGAAGCCATCAATACATACCAATTACCAATCACTATGCCCTTAAAGCATTAGAACAACCATCCAGACAGACTACCTTCCGTACTTATAACCTAAAGATATAATCTTTACTACAACATTAAATGTAAGCATAAAATCGAACGGGTCGGGCCTGTTGTAATGGCCGGTACAGATGACCCGACGGGGTTAAGGCCGCGCTCACAAGCTGCAACTAGCATCACCATTGACATATTTTACTGCGTTACATAATAGCGAGGTGCATCGCAAGCGCATCCGCAGTTGTGTGTAACGGGTGAGGTATAAGCGATTGGCTAGTATTGAAGAAACCTAGAAAAATATGCCTGTTTGAGAATGGGAGTGTCTTCATGTGCTGAATTCGGTTACAGTTTGCGCGGCGATGTCTCTGCTACTCATACAGACAGCTGCGCTGCTGGGGAGTATGTTGCGCCACTTCTTCTCCCCAGCGAAAACACTAGGAAGTGGTGAAGGGCGGGCGTTTTGGGGGACTGTCTTGTGTAATGTCGACGTTCTAAAAGTGATGATTCTCAGCTTATTTATTTATTTAATACTTCAAGTACATAAATGTACAGAGGCGAAGTTAATGCCACAGGCATTTTCTACCAGTCAACCTTTGGGTGATGCAGAGACAAACAGTAGTAGGTGCAATCATGAAAATTGAGGACAAATGACTTTTGATTTTGATTGACTCTGTATTATTTTGTTGTTAACTCAAAGCATAAGTATCCATAAGTTCAACTGGCAAGCAAAGTCTCTAATATCCAATAATCTTTTCATGTTCAACTCTGAACTTAGCACAGTCTCCTAAGAAATAAGATCTAGATAAAAAGCAAACTAAAACTTCCAGTCATTGCGGCAATACCTAGCATAGTATTAACACATAGGAACTTGCTCTAGGTGTGGTTCAACAGTTCAATTATGCAGGCTTTGAACCCGTGACCTTTTGATCCAATCAACACTCGCCCAGTTTCGCTACAAGTACACAAAGTACTATGTTAATGTTGCTTGATATACTTTACCATGCAAATCTGTGACGTTGGTTGTCATACCTTGCGATAAATGATAAATATGTGGGTAGAATGGTGGAAGCGACCGCGAAAAAAATCGTTACATTTTGTAATTAAATATGAACTTTGATGATAATCGTCTTCCGCTTTGATTTAATTGGAGGTAGGTACACTTCGCCCGAGGCCTATTCGGTGCGGAGTAACGATACTCTTCGTGTTAAGGTAGAAAAGTGTACTTAGGAAGGAAAGAAAGAAGAGTACGTGTTAGGACTGTCACAGGAGAATACTGATTTTCTGAAGTGATTTTGAAATATAGGCAGTTTTTCTATTTCTTTTTGGAAAATGCGGTGTATTTGGCATAAAGTCTGCCGTTGACCATTGATGTATTCTTCTTGATTTGAACTTCATACAGTGTTTTTCAGACTATGACAATCATTCAAAAGCACTCCTTATTATTTTACTAGTGCGTCTTGTTAGTGTATCGATGGCAAATGAGTTTGTTGTGAAAGTTCAAATATTATGTTTAGCACAAAATTCAGCCACACGAACTCCGTTCGCTGAGGCAGTATACCAAAAAGATCCTCAAGTGTAAAGATGCTGCAGGACTGCACGACACGACTGCATGTCAAACCCAGACCCGACAAGTAGTGGAAAAATATGAGCTGAGATAATAATAAAAGAAAAGTCTCCCCCGCTACCCGCTTACACCTTAGACCACACACTAGCCCGACCTTCGCCCGCACTTCGGGTCGTCGGGTCGCGTTTTTCCTCCCGCGCGTATCAATAAAACCTATACCTGTTATGGTTCACGGACACTCGTGCTGCCGCGCTCAGGAGGCCCTATTTGACACGACGGGTCTACGAACGTCACGTTTTATCATTGTGCGTAGTTACTAGTTAGCAGGTAATCGATATCATTAACGCTTTGTGTTTTGTTCTCGGTGTGGCCATACATTTAAACAGCTGTCAGTTGAACACGACGACTAACTTTGGAGCCAACGTCTGTCGTGTAGATAGGAGGGGGGACTTTTCCTTGATACTATGAAAATGGATAGTTATTTTGGTAACGCAGCTTTTGATAAGTTTTAACTGATTCTTTAAAAATATTGCAATGGCACTTACTTAATAGCATTTTCAAGAGATCAAGGCATGGGATTATTCATTGTGCAAAGAGGCAAAAATACTTGTATAAATATAAAATTGCTGACTCAAGATCACCATGGTTCTTCGTACATTGTATCTGATGACCATACTTATGGTAGTAAGAAGATACATGAAACTGTTACCTAGCTAAAATGTCACAAGCCATCGCTGTGGCTCAGTCTCGCATAGAGTCGTAGCATTATGCTGAGCGATGACCGTTTTGCGTGGATTTGGCGCATATTTTCTCCCAACTTGTTCTGTTTTTGTGTTATTCCTCTACGCCACGTTTACTGCAAATAAATGTATTTTCTTTCTGAGCTACCATAACATGCAGTTTCCTTGCTATGAAGTCCATGTAAAAAATCCACAGTTAAAATAATTCCAAATATTTTACTGTGCAAATATAACGATTATTTGTTGCCTCTGTAGGTATTGTGTTTATCAGTAAACAAGTACTAACCGTTTCAGTATAACAGTCCTTGTAAAAACCATTTCACGAGAGGTCACAGGAAAATGTAGGGCATTGTCCTTTGCAGTGGCTCCTATAAATACGATGCACCTTATCGTCTGGTAGTAAATAGCTCATCATGGACGTTTGTTAGTGGTTTCATGTTGAATTAGACACTGTACAGGTGATACAGTAAGTTTATAAAGAAAATAATGGAGTTTTTTTTTTTTAATTTAACCTTCAAGCAGTCGCGCGGCGTCGAATCGACCGCGATTCGATCGATTCTCGATACATTTATGCCAAATTGCTTACAAATCCTAAGAAAATTAGAATATTATATTGATTTTATAATTTTGTTTATGTCCTAACATAATGATAATGTGATAAATACAAAAAATATTAAATAATTCGTGTTTTAAATCCGTGAAATATCCTATAGGTTTTTTAGGTTACGCGCGACCGCTGGCGTTACAAATGACCGCGCGCCCGCTTGAAGGTTAAGTACTGAAAAGACGAAAATGTTAGATAACTGATACGTTTGATGAATACAGGGTCAAATTAAATTAAGTAGTGAAAGTCCATCCATCTTCAATCCATCATTTTTCTGTATGTTTTATCATGTTTAGATATACATAGATATCCATCACGTCTGTAGAGTTTCTCTAACTCAGTTTGATATGACTACTCATCTCGTATTAGGTCATAGCGTCAAAGGTTTTGCCCTGACTAAGTCATCAGGACAAAACCTGCGTAACCAAATTGAGAATTTGGCATAAAAAATAACCCCTACTTGCCTTCCACACTGTCAGTTTTTGAAACTTTGAACATATGGCACGAACCAGTTTTGAATATAATCGTATAAGTGGAAACCTAATCTCGCACAGTATTTTTTTATCTCACGAAAAGACACGCGTTTTACTTGTGGTAGCTAAGTGTTCAAGCACGATGTGAATGTATGCGTGAAGAGAATTAGCACCAGCACATAACTGCACACACTTCCGACTTCGTCATTGTCTCGGACGGTACCGAGAGCTCTTGCGCATATGGACAGACGCTAGCACATCAAGTTACTACAATCTGTCAATTTTTTTTAATACATTTTCAACTTTACCGCTAAAGCATTAGGTTCAAGGTTGATTGGGAAAATTTTATAGTTTCGGGTAGCTGGATGTGCTGGCGTCTGTACATTCACACTTGGAATACATAAGTATAGCGCGCTTTGTTTTGTGAGATAAAAATACTATATCTTTATAAGAACCAGCGAATACCTACAGTTTGCACTAAACTTCTGAGTCACTTCTCTAGCGGTAGGTTACCGCACGGCGCAAGCGCACAGAGCAAGGTTGCAACACTCATGTTCGACACGCAGTGCTTCTACATAGTTTCATTGTTTATGTTGTACTTGTAGGTACATACTTACTCATGTTATCGATAAGATCAACACATATCAGTGAGCAAAGAAAATCATAGGATTCGCTGATCTCATATTTGCTATTATCAGCATCGCAGTCAAACTCAAACCCAAAGAATTTATTTCAAACAAACCAATTACAGGCATTGAATTGTCAAGGGGTTGGTCAGTCAGAAAGATGAAGCTAGTTGCCCATTCCAAAGCGTAGTAGGTACCCATGGAGAAGAACGGGCAAGAAACTCCACGGACACACTTTTAAATCAAAATAATATGGTTACAAAGTATTGGTTACATCATTCATGTTAAAAATGATGCATGTAAGAACGATGCAGAAAGTTAAAAGCGTCCGTAATGAAAGATAAAAAAAAAATCAAATATTAAAATAAGCCATGGCAGCAAAGAGATGACCACTCCTTACTGACGGTGTCCGTTCACGAACATGACGCATGGATTAGCACCATTCAGCTCAACCATTTTAAAGGGAGCTAAATGATCCAACACATGCGCCACCATCAGCGAGACATTTGAGTGAGCACGACATACTCTCATCCGCCAGGTTACATTCAAGTCAATGACAGACGTACCCAGTAAATGGTAGCTTTATAGTATGTAAATAGTACTCACACATGTGCTATGCAATTATATAATACTATGAGATTGAATTTACCTATATAATGCAACAATAGTATTTTAAAATCTTCAGCAGCTCCAACAGTATTTTCAAATGCTAATCAATTTATTTATGCGTCCTTATGGAGCAGGATCATCGTATAGCCAAGCATTTTTATAAGCGATGCCCCCAATTTATAATATGCCTGGCTGCATAGTGTGCGTTTTATACAAGACTAGCTGCGCCCCGCGGTTTCACCTGCATAAGTCTCGATCCCGTAAGAATATCAGGATAAAAAGTATTATATGTGTTAATCCGGGTTATAAATTACCTGTGTGTCAAGTTTCATCAAAATTGGTTCAGCCGTTTGAGCGTGAAGAAGTAACAAACATACACACACACACACACAAACTTTCGCCTTAATAATATTAGTGTGATTTAAATTTCGTTTCGTTTAGTTGAAGTATGTGGGGAGGTGTTTTATTGTAACAATAAATTTAACAATCTAACAACAATTCAAAATAGATTGAACTCCATGGTTTACATTGTTTTATAATTAATTACCTACTCATTATAATGAACTTACTACTTATAATCAGCACTTTTGTAGAATATTGCAGATGACCTACATAATACATGATGACATTCCTTCCAAGTCATCTTTTGTTAATGTATAATAAATGTTTAACAAATGAAATTGGAGGAACTGACTTCCGAAACTGCACATGAAATTAATTAACTTCGTTTTGCGTAACTCACTATCATCTCAATCTGAATCATTTTGAAGGATATTGCTAATCCATTCCTTCATAAGTTCGAAAAATGTGTCTGCTCAACAACGTAAATAACGCAAAGAATCTTGTTGAACTGTCAAAAAGAAAGACATTGTTATTGATAGTGTGCTACGTAATCACCCCACACTTCTAGCTTCTCTGTATTTATTATGTGTAGCTAAACCTGTTAAGTTACTTGAACGTTATTGCACTTCTGTAACACTATTTTGCAGTGTCTTGTTACTGGTCGCCGCCCGTTGCAAGGTCGCAACACTCATGTTTGACACGTAATGCATCTAGTTTCTGTGTATTGTTTGTATATTAGCATGTAATCATCATCTGCCTAGCCTTTTTCCAACTATGTTGGGGTCTTCTAGTCTAACCGGATGCAGCTGAATAACAGTATTTTACATAGAGCGACTGCCTATCTGACCTCCACAACCCAGTCACTGGATAATACGATGCCCTTTGGTAAGACTGGTTGTCAGAATTTCGGGCTTCTGATTACCCGTTACGACTGTCAAAGATCCACGAAGGACAGCCAGGACCAACGGCTTAACGTGCGTTCCGAGGCACCGAGGGGTCTTGGTAGGTATGTAGAGATGGTCACACATCTACGGACCAACCGCGGCAAGCATAGCATAACCTGATCGATCGACCCGTGCGGCTGTTATTACTTAGCCACGGGCCCCTTGCCTCGGGTATATAAGCGTTTTATATTTATTTATTAGGCTTTTCCGCTTTTCAACAATGAATACACTGTTACTTTATAATTTGTACCTACTTTGTAAATATGCAATATTACGAGTATGTACAGACGCCATTAAGCTACTACAACCTGTCAAATTTCTTTAATAGATTTTCAAGTTTATCGCTTAAGAGGGTTTATCCGTTAGAGCCATGTTGGAGATTCAAAATTGATGATTTCCGACGGACAATAAAACCATAATGTGTTTAATTTATAGATGAGATATTGACGTCATATTAATGGGAGACCTAGTAAATTAAGACATTTATGTTCTAAAACATGGTTCAAAATTTTTTTTAATAACTTATATGTTTATTTTACTATGAATTATTTAGTATTGCTATATAATCGGCGCGGATTCACGCCACCGCTCAGCGCGCCGCTCTAGCAATACTAAATAATTCATAGTAAAATAAATATATAAGTTATTAAAAAAATATTTGAACCGTGTTTTAGAACATAAATGTCTTGATTTACTAGGTCTAAAAGAAAATATAAATATTTCAGATTTCATCCTAAACTAACACGTTTAATATCTCGAAAAGTGGCTACAATTGACACTTTTGAATATACTTTTCTTGAATGAAAACTTACAGTAATCGTGTTTTTTTTTCAGCCATGCACTAATAAATGTTATTATTTTTTATAAAGTAATGTTGTTATAAGTTTGTCGTATATGGTTTTACTAATATCTCGCATCTGCTTAGACCGTCGATCGCTAGTTTGAAAAAAGGCTTGCATAAAAACGGTTCTGATGAGAAAACTATACCAAAAATTGAAAATGTTTTTCAGCCATGCACTAGATTATAAAATTGCCATTAATATGACGTCAATATCTCATCTATAAATTAAACACATTATGGTTTTATTGTCCGTCGGAAATCATCAATTTTGAATCTCCAACATGGCTCTAACGGATAAACCCTCTTAAGAACTAGGTTCAAATTAGATTGGGAAAATTTTACAGTTTCGGGTAGCTTGATGTGCTGGCGTCTGTACAAATGTGTGTGAAAATATTTCTATAATATTACACCTGTGTTTTTCAAGTAAGAACGCCACATTATTGTTGTTAAACCATTCTAACAACAGCTGTTAATAGTTTGTTTTTATCGCTATTTATTTTATTCTTTGCATATTGTCATGCATTCCATAAATGTGAACCTTCTGACGCGATCGGGGCAGACTATTATATTACCTCTTCGATAAATTATCAGAATTTTATTCAGCGCCGTGTCCTCTACACTTTTACTTGAATGTGTCAAAGTTAACCTTATCAACAGTCAATGACAGGTCAACTTATCCATCACAAAGTAAAAATAAGTTAGTACGTACTTACAAAATTAGTTACATTATTACTTACGTACAATGACACACGGAAGATTATGAATTACTACTTTATAAATGTAGTTGTTTGGCATTTTTGCTGAACTGGGCCTTTTTGGCGTTGTCGTAAGGCACCTCCTGCTTTCCTGCTAATTTCTTACATCGGACTTTTCACGTTTTATTTGTTATTTTTTTTATCTGATGTATATAATATTGTTTGCCTTTTAGTCTGTGACAAATAAATGTATATTTCTTATTTTCTTTCTTCTAAAAACATAGTTGAAACTCTTGAGTTTGAACATGTTTGCATTTGAAAATTCAAAAAAAGAAAAGCCAAGGAGTTTTACGACCAAAACAACACTTATTACCCACCGAACCTGAAAGACTTCAGAAGCCAGCAGATAAACCTTGTCCGAGCTAAACCGCTTTTCACTTGTCAAAAGTTCAAAACCAATTTACTTTCAATCAAAACCGAAGCATATCACATTATGGCACAAATCGCAACGCAACAATGACAATAAACAACCCACTTTCGAGGAGCTGGTGCCCCCAGGACCCTTGGAACCAGACAATACGTTACTCTGATACAGTGTTTCCGTCGCCATGCCCTCACGCACCCCGGTTTGACCTGGGGGTCTGCGAAGTTGATATGATGCAATAAACTTGCGTTAATTTAATTGGAGGAGTACATGATTATTTAGAATTTGGTTGGAATGCGTGGTAGGCACATCCCCGTTTCATATTCGTGCTGGGGAGTTTGTTGCGCCACTTCTTCCTAGCTGAACGTTAGGGTGTGCGTTTTGTAAGTTGTAACGTACAGTGATACTAATGATTTTTGTAAAGGTTTTAAGATCTTTCGTTTCCTATTTATTTACGAGTTTTCTGCCGAAATGTCGCAAAAATTACATAATCAGCTTATGATGTTCCCACTGCGGATACAGGCCTCCTCTTAGCGAGAGGAAGTGGACCATGATCCACAACGCGGGCCCAATGCGGGTTGGAAGATGTCACATGTCTTCAAAATGTTGGTTCTGGGATATGCCGGTTTCCTCTCGATGTTTTCCTTCACCGTTTTGTGAGAACAGTGGTGATGAAATAATTTATTCAAAGTAAAGCGGCTGTCTGGGTTCGAACCTACGAATAACTCGTAAGTCGCGGCAAAAATTGATCCACCTAAAATGAGTTTTAACCAATCAAATGCAACTAAAACCCAAGATGTATCGTAAGACTCATAATGGATAACATTTTAATGAAGTATTTCACAAAACAAACTCAATTCAGAAACGCATACTGATGAAGTTCTTCCTCTGCCATTAGCTTTTGCTATGAACCTGGGGCGTGACCCATAGGTCTGTGATGTCAATGTGATGCAATGAACAAGAGTTAATTGATCGCGTGTAATAATTCTAACGGGTACTTATTGTCACTGAAATGTATATGGGACATCTTTCCTCGGCCAAGCGGTTGCAAGTAGTTATGGAGTAATGTCGAAAAGTATTAGGAACCAATTTCTTATCAGATGAATGTGATTGCATAGACAATCAGCCACTGTTATATACTGATATAGACCCATCCAATTTATTGTTTCATTTTTTTTTTCACTTTTCGTTAGCCTATATTGTGTCTCACTGCTGTGGAAAGGCCTCCCTTATTTCCTTCCAAACCTCCCTGTCTTTTTTTACTACAGAGAATGAAAATATATACACCGGATAAACTTCTTGACAGGCCTGTTGGTCTAGTGGTCAGTGGCCCTGACTGCTATGCGCAAAGTCGTGGGTTCGATTCCCACCCAAGACACATGTTTGTGTGATGAGCACGATCATTTGTTCTTTGTCTGGGTGTAATTTATCTATAATATGTATGTATTTAAAAATATATCTGTACGTTTATCAGTTGTCTAGTACTCATAGCACAAGCTCTGCTTAGTTTGGGTCTAGATGGCGTTGTGTGAAAGTTGTGGAATATTATTATTATTATTTTTATACTAAATTAACTAACAAACTATTTAAATAAAAATATAATATCGCCATCATCATCATCTGCCTAGCCTTTTCCCAACTATGTTGGGGTTGGCTTCCAGTCTAACCGGATGCAGCTGAATACCAGTATTTTACATGGAGCGACTGCCTATCTGACCTCCACAACCCAGTTACTGGGTAATACGATACCCCTTGGTAAGACTGGTTGTCACACTTTCGGGCTTCTGACTACGCGTAACGACTGACAAAGATCGACGAATGACAGCCGGGACCAACGCCTTAACGTGCTTTCCGAGGCACGGAGGGGTCTCGGTATGTAAAGATGGTCACCCATCCACAGGCCAACCGCGGCAAGCGTAGCTATAAAATATAATATCGTAAAGTAACTAAAACTATTAATAAACTCATTGAAGGAGTCGCAAAATCAATCCAATTTATTGTAGGCCATTCATCTTGACTCTCGGCTACTCATCCAGCATCTTTCAGCTAATCAGCGAAGATCGACGTCTTCTAATAATAAATGATAAATTATTTATTTTCTGTAAGTAGGTTTGTACAAACACTTTTACATGTCAACCATATTTTTTTTTTAAACTAGATGAGGTCGGCGTTTGCTATATGACTACTCTGAGAACAAAGACCGAAGCAACCTCAGAGGTCACAGTCTCTTTTAAAGTCCAGACATAATCTTGGTCAGATCATGTGAAGACCATGTAGATTGGTGTCTAAAATAGTCTTTTGAGTAAAGAACCACACAGATCGATCGGAACGTTACCTAAACATCTCCTAGTTGTAATATGAACGGGCTTTTCACAAATTCATCCTAAGAAGGTGGTAATTCCAAACTGAACCCAACAATAAGTTAAATCTGCTGAAGTGTTTCCGTCGCCGTGCCCTCAGCGCCACCTGACTCTTGAACCCAGTGTCTACGAAGGTGCTATGGCGCAATAAATATGTAGGTATGCGTTAATTTCTGGCTCTGCTATTTCAATGTTGATTTTGTTGAAAGGTAACATAATATTGAGGAATTAGTAAAAGGTGCTGGCGCGGTGTGGTCATCTTTCCGTTCTGGAGGGAGTTATTCTGTAATCACACGCTGTGAAAACTTTGGCATTTGTGAGTGCTGTTGCATTCATGTGTTCTTAAAATTCAGAAAAGAGAAAATAGAGGAAGTGCGAGTGGAGTGATCAGAGTGCTAGTTTGGTTTATAGAATAAAACACTCGATGGAACATTAAAAAGCCTGAGATTGTCTTTGCACGAGGAGAAATTAACAAATGGATAACTTATGACCGATAAACGAGCAGTAGGTCTACCAATTTTGTGATTATGTCGTCACAATATTATGAATATACATATATAATAAAGATATCGCTGGTTTGCGAGAATAGCGACGGAACTAAAAATGATTGATTTTAGAGAATGGCATTTTTTAATTTTTTTGTAAATATTTTAGTGCATACCGCAAAATGACGCCGTCTCAAGTGAATAATGACGCTGTCTCTTTCTAACGAAAGCTAGCGCGAAATTGGCGTTGCGTCTCTGTTCACGATAAAATATCAAAGATTTATGATTGTTTGGCATACAGAATTCAATTTGACAGAATTTTGAATTACGTCGATATTCTCGCAAACCAGCGATATATGAAACAACAACTAGATAATGATTCAACCAAACTAGCCTAGGCTAAACTACACCCAAAATCAAATTTCAAAGCCCAAAAATTGTTTCATAACAATAATATTTATTTTCTAGAAACGCAATGGTCGGTTTTTCCGTGAGGTTGTCGTAACCGTAACATTGTTTCGACCGAGAAATCTGAACTGAGCCAAAAGTGTCGCGTTTGCATGATAAAGGCAGTCGATTCACAATGGCACCGCTAAAATGATGCACTGGGAATATCAAGTGCGATATTATTATATATTTGAAGAAAAAAAAACTGCTTGCAGACTGAATACTGATGATGACTCACACAAATACTACCGACCAAATATTCAAAAATGTGCTTTTGAACTTTGTGTTTTATTGTGACGCTTAATAATTATCAGTCAGAATTACAAACACAAATAAAAAAATATTAAGTATAATGACCAATCACCATAAAAAGCCCGTAAACTTCCTCTTTAGGTAGGTTCCGTTTAATTAGAAACCATGTGCAACAGCTTTTTAAGTTGCCTCAATAACGCTACAAATTTTGTTGTCCGATCACGTTATTACAATTATCTAATAGGAAAATATTTATAGCCACAATGACTGTAGACCAACATTATAACTCGATCAATGTGTCCCTAGCATATCATTTTGACTTAGTAGCATCACCAACAAACACACACTCACTTGAAATCTTCTCCCAAATCTGCCTTTACTAAGTTGTGCAAACCAAAGCAAACATTGTTACCAAGCCAAACATTGTTACAAAGCAAACATTGTAATCATTAAGAAAAAGTTCAAATAGCAGCATTTTACCGCTCACAGACTGCCGTGCGTCAGGTGTTCTTATTCATTGCGAAGGCTTTGTCTGTATGCTAATAGTGGATGGCCGGTCACCGTCGCGACCTGTCAGGATCGAAGGTCGAATGTAGGACGGAACGCGCAGACGATTCGCGAAGGATTGTCGTTCGAACGTGATGCTATGTGCACAGGAATTTGAGTCTTGTTGACTAAGGGTTTACTTGGTAACAGAGTTGTGTAATGATTATCTGGCTGAATGTATAACAGATCTATTTAAGAAGATAGGAAAACAGTAACTACCTATTACTCAAATGGTCCACAGAAAGATTTGTTTAATGATCTAATCGTTAGACGATACATAGAAAACATTATTATGAAGTTTAATATAAGTTGTGTGTTATGCAATAGGCGTTCTGCAGTATCCACCTACCCCCACGGGGAAAATGCGTGTGTATCTGTGATCTGAAATTCACTAAGTAGATAAAAAAAAATATCTATTTCAGCAAATCCATGTGGGAGCAGTACTGGCCCAGCAGTAACGGCCGCGACTTACGAGTTGTAGGTCGTAGGTTCGCACCCAGACACTGACAGGCGCTTTAATTTGTGCAAATTATTTCATCACCGCTGCTCCCGAAACGGTGCAGAAAAACATCGTGAGGAAACCGTCATGTCTTTGAACCAAAAATTCCAAGCCATGTGACATGCAGTCACAGCCCACCCCCCCTCATAGAGAGGAGGCCTGTGTCCCAGCAGTGGGACGCAGGCAATGTCAGTTCAGTTTTATTATGAAAAGACCATTCTAAAATTCACTAAGTAGATGAAAAAACAATCTTTTCCCAGCCGGTCGATTCTAGAAAAATCTCACCGTGATAACTAAGGTGAAGTGAGCTCAGAGTGAGCTCTGAGTCATGCTGATGCTAGGAATTGACAGTATTGACGATTCACTTCACCCAAGTTTTCACGGTGAGATGGTTACAGAATCGCACGGCAGGTCGTCCTTTGCTCGTCTGTGTGCGAAGCTGTATAGGTTGAACCGTAAATACTTCTACAGAACTATTGTTGCAAAGCCTTTGCCAGTTTAATACTGAATGTTAATAATAAACTCATCGACACTCCGTTTACCATGAGACTTGAAAACAATAAAACGAAGTGTTTTCATGTCTAACCTACATAGCGTTGTGAGGAACAAAAGGCACCGGCCGGCATCGAACCTTGGCCCGACCTCCGCGCATCCTCGCTCCACATCACCATTGTTCGTTCCGGTTGTGTGTGGGTGAAGCTGCTTAATAATAATTAATAATTCATAATTAATAGCATCCTCAGTTACAGTTAAGTTATGTTTTCCTTTCGATGGTTTGTGGTGAGGTACCTGTTTAGGTGTAATAAGGAGTAATTTACACGATTTTGCTGAGATAGTTTATTTTTTTATTTATTAATTAATTGTTTAATTAACTCAGTATTTCGTAGTTTAGTTAATAAGAGCAAACACTTAAAACAAGCACTAAGTTTTGCAGTTAAGCCACAATGGACTCATAGTTTTTTAAAATCATTGTGGTTTTGAAAGGCTATCGTCTAAACAAAATCATTGTAGGTACAGTTGGAGAACCTTAATATACCATAAGTTATCTACATAATAAAACCGTTCAAGAGCAAGTTGGAATCTTCACATGAACTTCTATCACATAGAATAATTTCAGATTTTTCTCTATGCAATCTTCGGAGATAAGGGCCGAAACGGTATTTTTTATAAAATATGATAAATGATAAATGATAAATAAATGATAATGTTACACAATAGGTAATCATGCAAATCCAACATAGATACCAATAGCTATCCGATAGCTCTTGGAAAAAGAAAATGGCTTCCACTCTCCCTGTCCCTGCTAAACAGGCTGTTACTAAACAATATCCTGCCACAACTGCCTAACAGTCCTTCTAATTAAACATAATAACTTCTCCTTCATAATGAATATCTATGCAAAATCGCGAGGTCAACGTATAATTTTATAACTATGACATACACACCTTTAGCCCGATAATTGTGTACGACCGTGTCTTAGATCGGCACCCGCATGGCTACGGCGCGGAGTTAGTAACAAATGAAGTACTAACTGCATCATTGGTCTAAGACTGCACACGAAAGCTCAGCTGCAAAGTTATATATACTTAAATATTTTGAGTATCTGCTGTCTCAATTTGATAACCCGAATAGGTGTTTGAGCATAATTTAATTGAGCTACCAAGTACCATGTTACTAGACCGGCCGGTCTCACTTCGGAAGATTGCAAGAACAGCAGTGCTATTCTGTGAAAATCTCACCGTGATAACTTGGGTGAAGTGAGCGGGAAGTGAGCTCTGTCATTCCTTAATGGTAGATAGGGATTTACATTATTAGGTGCTCACTTCACTTATGATTTCACGGTGAGATTTTTACAGAATCGACCGGCAGTACTAATTTTTGTTATATTTATCAGCATTTCCCATTCAATGTAATCAGCTCGTGTTAACATGGATATTGAAAAGAAAATTTCCCGTTAAAAGACCACCACGACAAACATCGTGTCCGCAGCTTCCGTTGTCGGCTGTCACCAACAGACGAAGTGTTTGTGGATTGCATATGTCTAGTGCACACGTTTGTCGCATTAGCATTCCGTTAGTTCTCTCCTCCTTGCCTGCTAATTTAAATAAACTAAGAATATATTATAATATGACTGTAAACAAACTATTAGCGGGATGCGTCTGTCTGTATACCTGTTTGACCTAGCACCTTTTAATTCTATTGATATAAGAAAACAGCAGGTGTATCCGCAGATAATACATTTAGCTAACCCACTTGTAATTAGGTACTTGTGTTGTAAGAGTTATATAGATAATGTGTCTTGAAAATATTTCCAAATTTATGTGGTATGCTGGCACTGCTACTGCAGGTAAACCGCAACCGGTGTAAGCACCTTATCGGTAATTATGTTTTCGGTTCAACTCATGGTCTGTTCATTGAAATCTCTAAATGGCTAGTTGACACTTCCCATGACCAGGGGTTGGCTTTTACCTTGGCCAGAGACCATTGCCATTCAACGTGGTAATGCCACCTGTCTTTTGGGTACATTCGACAGCGATGCGGAGGAATTTTTCTACGCCATATATTAGTTATCTAATAGTCTTATTTATGATAGGATATTATATTTTTATTTTATAAGTTTGTTAGTTTATTTATATTAAAGGTTTTTCCAGTTGTTATTTAGATATGTATATTTTATTTTAATTCTAAAGAAAAAAATCATCTGCGATCTTCATAAATCAAAACTTTTGCGCACATAAAAACAACAATTACGTTAATGTCTGACCTCCCAAATGATCATGTTATACCATGGATTGACTTGTTAAACCATGTCTTAATTATCACTGTGAAAAATACCAAAAGAGCCCATTGTTGGCTTCATAAGTTGTCTAATAAAAGTTCTATTGCATGCACATAGAAATCATTATAGATTTTGCGCCTATCAAAATAATTTTAAAGATTTTTTAAGGGGAAGTCCGACAACGCAAGAAGTTAGGTACTATAGGATAGGTGAACAAGAACAATTGCTTAATTTTATTTAAGTAAGGTATACTTAGGCTACTTTATGTAAGAAGAAAAAAAGTGTTTGAACGTATATTTTTGTTCTTTATTTTGGACGTACGATTAGATCCCCAATAGTCTATCCGAATTGTGAAGAATCTGAAAGAACGGGCAGTCATACCTTTGATAGCGGGCAGGATACCTGTCCACTCTTCAAGCATTATATGCGTTTATGAATGTGTGAACTAAAATAGTTTTAAATAATACATAAAATAAAATATTTTTTTTTATTTCTAAGAGCTGTGCACACCTGTAAGTGACAAATTCATTCTAGATTATAAGTTTAATTGTTACAATACCCCAAAAAATGTATTAGTGAATAAGTCGTTGGAGTGCCATAATTAAATAAATAAATAAATAAATAAATAAACATGGCCCAAATAATATTAGTATACACAATTGCTGTTACACGATTATTACAATATAAGAGTATTATCTAAGGTAAGTTTGTCAAGCCCTATGCATGACATTTAGCTGGATAAATCTACCACTAAAGCACTTACTTTATGCACTATTTTACTACTAAAATTGATCAATGTTGCCTACATAAATAAATTAATTACATCCAAAATTAACTGCTCAGAGGCGGTCGACTTACAAAGCTTGCTGCTTTGAGCATTATAAACTACATAAAAAAAAAAAACTGTTGATTGTAAAAACAAAAATCGCACCACAAAATTACTGCACAAGTTTCAATTTTTTTCAAGAGCTATGTATGCAACTAGACCTATGTATCCATCGCCTTAACAAAAATGAACAATGACTACTTTCTTCAAATTAATGATAGACTACAGATATCATTATTAATTGGGTTAAGAAACATGATTAAAGCCGGTGCGGTCATTTCGTACTATAACCAGCATCAATCACTGTAATGACAGCTGTTTTGTCCGGTCAATGTGCGTAACGTAAGCGGGTATTACGGAGAATACTTAATTAGGTGTAATGGGTTATAATAAAAAAATGTTATTTTGATACATGATGCCTTGGAGCCATGTTAATGTCGGATTGATGTAAGATTCTTTTTTGTGTGTGGTGTTATGGAGATATCATTATTCAAAAGAGAAAACTATTTTAGACACAAGTAGGTTTTTAATAGATTTACCCATTTTTTGTCCGTATTTGATAGAGCCAAAATCATAAAACGACTTTAGGTTTCGTACCTTAAAGACAAACTTAATTGCATTTTATTTTTCTTCGCCTTAGCTTTTTTTTTATTTCGGGGGAAAACCCTTCAAAAGTCCTTCAAAATTTTACCTCACTCAAACCACCCCACTCACACAATCTGCACATGAAAGGGGGCACCGTTACCTCTCCCCCTCTGAGTAACGCCTGTTAGAGCACATCCCTGGGGAGACTGTAAAGGGGTCTTCCCAAAACCTAACTGTGCAAGGATCCGAGGCAGCACGTGACCACTGTGCGTCGTCTTCCCTGAGATCACTCGGTGGACGAACAGAGTCCCCGCTCTGGCTTACGAGTAGGTACCTAGATAAAGTCTTGGTAATTAGTTTGTTATCAAATTGACTACCAATTATAGTTGTCTGTACCTATATTCAAATTACAACTGTCTTTCTTCGACAGTTGTATAAACACACAAACACAACGGCACACGGAAAATTTACATAGTTTGTCAGTTTGTTAAACAATTAGCGGTTTATTTATTTATAAACGACTGACGTTTAAAAGTCAAAAATGTATAGTTAAACAGTCGCTAGTCACTTCTTAACTTTAAATAACGTTTATGAATAAAAGGGTTAATTTCCCCGACTGTGCTTAGGTACTTTTCTCTAGTTTTCATCTCAACTGAGCAGTTCAAATTGACTCACAACAACAACAACAACACACACAAACACACACACGAACATTGACTCACCTTGCGTATGCAAGAAAGAGCTAAAAGCAAAACAACTAATCACATAGCTGGTGACCACACCGCTCAACAGATTCACACGACTTTCAACGCTGAATAAATTAAGGAAATTGTAAATTAATTATTCATTAAATCATTACTTATGTCCTTCCGTAGCAATGTGAATATTCCATTAATACTAGACTGCTTCAATATACAGCACCGCTTATCTTGAATTGCGTGTTATTCCAAGAAATAAATCCACGGAAAATCGATAAAGCCTTTCTGGAAAAATACACAAATAATATGAAACAAAAATCAGTTATTGCGTCATTTTGACATCATACCTACTATATTTTTGTAGACAGTAAAAAAAAAGGCACAAAGTAGGTACATATATTTTATTTGGTCAGCTTGATATGTATGTGTTTGCAAAATAATAGTACAAAAAACCAAATAGTTACTTGGTCAGCAAGCTTATATGATTAGTTAGCATCCCGAGATTAGGGCACCCCGGCTAAATTGGTTAGGAACTGTGACCAACCACAGTTACATTGAAATTGGCCGAAATAACTAGAATAGAGCTGTCCAATATTATTTGCTGATCAATTTTGTTATTCTTACTGGCCAGTAACGTTTCAATCCTACTTCTTACTATATAATATAATATACAAGGTGTAACTTAAATAACGCACAACCTCTTAAGGGGTCATTGTACTCATCATTATGAACAACTTTTACTATGGGACCAAACCTGAAGTCGCGAAAAAAAAATCAGCTGTTCCCTACATTATGTTCGCATAACTCGTCAAAATGTAGGGAACAGCTGATTTTTTTTTTTTGGCACACAGATGGTTTATAACCAGGATTAACACATAGGTATAATACTTGTTATGTCGATATTCCTACGGGATGGAGACTTATGCGGGTGAAACCATAGGGCGCAGCTAGTCACACTAATATTATAAATGCGAAAGTTTGTGAAGATGTTTGGATGTTTGTTACTCAATCAAGTGTAAGCCGTTGAACTGATTTGGATGAAAATAAAAAACTGGCACATAGATAGACCATTTCCTGGATTAACACATACGATACTTTTTATCCCTGCAATGTGTTCCCTAATAAATGCTACCTATTATAACATAACTGTTCCAAATGCTACCTATTATTAATATTTTAGCTTTGTGAACTTAACGTAATTTTATTGTACAGACGCCAGCACATCAAGCTACTACAATCTGTCAAATTTCTTTAATAGATTTTCAACTTTATGGCTAAAGCATAAGGTTCAAAGTTGATTGGGAAAATTTTACAGTTTTGGGTAGCTTGATGTGCTGGCGTCTGTACATACTGTGGTCTCTTATAAGTGAAGGAGTGCACCTACTTATTACCTGATGTTGCCCTTTATTTATGTATGTGTCATGTATTGTGAAGTCATGTGACATTCGCCAACCCTCACTGGGCCCGTGTGGTGGATTATGGCCCACTCCCACTTACAGAGAGCCTGAGGGGCCTCTGTCCCAGTAGTGAGCACATGATAGGTTGATTATGCTTATGTATTGTGTACATCTTTTGTTGGCGATAATAAATCAACAAATAAATCATGGCATTATCTAAGTGGTAGAAACTTATTATTTTTTTCCAAGCCTATAGTAAATCCAATACTAATTTTATTTTTTCCAAAGCTATGAAAAATCAAATACTAATTTTATTTTTCCAAACCTATTGAAAATCCAATACCTACTAATTTACAAATTTTCCAAACCTATGGAAAATCCAATAACAATTTTTATTTTTTCCAAGCCTATGGAAAATCCAATACTAATTTTCATTTTTTCCAAGCCTATAGAAAATCTAATACTAATTTTCATTTTTTCCAAACCTATGGAAAATCCAATACTAATTTTCATTTTTTCCAAACTCATGGAAAATCCAGGCAAGTGACTATCGATAACAAGTTCAATTAATTTAAACAAGATCTTTACTTCTTCGCCCAAGCCACTCCATATTATATCTGGTCGATTGATGCTGATAATCGATTTGACAAGTAGTTGATGCTATGCTAGTTGTCTTCCTGGTACCTATAAACCCTCGAACCTACAACAGGGTGGTCCAGTCTCATTATCTTTCACCAGGAAACTACTCTGTATAAAACAAATATTCTGTTAACAGTATTGAGTATGAATAAATCAGGGATGTTAAACATAATGAAAGTTCACTACACACTTTACGTTGTCTAGCCTGTTTTCCGGAAAACCCTTCAAATTGATGCATGGCTACCTGGATTTATCTATAAATACATATATGATTTTCTTAAAGAAACAAGTTTTGCATGTTGTTTATTCTGGTTAAGTTATTCGAAATAGGCTTGTAACCTCGATATAAAAATAGTTTGAGGAAGGTTCCCCGAAAACCAAACTATTTACTGCTTTCTTAGATTGGCTTCTCAAACGAAGACTCGTTTGAATTTGCTCTCCATTGCCTCATTATTTTTCCGTATTTTCTGCGAAGACGAAAAATTGTTGCGCACCCCTACCATCTCGTTACTCCATCAGACACACGTGCGGAGCAGATCGCGACCACCTGCGGTCTGACCCGCTTTGATATCTGCCGGTATTACCTTCGACCCGACCATTAATCTCGGTACAGCCTTAATGAATTGCTCGCCGACTATGTTACGAGTACGATTAGCGTGTTCGGAGACCACACTGAAGGTATGTTAGATCGTTTTATAAGAACTGTTATTGGTTTTGTTGACGAAGAGTATTGGGTAATAAAGGCTTTCTTGAGAGGCCAAGTCTAAACACCTAATGATTTATGCACCGGGAAACCTGGGTGCACGATTTTAAAGAGTATAAACATTGTAGTGTAGCATACACCAATGAGCAAAACTGAACACACTTGAATATTTTATTTTATGTTATGGTGTTATATTTACAGAACTGAAGGTAGATGAAATGTGTTTACAAAAATTTAAGACGACATTCGATGCTTTATCTATTGCGTATGAATTGGACTTATTACCTATCTCTCTGACTCACCGTCACCGTCCTACACTCGCATTGTTTATACTCAGATTTGCTCCGCATTGGAGAACGCATAGACGTTACGAATATGTTCGTTGTGTAGGCCGTACGTAGTTCGATAAATTTTAGCGTGTACAGACGTCATATATACTTACTACATTTTTCTTGGTGAATGTGTGAATGAAAAAAATAGCAAAGGAAGTAAAAACTAAAGTCATATCGTTGTTAAAAACTAATCTCTCCGCAAGAAAAAAATCCAAAAAATTAAATATTAGTCAAAGTTATGTCCAAAAAGTTAGAAAAAAACATTGTTCTAATTTAATTCCAAGTAAAGGAGGACGACCCAAATTATTATCTTCCCGCGAACGTCAACATTTAGTGCGATATATTCAAACAGGAAAAGCCTCAACTGCTTCCCTGGCTGCTAATCTGTTAAATAGAGATTTAGGAAAGACAATCAGTAAGTGAGAGACAGCTATGAGAATATTGAAACAAAACAATTTCGTAGCGATTAGAAAAAAAAAAGAAACCTAAACTCTCAAAGAAAAATATTAAAGACCGTTTAGCTTTTGTAAAAAAATATAAACATTTTACTGTAGACGATTGGAAAAGAGTTATATGGTCCGACGAATCAAAAATAAATAAATATTCATCAGATGGTCGAAGTTGGTGTTGGAAAAAAAAGGTACCTCTCTCAAACCAAATCATGTAAAAGAGACTACACTAGAGAGATTACAGAAATAGAACGATGTTTTAAACTCATTTGCCGTATTTAGTGATTTGTGCGGTTGGTGTGATGAAATTCAGGCCGAAAGTTTGTGTAAACTGGCCTAAGTTCTATTACACAGTAAAGTATAAAACATCGCGCCTATAACATTAATTCCTATCTTGACCAGCTGAGAAACTAACCCCCTCCCCCACGTCCCCCCTTGTTATACAGGAGGGTAATGAAATACAAAGACAAGGATTCTAACAACCTACGATAGTTATAGTAGCGACCACTTGTGAGGGCCCGTAGTGATGCGACATATGCAAATACATGATTATATTAGTCGATGGTTCAGATTAAATCAAACTCTTCTTTTTTTGCGTTTACGATTTTAAGAAAAAAAAAAATCGAATATCGATCTTATCTTTTATTTCGTTGAATAAATAATGGGAATAATTCGCGTGTTTCTGGTGATAGATTCTTCTAAGTTTCCAAAAATATAAATCACGTAAATTAGGAGATTAATTTCTATGATTATTCAAGATTAAATAAAAGAGTTTGTTTTCTAAATGCTTTAGTATTTTTGCATCGAACTATAAAATTAATCATTCTAGAAAAATACTGGTCATTATAATTTTATTGGTATTTTATAGAATACCGGTAGATTAGATTTTTATTTTATTTATAATCGACATTCTTTGCTATATCGATCTACTTAATGCGCTAACTTTTTTAGGATCCTGTTTACTTAGTTCAACACTTAAAATGAATAAACAGGTAGAATTCGAACTAATAGACCTAACACTTCAAAAGACTTATACGTTTTTAAAATATAGTAATCCCTGGCTTTTCTAAATATAGAACCTACAAAATGAATGAATGAATGTAAAAAAACAAATATCGATAATTATTCCACCTTATCCCATCCCTACTGATCTTAATGTTAGTCGAACCTACCGCGCTGGAGGTCTCATTCATAAATCTAGTCGGCTAGGAACAACACCGTTACATCCCTAGCAGATATCGACTGTCGACCGACTGATTTAGTCGTGAGGTCTACTTGCATTTATATCTTTTACATTATTTAAGACTTTACGGAAATATATTTGCGTAGACTCTTTATAATGTTATTTAGGTATGGCAAAATGAATAAAATACTTGAAACTATATATTTCTAGCACACCATAAAAATCAGCGTTACACCGTAAGTCCGTCGTGAATCTAACTATCGCCACTATTAATACTCGTTCTCACTCGCTCACATACTTTTCTTACTTTCATCCGCTGCGTTCTGTTTCAATAATTATAAGCTACGTTTATACCTTAAACTAATACAATATTTTCATCCCACATTACGTATATATTAGTATACTATTGGATTTTTTTGAGTCTGGATTCGTGCACTGTTGGTGACAAGAGGGTCGCTCCACATTGCTTGAAAGTTAAAAATGTGAGTGTACTCTGTAGTGCATCCGCGAGTCGTCCACTTGAAGGACTAAGTGTGGAAACCAAACCCGTAACATGGCACATATAAGTGTGGACAGATTGCCAAGAAATTCGAATGTTCTAAGTTGTCACATGATCTAAGTTTAGTAAACGTTCACATCTTGACATGGTTGGTCTTTTCATCTCTTTAAAAATATATGCATTTGGACATTAAGAACTTCTAAGTCTTGCAAATGCTTTTCAAGACGTGGCTAAATCTATGAAGGATTATAATACCAAAACTATTACTGTCCAACTGCAGAGTAAAGGCCTCTTTTCCTACAGCGAAGGCACGAGCATCGAGCATTGACCACCACGCTTGTTCAAGACGGGTAGGCAATTTCAGACTCTATTAACTAGTCCAGCCGGTGGATTCTGGAAAAATCTCACCGTGATAACTAAGGTGGAGTCACCGTGTGACCTTAGAGTGAGCTGTGAGTCATGATGGTGCTAGGGATTGACACTATTGGCGACTCACTCCACGCTCACTTCACCCAAGTTATCACGGTGAGATGGTTACATAATCGCACGGCTGGTTTCCTCACGACGTATTTCTGTTTTTTTTTTCGTTAGCCTATATTGTGTCCCACTGCTGGGTAAAGACCTCCCCTTTTCCCTGCCAAACCTCTCTGTCTTGAGCGATCTCTGGCCATGTTGGCCCTGTAAACCTCGCTAGATCGTCACACCACCTTCGCCGTGGTCTAGGGACGAGATACATTTCAGCCTGGGTGTTTTTTCTCCAACATCTGTTACTTGAGTTATGGGGCGCAGGGTAGTGTTGCTGACTCGGTCTGTGCGCTTGATACCTATTATGCTGCGCTCCATTGCCCATCAGCGAATCTTGAGTGTGGAGTTCTGTTGTTCAGTAAGTGACCGACTTTGTGCACCGCAGGTTTGGTGCATCCTGCACAATGTATAAGTTAGGTAGAATTACTTTGATCGGACTGTAAACCACCGGAAAAAAGACTATGAATTAAAATAAATACTGGACATTAATAAATATTCTGTTAGATTGAACAAAATTATAAATGTTGGTTAAAAAAATTCCAGTCACGTATGAGAGAGATATGGCGTTGTGTGCCGAGGTACAGGTTTTTTACCTAGTTCGTCTGCAGATGCTCCAATATTGTATTATTTTCATCATTTCCTACGATTTTTTTACTCAATATGATTGTTGCCATGTCAATATTTTAGGTGTCAATAAAAATAATTATCTTTGGCAGACCTACATAAATCTCGGTACAACAAATCGTTGCAGATAAGATAATCCGCCAGGTGGCTTTCTACCTACTCAACTGGGTTGTGTGTGTTACCGTATTTTAAGAAATAAAACGAAATTATTATTGCAGTTATATACTTAAGTGTTTATTTATTTAAATTAAGCCAATTTATTAGCTACGTCATAGAAATTAACGTATTAAAGCTGAATTTATTGGAGTGCGTTGAAATATTTTAGGTATGTTTCCAGTGGTTATTTTAAAGTGAAATAATATGATTTATGGTATGATGTCAGAGGCCGTCAGAGGTAATATAAATAAATGTATCATTTTTGATTTTAAGTTCAGTGAGAGGCTCGTGGCTCGTAAATGTAGAATAAATGATATTTATAAAATATATTTTTTTAGGAGTTATTATTTTTAAATATGTACCTAAAATGTATGACTATTTCTAATTCTAATTTGTTTACTTTGCCAATTTAATTTGTAAGTAATAATGAAAGCGTGTGTTGTGTTTTGTCTTATTTTTTATTGAATGTATAGACGCCAGCACATCAAGCTACCCGAAACTGTCAGATTATCCCAATCAACTTTGAACCTTATGCTTTAGCGATAAAGTTGAAAATCTATTAAAGAAATCTGACAGATTGTAGTAGCTTGATGTGCTGGCGTCTGTACCTAATGCTATATCCAACTGTTGATTGAAATAAAGGAATTCAATTGAATAGAAATGTTAACAGCCGCACGGGTCAATCGAATCTTAAGCTACGTTTGTCGCGGTCGGTTCTTGGATGGGACTACCCATTATGTATCGGAACCCCTCCATGCCTAGGAAAGCACGTTAAAAAAAAGTTGAAAGCCGTTGGTCCCGGCTGTCATTCGGAAATCTTTGACAGTCGTTACGTGTGTTCTGAACCCAAAAGTCTGACAACCAGTGTTACCAAGGGGTATCGTTTTACCCAGTAACTGGGCTGAGGAGGTAACTGGATAGGTATGTAAAATACTGGTATTCAGCTGCATCTGGTTTGAGTAAAAGCTGACCCCAGCATAGTTGGGAAAAGTCTAGGCGGATCGAATGATTTGATTTTAATTTCAAACAATTTCGGAAATTTGTAGATGCAATCAGTGAATGAAAAAAAAACCATTGCTGTTGCATAGACGGTTTGATCTCCTTTTACCATCGCATCATTCGTATCCAATGAAACGCTCTTCAGAAAATCACAATTTTTTTTGACACTTACAAATTTTCTATATTTTTATTCGTCAATCCCAAACAACCATGTTAAGTTGTTAACGAAACCATCAACAAAATAAATGAATCAGTAACTACGACAACACGTGAATATAGAGATGCATCACGATAAAGACAGGATGCTACAGTTGGCAGCGGTGGTCTGTCAGCGGAGTGCCACGTAATTGGCACCGCTTTCTACTTATACACTTACATATATGCGGCCTGTATACAGCGTGATGCTTTGATTTTTTCGTTGAGTAACCGTTGTTCAAAGGCATTCCTTCTCCTACTTTGTCCGTCTCATACTACTGACTTTGTTCATTCTTCCTTTCATATTCAGTCCATTCTTCTTTGAAATATGCTTCCTCTTGATATCAGGACGGCCACTAGTCGTTATGCATTTAAGCGGAAATTGCAGAGTATTTTCAAAATAAATAGCAGAGTCATCTCAACACCGCTCTTCTTTGAATTTGTATATATTTATATATTATAAATATATATTACCTATAGTAAATCGTATATATGTATATATAAACTGTGTATGTATTTGTCTAGATTTAAAAAAAAAATCACTATCCTGTCAACCAAAGCACCTGCCATCTAATCTCTTCACCACCCTTGGTTGGCTGGTAGAGAATGCCTAAGGCATTAAGTCCGTCTTTGTACCTTTTGTGCGAAAAGTTTAAATAAATAAATAAACAAATTCACAGATGACTTGAGTGATTATATCAAAACCGTTGTAAAATTATTTATTAAGTACATAGTTTGTATACGTAACGTCATCGTGCTTTAATACACACATCTGACACACCTACGCCTACGGTGCAACTAGGGGAAAATTGTTCGCGGGTGATCAGAGTGGAGACTCTGGTTGCCCACCGAGTGATTTCGGGGAATACGGTGGCACTGTGATCACGTGCTGCCGCGCAAAGCGAGGCTCAGGGGAGACCCCTTTATAGTCTCCCCAGGGACGTGCCCTAACAAGCGTTGCACTGAGGGGGTTCCGGATTGGTCTATTAAAAGGTACCGGGACCCCCTTCATGTGCTGATGGTTATCACCGGGGTGGTTTTAGTGAGGTAAGAGTCCCACACTACCTGGTCTGTTTCCCCAAAGTACAGGTGCCTTTTGAAGGTCTCCCCCCCTAAATAAAAAAAGGGGGAAAACTGGTAGGTATTTTTTTTATAACAAGTTCCTAATGTTATCTACGTTGGTAGACAAGGTAAGAAAGTAGCGCTTTGTAAAGATTATAGACTTATTATTTAAATCTTTACAAATTACTAGTTTTTGCTAAAAGCAAAAGTAGTTTTTTCTAGTTAATATTTAATAACTGGTTTCAACAACAACATAACTAAATGCTTAAAATATTGCCTAACAGTAAGATAAATCCCAGAAAACTAAATGAAACATGCTGTACACAGACTGTCACCTAGCTCGCGTGTCGTCTCGAATGGCGGCTCGGAAAAAAGCCTCAATTGCGCGCAATTGACGGGCGGCGAGTTACCGGCGATCTGCGCACGACGCTAGCACCTGGCGCGAGCGCAGGGCTCACGCTAGGAAAACTGGAATAGGACTATTAGATTTTTTCTTGTTGAACGGTGTTTTGACATTGGTGGTTTTTTTATTGGAGATTATGATCTGATCGGAGCGTGACGCAAGACTCTGATGCAAGGTCGCCTATTCTAACTTTTGGATATTTAATAGAACGATGGCTATGGGGTTTGGAACAGTAAAACTATCTTTAGTCTATTTCGTCATAAAACTCGATTTTTGTATGTTTTGTTAACCGCTGATTCGCGGTCTCCACTCAAGCCAACCCGTCTACCCCAACGGTCATCGGTTTTGGTTTTAACGGCTAATATGACCGGCCTATTGCCACTTCAGCTCGCTTATTCTGTGAGCTAGGTCGACAACTAGTTCTCTAGTTCTAGTAGGTATTAGTATAGTTATCTGCTGGATAACCTCATTTTGGATTTTATTCCTCAAAGAGACTCCAAGCATAGCTTGTTCCATACCTCGCCCAGCGACCTTGCATTTATAGATCACCCGAACGGCAAGTGTTCACTTTTCGGCTCCGTAGATTTTAAGGATGGTTCTAAGAATACTTATTTCAAAAGATCTAACAAGATGCCATGTTCTGATCTTTGTATTGATCGAACACCTGTCTAGTTGCAATAGTGTTTCCAATTCTCATTCAAAACAGAAATGAACTATACCTATCATACAGCCTTAAACCCATGACATAAACACCATAATCATAAACGACCGTGACTCACTACTGTATCTATTGTTACATTACTCAAGTACCCAGAAAACTGCAACTGCAGGTAACTGGCAACCCTGCAAACGCTCGCGGGCACACAAGCGGCGCGGGCGCGGCGCGTGCGTCGAACACGCCTTCAGAAACTAGACCGACGCCATTTAAATTTGACCATTGTCACGGAAACAGAGGCCACGAAACAAAATGAAAGTCGTTTTGGAATTCATTTTGATTGAGTTATAAGTTTCCGGGTTATATGCACAAAGGAGTGTATTTAATAATGCTCATTTTTAACCGACTTCAAAAAAAGAGGAGGTTGTCAATTCGGATGTTTATACATTTTATGTATGTTCGGTTATAGCTCACTCATATACAGTGTGTCCGGACATGGACTAGCGATATTCTAAATACTTAAATATAAGCTATTTTAAAGTACTATTACACTATAGGCTTGGGTCCAATACACTTCCCCGCTATGTGGCAGCCATTTTGTTTTTTTTGTTGAAATATGCTCTATGCGAGTACAAAAAAAATCATATATCTCAAAGTTTTAGTCATACTGAGATAAAAATAGGCTTATTCGGAAGGCAATAATATTGTCTACCGTCTGCATTACAAAGCAATGTGTTCACAATTCCATAACTTTTGAAAAAAAATGTGAAAGTCGAAAAAAAAATCAAAAAATTATGCAATTCAACCAATAATGGTTAATTACTACAAAAACAACCCCGAGAACTTTTTTATTTTTTATACTAGATCGACAGTTTTTGAGCTACGCTACAATGCAACATAAAATTCACAACTGTATGTTTAATACTTTAAGAGTTATTGTTGTTTGAACATAGCGTATGCGCAAGCACAAAACGTCTTTGTTAACCGCCAGAGTGTCATTTATGGCATTCACTGTATTCCATCTGAGAGCAGGCGAGAAATACTGTTCGTTACTACCGTGAGTAAGCGAGATAGAACGTATTAGTCCACTACCTGAAACAAAATCAGTTTTAAGGACAAATTATTAGTTGGGTTAGTTTAGTTGTCCCTCGCCCTGCGTTGTGATCGCTATCGCTACTTTCACTTACCGTCCGTGCTGTTTACGTGCTGCGTTAGTGTTTTGTATTTAAAAGTGTGATAAAGTATGGCACAGCGTCAATATTCATCGCAACATATTGCTGACATACACTTTGTGTATGGCTTTTGCAATGGAAGTGCAAATTTGGCTGTACAAGACTATCGACGAAGGTACCCTAACAGGCCTACACCGAGTCGCCAAACTTTTATCGACGTGCATTCAAGATTAGCGGAAAGAGGTATTCAAAGAGCTGTTAATGAACGCAATCGCTTGGTATCGCCCGAAGATGAAGAAGAAGTGCTTAGACTAATAACCAATGATCCTAGATTAAGCGTTAGACGGATTTCAGTGCAACTTCGAATGTCTAAGTGGCATGTATGGAGAATTTTGAAAAGAGAAGGGTTACACCCTTATCATTTTCGACGGGTTCAAGACGTGATCGAACCAGATTTTGCTGCGAGATCTGTGTTTTGTTCGTGGATAAATAGAAATTTGAGACAGAACCGTAATTTTTTACAAAGAATACTGTGGACTGATGAAGCCAAATTTACAAGAGCTGGGATTACAAACCACAGAAACGACCATCTCTGGTGCTCCGCAAATCCAAGGGCGGTGCGCCCAAGCTCATTTCAACATGAATTCTCAGTAAATGTGTGGGCCGGCATAATCAACGATAGGCTGATAGGGCCATTGGAATTGCCACCTACATTAAACGGCGCTAGATTTTTAGAATTCTTACAGACACAGTTTGCGGACAGCCTCATGGACCTACCTCTATCATACCGTCGGCGTATGTGGTTCCAGCTCGATGGTGCACCCGCGCATTTTTCTCGAGCAGTGAGAGAATATTTAAATAATAATCTACAGCCGTGGATCGGTCGTGGTGGTGTAGTAGCGTGGCCGCCTCGCTCACCCGATTTGACACCCTTGGATTATTTTTTGTGGGGTCATATGAAACAAAAAGTATACGCTACAGTTCCAAATACCAGGGAAGAACTCGTCGCAAAAATTATGGCAGCCGCCGAAGAAATTAGATCCGATTTGGATTTAATTAGGCGCTCATCAACCCAGGTGGCACAGAGAGCCGTAGTGTGTCTACAAGCTGGAGGTGGCCACTTTGAGCAACTGCTTTAGATATTTTAATCTTCATTTAATATTGGAAAAAACATTAAATAAAATTCAATATGAATGTTATGTTTTTTTAATGATTTCCTGTTTAGGGTTCCGACAAAGGCCTTTTGTGCTTGCGCATACGCTATGTTCATACAACAATAACTCTTAAAGTATTAGACATACAGTTGTGAATTTTATGTTGTATTGTAGCTTAGCTCAAAAACTGTCGATCTAGTATAAAAAATAAAAAAGCTCTCGGGGTTGTTTTTGTAGTAATTAACAATTATTGGTTGAATTGCATAATTTTTTGTTTTTTTTTTCGACTTTCACATTTTTTTTCAAAAGTTATGGAATTGTGAACATATTGCTTTGTAGTGCAGACGGTAGACAATATTATTGCCTTTCGAATAAGCCTATTTTTATCTCAGTATGACTAAAACTTTGAGATATATGATTTTTTTTGTACTCGCATAGAGCATACTTCAACAAAAAAAACAAAATGGCTGCCACATAGCGGGGAAGTATATTGGACCTAAGCCTATAGTGTAATTGTACTTTAAAATAGCTTATATTTAAGTATTTAGAATATCGCTAGTCCATGTCCGGACACACTGTATAAACGGATTTCAAAATTCGTTTTTTAATCGTTAAGGTATCCCTCAAAAGTAGTTCCGTACAAAGATTACCTTTGCTTGGGTAGTTTTTGAGTTAGCTTCAATAATACGATTTCTTTCCACTTAGTTTATATTGATGATGTTTTAATAACTTCCTGTCACTGATATTTACATAGGAAGTAGTGTTAAATGAATTTGTGTGGGGTAGGTATACCTAACTAAAAAGTGAAAATAAATTTTTGCTACAATAAAAACAACCGAGATCCAAAAAAAAAAAACAGTACAAAGTGAAAAATAACTTTAATTTCGGAAATCAGTGTCTAAAACGACAATGCGGAACACCGACTTCCGAAATTAAAGTTAATTTTCACTTTGTAGTGTTTTTTTGGAAGTCGGTTGTTTTGTTTTTTGTTTTTGTAAAAAAGTTTTTTAAACTATATTAGTAGGTATGACGAAAACTACGGATTTTCGTAAAATCCCTACCGAATAAGATAATGCAAGTCTAAGAAATAAACTCCTAAAGGAAAATAAAATATCTAACTTCTGTATCTAACAGAAACTCTTTTTATCTAGAGATTGACATGCTGAAACGATAGTGTTTGTGGGCGTTATTACGAATATAACAAATACGGGAGCTAAACATCCCGCTTACTCCAATTTAAAAGAAAGGTCAACACCCTCATAGTTCATCTTACCCCTTAATAAGCACAAACCGTAACTTAACAACAAAAAAAAACAATAAACGTAAACTTCAAAGCTGCCAAACTAGTCTAGGAGCTAGCTTTTTGCAGTTGACCAATCATAATCGAAAATAATGGAGTGTGTCTCGGTAAAGTATCACCGGCAAAGAATTTATCCGAACCGTAAATGATCGATTTTTCACGCATTCTTGTCGGACCCAGTACTGTTTTTCCTTGGGTGAAAAACCGGAAAACCATCTTTATTATTAGATGCTTTATTATTAATTGAAGAATATTAGTTTTCATTTACTTATGTGACATAATACTAAATTTAGAAAAAAAAAATCGTTAACTGTTTCCCTTTTATGTCACAGTTTTCTTACATATGTTTAATTCCTGGTTTATGTGTACATTTTCAATTTAAAAACAGTTAGCCTTGATAATTACTTACACTTATTATTAGTTCCGTAGACCATTTTAGCGAGTACGATTAATCGCAACGTGCCCATTATGTTGTTCACAAACTAAAGTAAATTAAAGTTCAGTGGATCTCGTTCTTTCTATTTCATTAAAAAAAAGGACGGAAGATAAATTTTAGTGTAGTCTTGTCAAATTAATCAGCGCCTGACGTAAATTGACGTAATTTTAGTGGGCAAGTTTGTAATAGCGTCTAAACTTGTCTGTCTGTTGTCTGGTGCTGATTAATTTGACAGGAGTAAACAAAAATGTATCTTCTGTCCTTTTCTTAATCACTACATAGTATAAAACAAAGTCGCTTCCCTGTCTGTCTGTCCCTATATATGCTTAGATCTTTAAAACTACGCAACTGATTTTGATGCGGTTTCTTTTAATAGATAGAGTGATTCAAGAGGAAGGTTTATATGTATAATACATGCATAATATAGTAGAGAAACACTGATAATTTTAGAGGTTTCTAATGTGATGTCGTAAATAAACACATTTTTTTGCGCTTACATTGTAAACGCTGGCTGAACCCGTCGAGATAGATCAAAATAATGTACTACAGTATTGTACACCTTAAAAAGGTCTACAAAAAAGTCTGCGATGGTATATGTCTATCTCTTAGGGATAACCCACAATAACCATTTTTTATCCTATACTTTTTACGAGAAATAATGGCTCTAAAATTATCAGTGTTTCTCCATTGCACCCGTGCGAAGCCGGGGCGGGTCGCTAGTAAAATATAAAGAAAAAGATGCACTGAACTTAAATTTAGTTTAGTTTGTGAACATGGGAATCGACACCCTTGCGCGCGCGCATGTTGGAATCTAAATGAACTTGGACCGAATTCGATGTACATAAGTAGTTTTTAATGTGTAACTAGCGTGTTAGTAGTGTCGATTGCATATGTTTTTTGTTATAGGACATTAAGTAGACAGTAATTCATGATTGTAGATTCAATAAGCCTAGTCATCGCGTAAAAAATGCGTTTTTTTTTTTTGTTGTAATTGGTCGTTTTTAACTCTCCTTTAATTGTAGATTGCAATAAGGCTTGTCATTATCGACTTTACACGCTGTAATTGGTTGATAAAGAAGTATTATCTACTTTATTAACCAATTACAGCGCTTAATAAATAAATATATTTTTTTACAGTTGTGTCAATTGGCAAGTCTACACCAATTATAACGGTTATCCCTTAGTTTTTTTTTAATTTTTTTTTTAAATAAAAACTTATGAGTAGGTTTTGACATTTTCCACAAAACTTAAGTTCATTTTTGAGTATCGTAAAAATTCACCAACAGCCTTTTCATATCAACATGCAGATCGCCGATCCAATACCATAGTTACTTGTGGTTTAATAATCTGTTCTAACGTTTTGAATTCAAACGGTCCAATAACATCTCAACACACCTATGACCTATTACGGGACTTCACCAAACCTATTATGAGTAGATGCGCATTGTACGTACCGAAATGTGATAACCAACATACAGCCTTTACCTGAGGGTAGAACCATAAAGCTAACGGGGATCTCCACAGTCCATGGGCCATTGAAGACTAGTGTATGATATCAATTTGTAGGATGTTGCGATGTCGGGCAGCAACGGCGGCTGACATACAACACTGATGATCGCCTCGCTGTCGGCTCGGCGCGACGTGGACGCTGAAACGCCGGTCGTCTGGCCCGCATGGTGCTATTCAGGTATTAAACATGGTGAATAACAAAAAAAAAAGTAGGAAGTAGAATAACATCCGTTGAAAATCTGAAAGAGGTTCGAAGCTTAGGTAGGTCTTACATAACGTATTCTTACGTCTGTTACTTGCCTCTGTAAGCTATTGTCCAGGACCTTCAATGGTCGCCAAGCAATACACACAAATTACGGATCATAAGCAACTGAATTTACAGATTTGAACTTGAAACTCGGGTCACAAAAGGCTCGGACAGCTTCACTGCTGAGTAAGTTGTCAAATTGCTGATTAAATCATTTTTGCAGTCACCACAAGCTAAAGAATTAAAGTCCACTTCCACTGGCTTTTTATCTATAAACTAGCTTCTGCCTACGACTTCGTCCGCGTGAAATTTCCGCCCCCGACCACCGCCTCGCGTCCCGTAGCGTTTATTGTGGCTATTTTTTGCTCGGTTTCTAAGGGCCGTAGTGTACTGTGATGTTAAATTGGCCTATCAAAGCCAAAAGAATTTTTCAAATCTGTGTTTTAGTTCCAGAGTTTAGCGCGTTCAAGCAAACAGCAAACAAGCTCTACAGGTTTATTATTAGTATAGATATAGACAACATCCTGTAAGATGCTTATGAAACAGTAAAACAAAACCCATTACAACATGGAAGTTGTCATTTAGATATCCAAGATTAGTTTTCCGTATCCACTAATTTTGTTACTTCAGCTTCCTTTTCAAAGTATCCATCTTGCCTAGAGGCGTACTCAGAAAAACAATTTCTAAAACCCATTCCACATCGTTTCCCTCGTTCTACACTATTTCCAGCGTAATGTCAGTAACGAATAGGCAATGAACCTCAATTATTACGCCCAGGAAACTGGTGTTAACCATCTAGACACCATAAGTCATCTAAATGTTTCTTGAAAACGGTAGCGGACGTAAGTGAAAAAATGGTAGGCAATCTACTGTAACAGGTAGTTAGCAACAAGGAGATGTGTCACAGGACAGATAGGCGTTAGAAGATCCACTAACTACTTCAAGTGCACAGCTGTAACTGTAATGCTAGTCAGAACGAAAGGTTGACTAAGGTGCATTGAGTCAGCGAATAGTAGTGATTTTGACTTCGTGTCTTCTATAGGTTTCTGAGCTAGATCTATCAGTAGAATCAGTATTCAAAAATTAGGCACAAAAACAAGGTTTTTTTTTTATTCTTTATTAATAAGGGGTTTTAAAATAAGGTTGGATCTCTGAAAAAGGTAGCGTATCATTTTTCTATTATCGAAGCTTAGGTGCTTTTTCATGGGCAAAATTATGGCATCGTAGACTAAACACCTGTTTAACCTTATTTTCCTATCCTGGTGACATGTAGTCTTGTGGTCTTTTTACTGAAGCAAATCCAGAGTCAGACTTCTGCCCCATCCTATTTCGTGGTGTAACTGAGTCTGGTTTATCTGCGCAGTGGGTGGCGGAGTGGCAGGTGCGCGCGCATTTCCATACGTCTTCCGTGCGCAAGAGCACGCCTCAACGACGCGAGTGACGCGACGCTCGAGTTTTTTCGGTACGCCTAGAAAGCCTCGCCTGTTACAGGGATTTTATGATTGATTTTGTTAAGGAATATTTCCATTTTATTTTCTAAATGTGTCAACGGTGAGTTATTTCATTCATCCGGTCATCAAGAAAATTGTTAAAGCACAAAAGTCCGACCATTTTTTTTCCTTTAAAAGAAATGCAATAAAACAACGTGCGAAATGGTTTCTTGCGTTCCCATACATTCTCCAATAAACATACTTTTCAGTTAGGTAATCATCGTGAGAGTTTGACTTCAAACTACAGCAAGAATTTCTTTCTAAACTATAAAGGTTCTTGTTGTTTGTACTTAAAATCGATTGCCGTCAAATTACCGATAAATACCAATTATGGTACTAAGTGGGTACCAGAAAGTACCACCTTCTAGACACTTTAGGTGGCAATTGTGGCAATAGAACACTTTGAACTGATCAATTCTCACATAGATTTTGACAGTCATCACGATATTCGTGACTGAAGTTCGAGTACACAGTGATACGTAGGTGTGACGTCGAAAATGGCTTTTCGCTACAAAAAAATGTCGTGACGTAAATCTAGAACAAAAAAAATGTGGTGTTAATTACGCAGTATATCTGTTTGTTTAATTAGAGCAATCATTACTAGTTCTGCTTCACGACTTTTTGTTCAATAACGAAGTTAGTTTTTGCCCTAGGTAATTTTTATTTTTATTTCATTTGTTTAGAGAAATTTCATTCAACAAGGTTTATTTATTTATTTATTTATTTTACCATTTATGTACACACATATATAAACAGACAAGAAAAAAAACAGAACAGAAAAATAGGTACAAAGGTGATGCTTATTTCTTAAGAAATCTCTTCCAGCATACCTGCGATAGGACATTAGATAGAGAGATGTAGACAGCGTGTGAAAGAGTAAAGGAGACGAAAAGAATACATAAAATCGTAATCAATTATTCACTTAAAAAACTAAACAAATACAACGAGAATATACTTACATACATACATACAAATAAACATACATACATACATACAAACATACATACATACTAACATACATACATACATACTTCTAAAATAAATATCACTATGAAGTTAATAATTAATATCACGTAATCAAAATAATAAATACATACACAACTATGATGAAGTGGAATAGTAGGAGCAGTGGTAGCCTAGTGGGAACGCCCGCGACTTATGAGTTGTAGGTCGTAGGTTGGAACCCTTACAGGCGCTTTCCTTTGTGGTTATTATTTCATCCCCACTGCTCTCAAAACGGTGGAGGGGCCCGTGGCTAAATAATAACAGCCGCACAGGTCGATCGATCAGGTTAAGCTACGCTTGCCGCGGTTGGTCTGTGGATGGGTGACCATCTTTACATACCGAGACCCCTCCGTGCTTCGGAAAGCACGTTAAGCCGTTGGTCCCGGCTGTCATTCGTAGATCTTTGACAGTCGTTACGGGTAGTCAGAAGGCCGAAAATCTGACAACCAGTCTTACCTAGGGCTACCGTATTACCCAGTAACTGGGTTGTGGAGGTCAGATAGGCAGTCGATCCATGTAAAATACTAGTATCCAGCTGCATCCGGTTAGACTGGAAGCCGACCCCAACATAGTTGCGAAAAGGCTAGGCAGATGATGCTCTCAAAACGGTGAAGGAAAACATCGTGAGGAAGCCAGCATGTCCTAGAACCAAAAATTCGAAGACGGGTGTCATATACACGTACTGGGCTGGGTGGTGTATTACGGCCCACTCCCTCTCACCGAGAGGAGGCCTGTGTCCCAGCAGTGGGGACATTATAAGCTGATGGTAAAGCATAATAAATATTTTTGTAGGCATTATTAAACAAATCACGTTTCTCCGTTTCGCGGTATTCTAGTTCTAACTAATTCAGTACAGATAAAACTGGTAGCCTATTATATCAGTTGGCAGTGTTGCCACACCTGTAATGTTATTTATTACTTTTTCAACAAGTTCTGCATTTAAAATATTTACTGTTCATATCATAAATACTTTTTATTACTCATTCAATCTTAAAAGTTACATTTGCGAGTCGAAAATATTAGGTTTGGTATTGTTATCGCATGCCACTTGGGCTAAATAACAGAAAAAAGAAAAGTAGGCATTTGCCTGTTTCTTTTATTTAATCATTACATTTTTTTTTCCACCACTAGTATAAAACTATGTGTAAAAGGGAGAGTGGGCAGGGCAAACCGAACAAACCAAATTGTGGAACAATATAGTTTAATAATACTAGATATTTTGTTTTGCATGTTTATGTTGATTTATACTAAAAAAATAAAAAATAAAGTAAAGCATTCAAAAAATCTTAGGAAAAAGCAGACAAACATGTCCAAAAACACCACTAAAATCAAAAGGAAAGACCAACAAAATATTTAGTCAACTACTCGTCGTACTCTAAATTATTCGACATCTCATCTCAGAGCACAGTTCTAAGTCATCTGGAGATCCCGCCGAGGCCAGAGCATCACCTGATTACTTATTTATGAGTCTTCACCATGTTCTACTTATAACTTATTCCAATGTCGAGACGTATTCATAGAGCGATTTATGAACATCTGGCATCACACGATTTTATATTTACGATACAGGGACACTGGAACGAAGTTTAGTAGCCCAATAGCTAGACATTGATCGGTGACTGAGAGTTTGTGAGTTTATGCTCTGTCTCGTTTAAATACTGTAGTGGATATTATTTTAGAGTAAATACGGCCTTTGTAGCAGGCAGGGTATATCGCTGGTTTTCATCAGGTCCAGTTGAAAACAGGCGCAGGTTCTAGTTGTCAGGCAATTTTGTTCAACTGGGACCTTTGCGCAAAGCCGTGAGGTACACTTTCGAGCTAATTTCTTGAATCGGACTTTTTATTTGATTTGATATACAACGTGTAACGTTAAATGCACAAAACCTCAGACACCCCAACTGATTTTTAATTCAATTGACCTATTTCAGAGAGAAAATAAGTCATTAAAAAATTGTAAAGGTTTTATGTGCTGTTTTAGTTTTACTGGCCATTCTGATCGTTTCTTGCGTCTGCGACGAAGCTTTACCGAGGGAGGAGTCGTCACCGGGCCGCTGCACCGCGCTGACATTGGCTTGCTTGACCTATTAATAAATAGACACGGCAACGTTTTTAATGAAGATTTTTTTAAAAATGTGACCTATATTAAAAAGTGGTTCAATTAATTCTGCTCGTTATTCTGATCAAACTATTTTCAGGTTTTGCGCATTTAACGTTACACGTCGTATATTATTTTGTGCCCCTCTAACGGCCAAACCCAATTATCTATCTATCACCAGTTTTGGCTTACTGGAGGTAGAAAAACCTATCTATCTCTGGTTGTGACGTCCCAATAATCGATATCAGTAGCGATCTGTATGATTATATTATACTAGCAGGTATGATAATACTGGCTACTATCAGTAGTGATTTTTTAAGTGAAAATAGAATATTGGATTCGACCGTAATACGCTAGTGTATCTTGTGTATTTTGTCTCTTTCTTTCTTCTAGTGATTCTACCTGGGCTGTTGATAGCTTGAAGCTAGAGCCTACTGATAACAATATGGTTCGCATGCCAAATTGAGAACTTTCATTCACACAACGCAATATTGTGCAAGCACAATGTTGTCAGATGTATTTTCTTATGAAAATCAGATTTATCTATTCTTCTTTAACAATTGGCATTTGGTTGCTGCAAAATCCTACTCTCAAAGCATCTTTAGTACCTATCATTAATAAAATCAGCATTGCCAGCTAATATTTTTATGATAGTGTTCTCAATTTTACTCGTCCATTCATTATTCCTTTAAGGCAAAACTTCTTTAGTTTTGATTTATAATTTGGTAAAACCACTTTAATGGCTGATAAAAGGTCAAGTAATTTTACTAAAATATACATTTGTTCGGAACAAATGTCTGAACTGTTTCCTGCGTCAAAATTAGTATTCTCAAGGATAATATTATTATTTAGTTCGAGGAAAAAAAATTACTTAAATGCTATACAAGTCCAGTTAGTTGAGTATTACTTCTTACTTAGCAGTCGTTTTTGTCCTGAAAAAGTCCTCATGGATGCTCCTCTGTCCGAGAAAAACGGAAGGTTATATATCCTTAAGACTAACACCCTACGCGGTGTTTCTTTACTTTACTTCTTAGTTTTAGCCATTTTCCTCGTTTTTATTCGATTCTCTTTCATTCTAACTAGTCTTTGTGTCCACTTTCTGTCTCATAACTCCTTCCTCCTTATCATCATCACCCCAACTAATTACAAAAGTACCTACAAAAACTCCTTCCATTCAAACATCATCAATATTTAACTCTTCGGCCATTTCAAAGTACGATAAAACTCGATGAAAAGCCATTGAAAACAATGAGTAGAAATCTTTCCGAGAGGAAGCTTACTTGTCGCTTTAAGTCTGTAAACGAGTTTATACGTTCATGTATTATAGATTTATGTTCACTGTTCCTACTAGTGTATTAACACTTAATGTTTTCTAAACTTAGTTGCTGAACGGTATTTCAACCTGTCTTAGAGTCTTCCTCTACGAGTATTCATCGAAGACGACGCAACTACCCATATATTCATTTTGTCAAAGACGGTGGCTTTCTTTTGCTTCGTGTTTCCGTAGTGGTTGAGGTAGGGCATTTCCTATGTACGCATACAATAGTGAAGTAGACCAGCTTATGCTTTCGTTCAAAACATTCATTTATGATGGCCATCATCATCCATGTTCCGACTTCAACATCAATCGGGTACTTGTAGTCCTCATTTTAAAAGATCATACATGAACCTTGGATTCATGTGTCAAAGCTTTGTCTGTGAGAGGGAGTGGACCGTAATCCACCACGCGGGCCCAGTGCGGGTTGGTAGATGTCACATGGCTTCGAATTTTTGGTTCCAAGACATGGCGGTTTCCTCACCATGTTTTTCTTCACGGTTTTAAGAGCAATGGTGATGAAATAATTAACACAAAGTAAAAAGCCCGTCAGGGTTCGAACTTACGACCTACAACTCGTAACTCGGTTTCCATTGGGCCACAACGGCCCTCAATTTTGTGAAACATCATCATCTGCCTAGCCTTTTCCCAACTATTGGTCCCCAACCAAGGTTTCCCAACGTTGGTCGGCTTCCAGTCTAACCGGATGCAGCTGAATACCAGTATTTTACATGGAGCGACTGCCTATCTGACCTCCACAACCCAGTTACTGGGTAATACGATACCCCTAGATAAGACTGGTTGTCAGATTTTCGGGCTTCTGACACCCGTAACGACTGTCAAAGATGTACGAATGACAGCCGGGACCAACGGCTTAACGTGCTTTCCGAGGCACGGAGGGGTCTCGGTATGTAAAGATGGTCACCCATCCACAGACCAACCGCGGCAAGTGTAGCTTAACCTGATCGATCGACCTGTGCGGCTGTTATTATTTAGCCACGGGCCCCTCAAAAATTTATATTAAATTCTAAAACAACAACTTGTTTACTGCTGCACCGAATAAAACGATTGCTTCACCTACTTAATACTATCGTAATGTAATTTAGATTGTCACGGTTATTTTAGCAAATTAAATGCACAGTGTATTAGCATAATATGACGATAATTTAACATAACTCAAGTACGAACTAACACAAAACACTTAAATGTTTTGATACGGACAATGAACAAACAGTCTTTTACAATTATTGGTCTACCTAACACACACACACACACACACACATACATACACACAACATACACACACATACACACGTACATACATACATACATACGTACATACATCACTACGTAAATACAATAGGTATACGTACATACAATCCCTGAAAACATTAAGTAATGATATGTCCAGCCTATCTATTCTGTAAATATGTCACCGTGAAAACAAAGGTGATGTGAGCGTGAAGTGAGCCGTCAGTAGTGTCAATCCCTAGCCTCAGCAAGACTGACAGCTCACTCTAAGCTCGCTTTACCTTAGTTATCACGGTGAGATTTTTACAGAATAGACCGGCAGATGCAAGTGATGCGATTTATGATCTGATAAATTCGGTATTTTTTGTAGCACCCTTTCTAATAAACATAGCATATCATCGCCCGTGTAATCAGCGAAGGTTTATGAAGAGATGTACAGACGCCAGCACATCAAGCTACCCGAAACTGTCAAGTTTTCCCAATCAACTTTGAACCCTAAGCTTTAGCAATAAAGTTGAAAATCTATTAAAGTTTGACAGAGTTTAGTAGTCTGTACGTATAGTAACTACATTTCGCCAGTTATGTTGAAGTCCCATGTAATAAGGAGAGAGCCTATTGCCATAAACCAGCTACAATCCAGACTCCTCCTCCTCTTTAATAAATGCGAAATAAAATAATGACATGCGTTATTATAGGCCGACCGACAGATGTTGCTCGAGGTAGCAGCGCGGTGCGGGGGGAGTGGCGACGTGATGCGAGAGCTCAGTGATTCGTCAACTTGTGACAACTATCACCCCTCCCGCACCGCGCAGCTACCTCAGGCAACGTCTCAGTTAAGCAGTCGGCGGATAGTAGTAATTATACAGCAATTATAAATCAAATGACTTATTATATTTCCTGTATGAGTAAATTCTTCCTTTAGTTTTATCCCTCGTTCAAATGAGCTACTTCCTAATCTCATCCTCTATTTATCTCAGTGAGTAATTAACTCAACAATTTCTATATAATCATAATTATCGTGAAGACGAGCTACCAATCGAAGTAATAACACCACGCAATAATCACCGATCCTGCCAAGCGTGGTAATTACATCCATATTTCTGCAGGATCGATCATTGAGCCCCCCAGGCCTATGTTCAGCCATGATTTACGAGCCCCCGTAATGATGAAAAGTAAGATTGCGTGTGCTTGTGGCTAAGTGGCTACTGCCGGTTGGTCCAGGACTTTAGACTACAAGGCTACGGGTTTTTTGAGATCTATTAGGCGATTTTTTGGTCCTGAGAAATGTATGCCTGCTAGTTCTACTTTGGGTTATGTACGTAAACAACGTTATTTTTAGTAAAATACAAACCGGAAAGAAGCCTTTTCAAAATCAACCAAAATTTCAGTAAGTTTCTTTATTTTATTTAAATACATATGTATTTATAAATAAATATTTAAAAAAAAAAAACATAACAAAAACATTCAAATATAATTTAAAAATTGTAGCCCTCCGATATCGGGAACAAGTTCCAAGCTACTGACGATCCACCTCCTAACAATGCAAACCGTGTCCAGAAGTACTGCTTTCTGAATCAAGCCCTTGATCCAGCTGCCCAACGAGATCCTCCTCAGGAGTTGGTCGAGGCTTTTGGCATTAAGCCATTGGCTGTTACGTCTCTCGGCACAATGATCGCTGAATCCTTATCTCACATGTCGACTTCCTCGCGAGCCAAGTCAAGATTCGACTCATCACTATTTTTTATTACCAAAAATACCTCTTTAGAAACCTAAACTCAAAACAAAAACCTCTACAAAAACCCGTCTGTCATTTTTTCCTACTGCTGCCTTATAACATGAATTGCTATGATATTTACATTGGTAATGCGTGCGTGGGCAGCGCACGCGCCGCACCTTAGCTCTATTATTTATTGAGTGACAGTGTCAATGGAAAAGCCAAATATTTCCTAGTATCGCGGTCAGGTTTTTTTGGAGTTCCGTAGTGGTGATCAAGGTAGTCTGATAAATTAGGTTTAGAATGGGTTATTTTTGCTATATTCACTATAGAAAAATCGGAATTCTTATATTATAAGAATTTAGATTTTTCTTGATTTATAATTCAGGGTATAAATTCTCCCAACTCTTTCCAACTTATGAATATATTGCGTCAATTATATTAATTATTTTGATAATAGAATCCCCTACTCATATTTCTGTCTATCTCCTTTACAATTGCTGCCAAGTTATAAGTGATTAATAGTGTTATTAGAGGGGCGATTCTCGTAATTTTAAGAACGTTTAGTCTGATCTCAGTCCCAATCTGTAAAAAATACCTATAATTTCCATATATTTTTGACAAGTTTATATTGTCACTGAGATGAGTTTGTGACTAGATTTTGAACGTTTCTAATGACGGGAATTGGCCTTCTGAGCAAAACTGACTACTTACTAGCTACAAACTTAATTTTATACAGAACCCATCATAAAACATACCCACCAACACATCACGCTGTCATTGACACTCAAAACATGAATGAGTGGACTGTTATTTCATAACAGATACGCACACGCATGGGGTCACTTACGCCTCTAAACCATATTCCGTCGAGTCATACAGAACCTTCTCGACAAACAGCAGTAGGTACTTGACAAGCTAGGGTCAAGTTCATGACTTTAAGTTTAATTATATTCACTTTTTGCGTGCTTGCCGTTCAAATACGTAGTCGATAGGCTTAGTGTTTACTTAACGACATTCGTTTAGTTAAAAGTACTAGTTTAATTTATTCATCTCCTACAGCAGATAAATTAAACTGAGATCACCTCAAGGCTCTGCCCAAACGTAAGACACCGTAACACGCTTAGTTTTTGTCGCTCAGTTATCTAACTGTGCGAAAATAATTGAGTTTATTGTCAAACGTTCAAAGAAATGATTTATTCAAATATATTTCATAAAAAATAAAATAATGTCAGCGCGTCAGAGCTAAAGTATCATATTTTATTGAATGATAATAAAGGGAATTAAATCAACTAAATAAATATTTTAAAGTTAGCAGCGGCGGCGTTGCGCTATTGTCAGTTACCAAAATATTGGCTTCTTACCGCGTTTTAAATGAGATCTCAAAAGATAGTCATGTATTTAATAGTTAACAGTGACTTTAAATAATCATCGACAATGATCTTTTGTCGTTCTGTTTTCAACAGCTACTAAAAATAAAACATGTCTTATCCAACATTGCCAGTCGTGTATATCTTGAATAAACGCCAATCCTTGTATGGCACATTCTACATCTACAGCAATGAAAAAGTATAACCAAAATCAATAACAAAGTCAGAACAATAAAAAAACTCACCCGATAAGGTTAATCGAGGTCACTGATATAACGATAACACACGAGAGAAAAATTGAAAACTCAGATGCATTATCGTTCGGTAATTTTACGAAAGGCATTACTTTAAAAATATTTTAAAACGAAATTGGCACTAAAAATTACGACACAATTAAAATTTTTGGTGTTTTTTTTTACTTTCTTCGTTCCGTTTTAATGTTTTTGATATAATTTTGGTATTTGCCGGTATTCGGACGTCTCCATTTGAGGTGATAGCCCTGTTTATGGCTGGATTTAGGGAGTTGTATTTAAACTGGAGTATTTTGATTATAAGATACGCGTTTACGAGAGTACGTTATGTTTCGGGCTGTAGTAAAAGTTTCTGCAATGTATTTTTAGTGCGTATCGTTTTATGTTTATTATTATTTTTAGGTCCCCGACCACCATTATGTAGGTTACATACACCCTTTTCTTGCAGTTGTTGGTATCACAAGAGCGTCACAATTTTTTTTTTTTTTTGACAGAATGACAGCTGACATGTTAATAATAGGTACAGACGTCAGCACATCAAGCTACCCGAAACTGTCAAATTTTCACAATCAGCCTTGAACCTAATGCTAATAGCGATAAAGCTGAAAATCTATTAAAGAAATTTGACAGATTGTAGTAGCTTGATGTGCTGGCGTCTGTACAATTAATCAAATTGGTTAGTATAATCCGTCTCTTGCGACATGTGTAGTATTCATAGATGCATCGATCAGATATGTAATTACATAATTACCTATCTGATCGATGCATCTAAGATTCACATAAATCTCCCTCGCATTAGATTTAGCTCTTTGGTCACTTGTTTGTCTGGCAGCCCGGAAAAAATGAATGAAAGAAAAATCGTTTAAGCTGTCACAGAAACACGTGCACATAAAAAGATAACTCAAAAAAAAAAATATCTACTTAGTTCCTAAAAAACCTAATTACTCACTAAGCTTGCATTTGTGCAGTGGAAATCAATATTCTATTTTATTATTTAGCCTATTTCCCAGCAGTTAAAGTATCAAGACTTATTGTTATTTATAAAGAAAGAAAACTGCGTTTATTGCCGTTCAAGCAAAAAAAAACACACTTTAAAACTATGAGAAGCAGAAAACAATTATAGTAAAAAAGACTAAATAAAAAAGATACAATAGTTTTCTCGCATCAGAACTGCCAGCCCTAATCCCCCACAAGGACTACCGAACCTCCACATTAACGCGACATAAACACTCATGTACACTCGCGGAAACCCGTATATAACCTTAATGACCTCGACGGAACCCGTTCACGTACCTATGTATATGGTCAGTCGGGGGCATTCCTTTTACTTTGCAAAAACTTACGAAGCTCACGAAGCTTGCCTTTGTTTTTTTTTTTTTTTTTACGAAGCGTTAAATATCGATAAGTGGTGTTCTTTAGTCATTATTTTATTATTATGGGAGTCTCAGGGTGACTTTTTTGAGAGAAGGTTAGGTGAGAAGGTTAACAGGTGAGCTGAAAATTTTCGATGCTCATCCATAAGACTTTCAGGGACTTAAATAGTCACCAGATCCATACAATGCCTTAAAAACTGACAACAGAAATTTAACAATGGCGCAGATTCCCTTGTTCATAAACTAAACTAAATTTAAATTCAGTGCATATTTTTCTTTCTAGTTCATTAAGAAAAGGACAGAAGAAAAATATTAGTTTCGTCCTGTCAAATTAGTCAGCGCCTGACATAAATTGACGTATTTTTAGTAGCCAATTTTTTAATCAGTCTAAACTTGTCTATGGAGTATCTTAATTTGACAAGACTAAACTAATATCTATCTTCTGTCCTTTTCTTAATACAATAGAAAGAAAATAGTAATTTTCTGCTTAGTCTGTGTAGACGCAGTAATATTTAAAAAAATCAGAGCTTCTAAAGTGGTTGAAGATCGCAAATGGAAATTGTGCATTATTTTAGCCACATACCAATATACAGGGTGGCATTCCCATCGACGCGCAAACTGTTACCATGGATTCAGCTCATGATCCTAGACTCCTTAGCGTAGAAATTGTTCGTCGAATATAAAAAAAAGCTGCTGTTTCATAGAAAAGTGCAATACCTACGCGGTGAAAATGTATGGAGCAGCATTTTTTTTTTAAATAACCCTGAGAAATTACAACACAGTGTTACAGTTTGTGCATCATGTCCCTGTAAACCTGTATATGGATCTGGCTCCGGTTAGACTGGAAACTGACCCCAACATAGTAAAGGCTAGGCAGTTCAGAATAATATTTGAATCTGTCTGGAGTTAATGTCACTTACTTTCCTCGATATATTTCCATAAACAGTCTCAATTTGCGTAGAATTGCTTTGAAACCCAACACAGCATTCCTTGAGAAGCATCAATTAATTATTGATTGCACTACAGAATATAAACTTTGTCATACAAATGGCGCAAGAACCCATCACTTTAGATAGAAAGCACAAGCGGCTTAATATAATGTATGTTTATTCCGTTCATAAGTGTCAAACTTGCCTGCATACCAGTCCTGCAACATAGTAACATGAAACTGCCTTCGGATATCACTAGTACTCGCTAGCGTCGTTTATGTCATTTATTTTGTGTATACTGTAGTAAAAGTTGCTAATGTAGTTACAGGTAATTGAGACATTAATTTAAGAAGGCAGTGACGAGTTTCATACTAGATCTAGAAAGTATACCTAGGATCTTTATGTAATGTCAGGCAAATAAAATAAATAAATAAAAGTGTTTATCAAATTGACTACTTCATCATCTGCCTAGCCTTTTCCCAACTATGATGGGGTCGGCTTCCAGTCTAACAGGATGCAGCTGAATACCAGTATTTTACATGGAGCGACTGCCTATCTGACCTCCACAACCCAGTTACTGGGTAACACGATACCCCTAGGTAAGACTGGTTGTCAGATTTTCGGGCTTCTGATTGATGAAATCAAATTGACTACTTACCAACTTTAATTGTTCGCATAATGTGTATATGTTTTGTAGTAACAATCGTATTTTTTTTGTTATGTATTTTCTGGTGTACAAACGCCAGCACATTATATTTCTATAATAGATTTTCAACTTTATCGCTAAAGGATTAGGTTCAAAGTTGATTGGGAAAATTTGACTGTTTCTGGTAGCTTAATGTACTGGCGTCTGTACAATAAAGTATACATAAATAAATAAATAATAAAACAGAACTGTAATTTTTTAACCCTTAGCTATTACACGGCAAACTGAAGTATGCCAATAAACAAATAATTTCCCTGGCAGTACCTAAGTTTGATGGGATATGTAGCAGTTTTTATGAAAAATAACTGTTAATGTTTAAATTTAACCTAATCTGTGACACTTGATTTGCAGCACTCCATTGTCTATCAAAGTTACGTTGAATAAAGATTCATAAATGTTACTACTTTTCGAGTCTTCTATTGACTTCTTTTGAGTAAGTGACTGTCAGGCCTACACTGTCCTCCCATACCCAGTTAACACTGTACATTTACCATACCCAGTGACATTTGAAAACATTATAAAAGCTAATTATTTTTAAAAGACTAACAATGTAATTTCTTGCCGGCATTTCTCCATAGGGAACGACCAACTGGAACCGTGCACCTAGCTTCTGACGTTTTATAAGTGTCCATGAAGGTTTTTGTGAAATAAAACATATTGATTTTGACAGCCTGCTGACAGTATACCTTTCCAGTCAACATAAAAAAAAAATTAAGAACACAGTAAATAAAGGCCCCATTACACAATTATATAAAATAATAGTGCTCTACAATTGAGACTTTCACCTAATCGTATAGAGGGGCTACTGGTATCGATACAACAATCGATTATAAAGCACAATTACAGTATCATTCGTTCGAATTACCAGCCTTAATTAGTACCTAAATGCTAAAGCACTTCTGTGTAATGGACCATTATTCCAAAATAGGTTTATGTAATTTGGTAATAAAAACTCAGGTAATGAAATATACAAGCTTACAATGTGCAAACGAAGTATTGAACAATATAACTACTTTCAGCAGTGGCCAAACTGCTGAGAATTAACCACTCTGGTTTTTTTTTAAACCTATGGGTAGCCCACTACTGGGCAAAGGTCTCTCCCATACTTTCCATTAATTTTTGTCTACTGCCTTTTCCGGCCAATCAGTCAAGACCGAGTTTAGAAAAATTGGATCAAAAAATCATTTTCATGTTGAATGTATAAAAGTGAATTATTTTATCATAAATTCTTAACCAACAATAGTAATGTTATTATGAGTCCATCCATCAAATTATATCGAATGTAACGTATACAATTCGCGTAAACATCATATCAATCGTATAAAATCAATCAATGCATTTTCTGCCTTAAATTGTAAATCGTTACAATATAACAAATGGGTTTGACATCGAACACATTAGCGTTACATCACTATTAGTCGACTTGTTAATACGAAAGCGTTCATAAAAAAAAAATATAACGGTAATTTTAGTTAATTACCAAAAACGTCTGACAGGTATTATGCAATAATAAAAACAAACTGGTTCAAACTTGGACTCGCTCGATATAACCCGATACTTATTTTATGAAAATGAAGAAATTATCGAGTCAGTAACGAGCCGCGGATTGCGGGTATCGATAAAAACGCCTTTATATCGACTTTTATGTCAAGCCCTAACGGTTGTCGTAAATTCAACATGTTATGGCGACCGTCTTTGGAGTATAGCTTTATTAATGCATAGAGAAGTGCTTTGTTTACTCACTTACGATTATTCCTAGTGTCGTATTATGTAACTCGTGTAATCGTAACACCACGCGATGTGTCGTCGACGTAAATCTAATTTAACTATAGAGATTGTTCCGTATTCTCTTGACACGCGAACCGTTAAGTTTTATACGACAGTACATGTTTGTTTTAATGGCTACAGTGTTACCATAAAGTTTTATAGAATGTTAACACAAATGAAGTTTACAATTGCGGACGTATTAAATTGGAGAGTGGACACTAACGTAGCAGAGTTTACAAGCAATTAACTGTGGTGTACGCAAAATTATTTTACGATGTACTAAATTGTTTCAAGTATTATTGACCTCTTTAATCGATTTCTAGTAATAAAGTTGGATATGTGTATCGATAGTAATCGATATGAGGTAGAAATCGATGTTTGTTGCTGTAGCTAGTGTGGCTACACTATTTTCTTTCGATTTGCGAATGTTTACGCGAGCACTTAGGTTGTATAAACAATGTTTTTTTTTTATTCGTGAGTAAGTTTGTACTGTGGGTTACACCGGTAGGGATGTCTTTAGGCTTTTACGATGCAAATAAACCGTGAAAGTTGCGCTCAGCGTCCTACGCCGCGCAACCTTTTCGTGTCACATCGATTCTTTTATTACTGTGTTCTTTAAATGTTCTAAAAAGATACTAGTGTGGACATTAGAATCGTTTTTCTTTGTTTTTTTTTTATGAAAATTTTTATTTGCTTGTTCAAATCATGTAGCAATCTAAGCGAGCTCTAGAGATGCTCATAAAATGTTGCCATAAATAACCTCGCATTTCTTCACTCAATAAATTCCATTGATATCTAGAAATCTGATAAACTTCGCTACCTGCTGTTAGCCAATCACGGACCTTTGATGGGTACGAGGTGTTAATGTTCAGTAGGATTTTATTAATACTTTTAAGTATGGCGCCAATTAGTGGGTGATTGGAACTCAATACGGGAACTAGTTGCAGAACTTAGGTTATCAAAATTAATATAGATGTTGAAGATTCAACTTCTATGCATTTATTTATTTATTTATTAACGTCATTTTAGCAAGCAAGCATAATCAATGTTCCCACTGCTGGGACACAGGCCTCCTCTCAGTGAGAGGGAGTGGGCCGCAATCCACCACGTGTGCCCAGTGCGGGTTGTTAGATGTCACATGTCTTCGAATTTTTAGTTCTAGAACATGGCCGGTTCCCTCACGATGTGTGATGTCTCCTTACGTCATTTTGATGTCAGGCAATATACTAATAACACTCACTGCCTCGTCTAGATTGGTTTGGTAGTCCCTAGCGCAACTGCTAAGCATGAGGACCTGGGTTTGATTCCCAAGTCGGATAAAGAGCTATTGGGTTTTTCCATCAGGAATTTCTCATTAGCCTCGAGTCTGGATTTGTGCCCAGTTACTGGCAATAGACTCACCCCCTATCACATGGGACTTTAACATTACTGTTGAAATGTGGGTGTACCTACTATTGGTATACAACTCTGCCCAACCTTTCGGGTATTACAAACGTGATTTTATGTATAAAATATTAAACACTATAAAAACTACCTCTGTAGCCTACCCTTAATACCGATAAGCGAGGCACGGAGGAATCTCGACATGTTATGGATGGTCACCCATCCACGAACCGACCGCGGCTAGCGTAGCTTTACCGTCGTTCGACCTTAGCCTAAACTTAAAAAAAAGCTACAATATCAGAGACTATTCAAATACGAGCTGTTTAATTCGTCTGATTACACCTAAATTTTAACGAGCATTTCGTAAACGACGATTAAGTAGTAATTTGAGTTATTTCGTTTAATTAGAGTTCTAACACGCGTGCCGTCCGTATTAATTAAGTATTAAATATGTATAAGGATCCTTTTAGATAAAGTAAAGTCACATAAACAAATGGCACAATTTTAGAATTTCGTTGAATCTGAATTGTGGAATTCAAATGGCAATTGCGCGTTGCTGTGAAACTGCAATAGTTTGTCATGATGACATGAAAGCCTGCAAAAAAAAAAACTTATAAATATGATTACTTAATCAATAATTTGGCATATATATAGTATTTCACACTGCAAAAAAAAAAACAGTTAAAAATAACACATTCTTGAAGTTGACGACACCGCTTTTACAGCTACTATAAATAATTTTTATATTTATCCATTATCGAGTAACGGTTTGCATGTTTTTTTTTTTCGCAAAAAAGTTAACAGTTAATCTCAATGCAGAAGCGCCATAAAGATTCACTTTTTAAATTAAAACATAAAAACACGTTTTATTAACTACGTTTTTTTCTTTTTTCTGAAGATTATTGTACAGTTTTACGCATCTTGGGTTTGATTCGTCGAGGTGAGCAGTGAGAAGGTTATTTATTTAATGACTGAGTACTTTCTATCATTAGGTGAATTATATTATTTCGCAAAACGGTGAAAGGAACTGTGTTTATTTTTTATGTTTTAATTAAATTAAAATCATTGTTAGCCGTTGCATTTGACCAAATGGTTTTACCAGGCCATGTTTTTCTTCATTTATTTATTTATTTTACCATTTATGTACACACATAATTAATAAAAATAATATTGATTAATTACCAGACAGACGATATGCATTGCGAATCACGTTTCTATAACCCATTGATTTGCGAGTGCAAATCAATGGGTTTTAGAAACAACAATCTGTCCTACGCCTACCGCATCCAGTCCGTCCCAGTCACATAGCAGCTGTTATCAACGTCGAAGAAAAAAAAATCAAACATTTTATATAAATGTCATTTTTTTATCGATGTTCCCAATTTTTCAATACTAGCGCTTATTCCTAAGTGCGTTAGCTTATTTTTCTGATTCCTTGTTTATGCATGTGGTGTTTAAGTAGAAGCAACTGTTTTTTACTTTAAAAATGTTTATTGTGTTTGTATCAGTGTAATCAATTGTTGGCGATCCCAATAAAATAAAGAAATAGCCTTATTTACCACTAAACCCATCATATCAGTAAACTGCACCAACATCGTCTCACCAATGCATCAACAATTCTCTATCACAGAAAGAAAAATGCGTGACATAGAAATTTAAACTTCCGTATATTAAAAATGATTTACGACACGACGTTCACGGCACATAAAGGCGAGTTTTGTTTTACGCGATCAAACCGCATCAGACACGCATGATTATGGACGGGCCGCACGCGCGACGAACGATCGACGACGTCTAGCGATTTGTTCGAAATTACTCTTTCACCGTGGTCCGTGGCACATCAATTCTAATGTAGTTGAATCGATATATCATGCATGATTTACCCCTTGTGAGGGTTAGTGCTGCAAATATATTTAAAGTTGCAGTAATAAGATTATCGATACGAAAATGTGTATCTAATAGTATTATGGACTACCATAAACACATTCTTCTGATGTACATTAAAACGTAACGACTCTCTTCCTGTCTCTCCGTAGGTAGTGCCCATTTTAGAATGAATAAATTTAATAAAACGAATTCAATATCTTTACATATTATTATTATAAAGTCACTTTTCGTGTGACTGACCACGTAAGTTTTCTAGAATACACCAATGATTTTGATGCAGTTTTTATAATTATTCAGAGAATTTATTTGGGAAGGTTTGTGTGATACATTAACATTAAACTCTCACTTATATTGACGAAATTTATATTTTGGCAAGACGTAAACGTGCACCGTGCGAAACTGGAGCGGGTCCACATCGTTATGTCATTTTAATCTACTAGGCTATAGGTCAGCTATACAGTAGGTAATTAAAAAAAATGCAAAATAAAGGAAGTACTGTTGATACATATAATAAAGCTAATTTTTATTTTAAGCGGTCACATCTCGTTAGTTTCGCATGATTACGTTCGGCGCACGCGTGACAACCAGGGCTCGGAAACCGGTTGAAATTCTTAACCGGTTACGGTCATTGACCCCAAACCGAAATCGATTTAGGTTAAGGTTTGCACTTTACCGGTTTTTACCGGTTTTTGCGGGAAACCGGTTTTTCATGAATTGTGGTTTTGAAAGTGAAAATTAACCGGTTAAACACCCCCCGCCCCCTAACTAAGCAAGTCGCAACATGAATCTACCCGCACCATTTAAGTTCTCCGGTTGTATTTGACGTCCTCAGATCAAACATTTTTTTTCCTAATGTTTTCTGGGGTACTAAATGTACTAATGTCACTATAACTTGTTGGAAGTGTTAAAAAGTAGACGAAAAATATTTACGACTTACGGAATTAACCGGTTAATTTGGGTGTCAAAACCGTTTGTGCTTATGTAACCGGTAACCTTTGTCATTTGGGTTACATATGAACAGTTCACTTGTTTAACCGGTTAATGAGGGAACGATATATTTACCGGTATTTCATCGAAATTAACCGCTCTTTTTAAACCGGTTCAGAGCCCTGCACTAAGGCCCTTACAAGCGATTCGTTCGAAGAGCCGTGACTGATGGATTTGAAGGTACACATGTTTGTCAAATTGCAACTCATTACAATGTTAGAAAATGCCATAGAGAGTCATATTTTTTACCTTAGCTTAGGTAAACCTCTGCATAAAATGGAAGGGAAAATTATGTAATTAATACTTCAGTAAGATTTATGTGAGTGGGTATCCTGCCTTCAGGTGTCTGCTTACAATATAAATAACCAAACTGAAACTTTAGGAAATAGTACACTTAATTGGACAGAACGCATGTCTATTAATTAACTAAGAAGTGCTACCGCGCGTAACAATTTATTACCTGAAAATGTGTAAATTATACCTGTAAAATGAAATCAATAAACATAAAGATCTTTATCGTGTAATTTTAGGAGACATAAGAAACTTATCTGAAGCAGGCGGATATTAAAGTCAAAGATGGAGGGATATTCTGTTGTCACAATAAATGTGATTCACGCGCGCTCAAATGTCGCGATGAGGCGCGACTAATCCGCGGTAACGAGCCGCTCCGCCAACGCGATAGTGTGATCGCGCCTTTATTGCATTACTTCGTAAATAATAGTATTGTATCTCGGTTGTTTTCTATACTGCCTCTTCTACTTGCAGTTCAACAGTTATTCTTCCGACAGATTTAGTTTTATGGAGCGACCTATTGAACTTATCGATTGAATTACGTGCCTATGCACTATTGCCCGTAATAATATTGGAATGCAGAATAGAATATCTTTATTTGTACAGACGCCAGCACATCAAGCTACCCGAAACTGTCAGATTTTCCCAATCAACTTTGAACCTTATGCTTTAGCGATAAAGTTGAAAATCTATTAAAAAAATCTGACAGATTGTAGTAGCTTGATGTGCTGGCGTCTGTACATAACGTAAGATAATTAGCCTATAATGTTCCCACTGCTGGGACACAGGTCACAGAAGCCTCCTCTTGGTAAGATGGAGTGGGCCGTAAATCCACCACGCGGGCCCAGTGCGGGTTGGTGGATGTCACATGTCACGTCTTCGAATTTTTGGTTCTAGGACATGCCAGTTGTTACCACACAGGCACACCCCACCCCACACCCCCAAACACACCCCCACACAATTCCCACACATAATTTGCTTACTTTATTCAGCGTGTAAAAAAAAGAGTTGTAGATTTTTCTGTGGGTAAGAAAATGGTACAGACGCCAGCACATCAAGCTACCCGAATCAACCTTGAACCTTATGCTTCAGCGATAAAGTTGAAAAATTATTAAAAAAAACATGACAGATCGTAGTAGCTTGATGTGCTGGCGTCAGTACTTTAATTCATTTTACCCATGTTTCAATTGCTTTGATTTCCGATGGATCTACCTGTACACCTCTACGCAATTGTTGAAACGATCGTTCGTTTCCAAAAGACACTAATGTCACAGTTTAATGTCAAAACATCTAATGCAACTGACCCACATTGTGTAGCAGGTGTTATTTTAATTAACCCTGTTCCAGTAGCCAGTAGTCCTCTCTCTTAAATCACTATCATTAGTGATAATCATTCCTACTGACCGTACGTGCGCCTCTTATATTATTATCTAGTATTTTTGCTGAACTAAGGCCGAGAGCACACTGTTTTCCTACTAGGAGAATTACTCCTACAATGCGGCCGAGGAGTGAATGCGTTCTTAACACCTGTCAGTTTCATACAAACGAATTTGATCTTTATTAGTTACTAGAACTGTCGCACTGACAGGTGTCAGGAACGCATTCTCTCGACGGCCGGACTGTAGGGTATTTTTTGTTCGGTTTAAAGTTTCGTTTTTGGGAAATTATAATGTCACAGTTGTTGGATCTGTTTTTGTTTTTAATAAAATAGGAATGGTAGGATAAATTATGAGCTCATAATGTTATGTCAAATGTTAAAAGATAAATTATTGAAATCTTGTTAAATGTTTATTTAAGAATGTCCAGTTTGAAAGCGAATTCAATTAACATTCAAGAAAATTAATTAATTTAATAATTAATATGTTTCATCGAGATTTGAGATTTGAGATAGATAATGATAAATCTGAATGTTGCATGTTCTTTTATGGGACTTTGAATGCCAGGCATTCATTATAATTAATTCTAAATGGTATTAGCCATGTTTTATAAAATAAAGAAAAAACTTATGTTGTTTTAATTGATGAGCCTTAATTTCGTCACACTTTAACTGACTTGTTAACTGATTTCATACTTAAAACAAAGTACAGATGGCAGCACATCAAGCTACCTGAGACTGTCAACGTTTCCCAATCAACCTTGAACCTAATACTACTTAGCGATAAAGTTGAAAATGTATTCAAGAAATTTTACCGATTGTAGTAGCTTGATGTGCTGGCATCTGTACCTAATGAAAATTCACTTGTCATTTAATTATGCAAATTAAAGTAACAACTAGAAGCCTAGTTGTTACTTATTGTATTTGTTCCCGTAGCTGGCGAGTTAGGGCGTGGATCACATACCAGTGATTTGTAACATATACTACATAATAATAATAATAATATTCCACAACTTTCACACAACGCCATCTAGTCCCAAACTAAGCAGAGCTTGTGCTATGAGTACTAGATAACTGATAAACATACATATATATTTCTAAATACATACATATTATAGATAAATTACACCCAGACACAGAACAAATGATCGTGCTCATCACACAAACATTTGTCCTGAGTGGGAATCGAACCCACGACCTTGCGTATAGCAGTCAGGGCCATCGACCACTAGACCAACAGCCAAAGTCTATACTAGCCAAAGTCTTTATTTATCATAATTATGTATGAACCGGAAAATATTATGACAGGAGTATTCAAGAAGGCTATAATTTTTTTTCGACCTTGCACTACAGTCGCTCCTTTTCATCAGCCTACAGCAGTCCACTGCTGGACATAGGCCTCTCCAATTGTACGCCATTTACCTCGATTCTCGGCAACTCTTATCCAGCCACCCTGCGAACATCATCGTTCCACCTAGCCTGAGGGCGTCCTACCTTACGACAGTCGCTCCAAAAACGTAGTAATTTTTCTCCAATGTGCCCCCGCCTTAACAATAATACTGTAATCACCTAATTGCTGCCACTAGCTGCCGTGTCGCGACTTTCGACACAATGAATTGTTTTTAACAATGAGCTGCAACTGTTGTTCGTAGTTGTAGCCTCAGGCTTAGAACAACTGAATGGACTCATGGACATGACATGTTGAAAAAAAAAAAAAAGATTGTAGGTAATTTCTTTTTATTTTTTGAAACTGGTAATTGCTGGTTGCCAGTTTTTTGTGTCTGGCAGCTATTAATTAGTTTAAACCGTGAAAAAAAAATATTGATTAGATCTAAATAAGAAGATAGCATTTCACTGATAAACGCTTATCGTTACTCTCTATTCGATGTCAGCGGTTCAAATCAAAATATTTTATTACACTTATGAAATGGCAATTATGAAACGTCATAATAAGTGCACATTTTTAGTTTTTCTTTGGTCGGAATCGGAATTGACTTCCTGAATTGGTCAAGTTAATCAAACACGTGAGTGCAAAACCCCCTAAACTGAAGTTCTCTGTCAGAAATATTAGCTGAAGTAACGTGTTTTGTACAATTACAAAGTTAACACGCGCATCGTGACGAAAAAAGAAACTTATGACATATTATAAATGTTGTAGAAAGTGCACTCAAAATGTTTTCGAAAGTGCACGATCAAGATAAAAGAATTAAACATTTAATGTTTGATTTTAAGACGCATGAAATTATTTTGATTGAGTTTCATTTAAGCTTTTGAGTTTCATTCAATTGTAAAATTTTAATTGTTACTCTCCCTTGTTAAATGCAATTTTAATCGGTTTATTAATGATAATAATCTGAGTAATGGGAAATTGTATTTAGTTATTAAAAGTACAGAATCTCGGGCAATCATCACGATGAAATATAAATCATGATTGTTTGCTTGTGTAGCGCAAGTCAATTAAAGTAACAATAGATAAATAAAATAATATTATATTGGCCGGTAGGAAATAAAATGATTTACAACAACTTCAACTACTATACAAAAAACTCTATCCCCCTCCTAAAACACCATTTTGTTTGTTCTTTTGACTTGTTTTGTGATTATGATTGTAAATTTTTATATATAAATATAAAATGATTTAGGTATGTATTTACTAAATATAATATGTAAATGATGCACCACAGACCACAGACCTTCAGTATTGTCTCTGCTTCTCCCTTAATCCATCCAAAGGTTGTCTTTAAAATATCGCTTTTAGCGATAGGACCGCACATTGTGTACCCCTTGTAAAATTTCTACATTTTTTGTTACTATAAAATGTATAAATGTATTTCTTAGTAAATGCAATTTAAATCGGTTTATTATGTTTATCTGAGTAATGGGAATTTATATTTAAGTACTTATTAAAAGTATGGAGTCTCGGGTAATTTTCTAGCTCAATAGGTATACATCTTGATTAACTGCTTGTATACTAGCGCAAGTTAATTAAACTATCTAACAAATAAATAATATTTTAATTACAGGTAGGATATAAACGATTTACAACATTTTCAACAACTATGTAGAAAACTGACACAGGCTTCGTCTCAGTGGGAGGGAGCGGGCTGTATTCTACCACGCGGACCCAGTGCGGAAAAGTATTTATGAACTATAAAATATTGAAAACTATGTTGCTCCAAAGAGGTTATACAGCCGGTTGATCCAGTAAAAATCTCACGGTGAAATCATAAGTGAAGTGAGCACTTAGTAGTGTTAATACCTAGCGAATGACAGCTCACTCCACGCTCACTTCACCCAACCGTTCACGGTGAGATGGTTACAGAATTGCACCGCAGTAGTAATTAATGGACATTTGTGATGTGCAATGCCGGAGTAATATTTTAATTATTTAATATCACTTGCGCGTCGAATGTACTACGAGTATTTACATTGTAGCGAATTATGTAGCTATGTTGCAACATAACTACTATTTATCTACTCAAATAAACGTTATTTATGCCGTCATTCTAGATTTGTTATTTAAAGGAATTAAAAATTATTTAAAAAAAAAATCGTAACTTGTAGTCTTTTTACGTCAGTGTGAAACAGAGTTTTAAGTTATAAGACGTCAATATATGTTTGTATCATTACTAACATTTTTTTATTTTTGTTCACAGGTAAATATTAGCAGTTAAATACAAGATGTTGGCTGTAAGTAGCATAGATTAATTATATTAATAAATAAAAACAGTATCTAACAGAAAACCGCTTGCCCAAAAACTTGTTCTTGTGATAAAGAAAAACATTTATATAGATAGGTAGACAGAATACTCTTTATTATGTACGCCATATAAATAACAGATATAAATGCAAAAACCTTACATCGGGTGTCACAATTACCGAAGCCTGCTTAAAAAAATTATAAAATCGATAAATAATTTGCCGAATAACTTTTGACAAGAATTTATTACATACAATAAACATCTCCCCACCTCAAGATCAGTATGTAAATAACAATATAAGATACCTACATAGTCTCAATACGGAGGCTCTATTATCACATGTTTATGTAGATAGAACAAAGTACCGCGGCCATTTACATATTATCAGTGGTCCAATTAATTTTACAATATATTGGTATTAATTGCACCAGATTTATGCAAAACCACCTTTGAATTTTAAGCGGGCCTTCTGCTGAGACTGTGTTTGGATTAAAGACGAGTTCAGTTAGAAATAGATTACTTAAGGTCCCTTATTCTAGAACCATGCTCAGTTATAATCATAAGTCAAAATATAAAGCTGCCCGATGTCAGCTGGCTTATTCTGTAAAAATCTCACCGTGAAAGCTTGAGTGAAGTGAGCTTGAAGTGAGCTATCATTTCACCTGATGCTAGCGATTGACACTGTTGACAGCTCACTTTACTCAAGTTTAGGACTGTCGAAAAGTCACCGTAAAAAAATAACTGAAATATTTTTTTACGCTGAGTTTTCTACAGTCCTTTCACAATTATTTTACCAGCAGCAACAGGAACCCAACCTTATTGTAACGATAATAATATAATAATACTTTGAAAATGTATAAAAATCTACTGTAAATAAATATTTTAATTTACATAGATGTAAGATAAATGATTTGCTCTTCTCTTAAAAGTTAAAACACAGTTCTAACACAAACATAGAGTTATAATTTTGACGTCAATTATATTAAGTAAGGTTGACTGGTAGAAAATGCCTCAGGCATTAAGTCCGCCTTTGTACAGTACTTTTTTTACTTGTGCATAAAGTTTTAATAAATAAATAAATAAATAAAATTAATGTCACATTAGCGACATGGCTGTAACTTTGTCGGAAAAATTAACGTCAAAAGCGGCGCGACGTTGCTGTAACATAGCCGACAGAGTTAGTCTTATGTGGCGTGCTGTCGCTTTACAGGCAATATTACCGTCATATTAGCGACATTACCGTTTAAGAGTACTTATAGGGTTGCTAATAGTTCACACATACCAGTGGTACACAATTAAACGTGTAGTTTTATGAGCTGTACTGCATTTGATGCTTGGTGCGGCTGTGAGCGAAGCAGATTTTCTGGCCTTTCCAGTAAAGAAAAAAAAAAGAAAAAAAAGTTGTTTATTAGTACCAGAAAAAATATTCACAATAATATTATTTTTAAATAAAAGGTACGTTAGAAATTGATAAGGTAAGCGGGAAATTATCATAAAAAGGGATAATTGCCTGATATTTAAATGAGTGATATGTACCGATGGTTGGTTCAACAAGAAATAAAGTTTGATAAATAATCATACCCGTAAATTCCAGCAAAGCTACTAAGCCTAAGGTACAGTAGGCCGCACTTCAGTGGTAATTTACTAGTATAAGCTGGCCTCTTTGTTATTCTAATAAAACTCCGTAAATCGCTAAACCAGCGCAAGGTCACAGTAATACCACCGATATGCAATTGACTGTACCTAGGTAATGTAACCAGCAACGTTTTGTCGTTTTGATTATTCAATGCATTCTTATAAAATGTCATCCCATTGACGCATTTTATTAACAGGCGATCACATCTAAGCCACTTATCTTGCCCCGCCTCCGCTTGCAGACAGATCTTGCCTTACAAAATCCTTCTCTCCAATTCACCTTTTCACTAAAAACCAACCTTTTCTCGACCACACAAGGTCCACAAATACAGACTCCAACTCAGAAACTCTCCGCATAATTCAGGCCTAACAAAACAGACAGCACGGGAATACTTGGGTTCTCAATAAAATTGCAATAGTTTCTTTGTCGCTAAATACATTAGTGCTGCCAGTAAATAATAGGACTTTCACCTGGCAATGAATGGAACTATTAATGTGTGGGTTCCAGCACAATCTGGATGTCTGGCGTGCGCAAGAGTGGTATGAGGAACGTTTATCTTGCTGGTGTAACTTTGAATAGCTGGAAGTAATGATAAGCAAATATGTTTTGAATGGCGCAAAATAAAACCTTGGACGTTTAGAGGAAAAATAAAATAAAGCCTTAGTACTAAGTTACAATCTGTAGCGAGGTCTTTCATGAAGCCGCGGGCATGGGATTTATTTGCTTTTTAACCTATCTGTGAAAGATCCGTCGTGGAAAATATTTGTAGTTTATCAAAATCAAGAAGGAAGACTATCTGATCGAATCCGTAAAAAACTGCGTCATAGACATCAGACTGTCTGGTTGAATCTAATCTAATGTAGTCTGTATTGTCACACTGCAGGGCAAAGATCTCCCTCTCCCTTTTCCACACAATTCTGTCTTTTACTGGTTGGCCGGCTAGCCGGTCGATTCTGTGAAAATCTCACCGTGAAATCATAAGTGAAGCGAGCTTGAAGTGAGCAGTGTCAATAGTGTTAATCCCTAATGACAGCTCACTTCCCGCTCACTTCACCTAAGTTCTCACGGTGAGATTTTTACAGAATAGCACTGCAGTCCTTCCGGTAGGAGTCAAGCTCGTCCCGCCATTTTCACCTTAGCCTGCCGCGATGTCGTCGTATCGTACGTTTAATGAAATTCAAACGTTAATAAATAAAATGCCTAAGACGAAAATATTAAAGACACGCAGTTTGTTTAAATCAATTGTACATTGATTATGTATTATTACAATGTTAGTATTTGTGCTAAGAAATAAATGAAAAATATTGATTTCTACTAATCTGCATTCTAAAAAAAATACATTAAATCAATTGACCTGTATTACATAAAGTGCAACACAATTTCTCAGTTGCACTAAGACGGAAGTGTTACGCAACTAACAACCTTATAACTCCACTTTACTCGAAGAAAGCTTAGATTTATTATCATTGCAATAGATTTGCATTATTTATCTTAATAACAGATATAATTAGAGCTATGATAAATATTGCGTGACGGCTTGCATGAATAATTATTGGTTATTGCAGCTTTCCGTAATAATATGTTACATATTGATAGCTGTTAAGTGGTATTGGATAAGTTGAGTAGTAATTGGTACACCATAGAAATCATAAATAAAAACGGTTTTCAAAGAATGTATTTTAGGCGGATCACGCACTAACGCGGGTAACGCACTCCCGCGCGTGATATTTTTCATACAAATTCAATAACAGCTTTGGGGAATTTGCCTCCGTGCCGCGCCCCGTCACTGGGGCGTTGTAGTGTGTGATCTGCTTAAATGGCAATTATTTTTTAAAATGTCATAAAGACAAAAGAGAAAAATGAAATGGAAAAATAAGTGAAATATGTTTTATTTTTTTACGTTTTTCTACAACTTGGCAGGTACATTTATATGAAGGTGATCAACATACATATGTATTCTGAGTGCACTTTTAAAGCACCAACAGTAGCTTTTTAACTTCTAAAACTTTACAAGCTTGTGCAAGAAAAATGTAGCCAAGATTTACACAAAACGTTTATTGGATTTATGTATACTATACCTATTTATGATGCCTCATCTAAATTCATCTCCCTACAAGATAAATAATGAAGAAACAATTTAAAATTCAAAAGATTTCATCAAATGGTAATTAACACTTAGCGGCTACCTATCCAACGCCACTGCATGTAAAGGGATAAAATAAATTATACACATAGGTGTAAAAGCAAACTACCGCTTCCGCTGGGCTAATTTATATTATGTTTAGAATACTTTAGATCCTGGCAGTTTAGGGTTGAGATGTCTTCTGGCAAAAATATGTTTCCTCGTCCCATCCATAGCCATTATTCCAATAACGGTGACAGTCATTTCAGATAGGTACAGATGCCAGCACAACAAGCTACCCGAAACTGTCAATTTTTCCCAATCAACTTTGAACCTTATGCTTTAGCGTTAAAGTTGAAAATCTATTAAAGAAATTTGACATCAACACTTTTATGTGATACGTTTTAAATTGTGGACTTGATCCCGTCATCTTGACGCTCACGAAATCTGGTAGGAGCTCCTTTGCATGATTTGAACTGTAATACCGAAACGGCTATAGGTCAAGTTATACATCAAGAACGCTGTCGGGTTTTCATTTTTGAATATGCGAAGCTGTTTAAGTGTATACAAAATAGTATAAATTATAATACATTATTGTTAGCAGTAACCCTACCAACATTAGCAATCATTGAGAGTAGTTACATTACTATGACGGTCATAAAATTAGGCACTTCCTCAGCACTTGCTACTGGTATCGCAGCTACAATTATATATTGGAACGTAGCGATTATATGCTGGTACAAACATATACTTAAATAATAGATAAGTACTTTATAAGAGGAAGTTGCAGATAGTATTTGAAAATTTTGACAATAGGTTTGTAACCCTTTCCAACCGAGTTGAAGTGATCGTGAGTTTCGACTTTACAAAATTCTGAGCACGATCGAGCGACTAGCAAATTATTCCTAAACCTCACGTATGTGAGGGTCTGACTGCTGAAGACCAGCTTGCATGAGATTTTTTTCAATATTTTTCCCAGAACCTCTGAACACTTTAAAAGGATTAATAAGTTTTTACTGATCTATGCGAGTTTTTTTATTCCCGGTTGCAAAGGGTTATGGTGTCTCAGTAAACTACTTTACTTAAATCAGATAAAAACATTTCACTTCACATAAACCTACATGCACTTATGAAACGTCAGAAGCTATGTGCACGGTTCCAATTGATCGTTTTCTATGAAGAAGGGCCGGCAAGAAACTCCACGGTAACTCCTTTAAAAACAATTAGCTTTTACAATGTTTTCGAGTTACACTGTTAATAGGTATGGCAGGACAGTGTAGGTCTGTCAACAAAGACCAGCCGGTCAATTCTGTAAAAATCTCACCGTGAAATCATAAGTTAGCACTTAATAGTGTCAATCCCTACCATTAGGGAATGTCAGAGCTCACTTCCCGCTTACTTAAAGACAACCTTTGGATGGGTTTAGAGAGAAAGGAGATCCAAGTAGTCTTTGGTATACCATTTACATTCATACAATAAATACATACATAAACTTATCTAAATGATTTAATTTATTCCTATACTTAACTGGGCTTAACGTTCGTAAGATCGACCTACCCCCAAACTCAAACTTATTTCAATTATTCATCACTCAACATTTATTTCAATTACACCTTTTACAGGCACTTTTGAATTTTCAAAGGGGTCAGTCCGACGGAAAGAAGAATCTAGTTGCCCATTCCAAAGCGTAGTAAGTTCTTATGGAGAAGAACGGACATGAAGGATGCGAGCTTTAAGGTGATTGACATCTTCAAGGACCAATTCTATAGTGTTCTCATTATCACCAGAAGGGTTAATTCTAAAAGGATTTTTCAATGTCTCTTTACGCTCCTGGATTGAACTCAAAATCATCGAGGTTACTAGAAGTCTACGAATCTTTGTACTCTGATGACGCATTCGCTGAGCGAACTGTTAGAACTGAAGAGGTGCTACTATCAAAGGTCTCTTCTTTCTTTTTTTGTTTATTGTTTTTGTTTTTAGCCACTGTTGTATATACAAAAATGGCTAAAAACCGTCGAAGACATGACAAAGAAGTAGAATTACTAGTTTTAGCTTGTCATCCCTCTTTCATGCTAAGATTCAACAGCCGATAAGAGAAAAATATACGTCTGTCTTCACAATCCTTTTCAACCCCGTCGCCTGAGTTGGAAATTCCTTCTTCATACATAATTCCATAAAGCCAATCATTATTCAACCCTGTCTCTTCCACATGCAAACATGGCAGATCCGCGCAGATCATCGCGCCAACATATTCCATAGACGGCGACTTCTAAGCCAGGCTAATAAGACACTCACGCGCAGGCCGGAAGGCGTCCGTCCCCGTCTGATGAATATCTGCCATCCTGCGCGCTTGAGACGTGCCTCCGGTAGCGACATCTTGTCCCCCAACACTGAACTAATTTACTACCCATTCTCAAACCACAGCCGATAATGATACTAAAAATAGATTTTAATTAAAAATTGTTTTATCATGTATAAATACTTATGTTTCAATGAGTTAGATTTCCTTGAGTTTTTTTCGAAAGTATGCAGCTCTTTCCGCCGAATCGTGTTTTCCTTATGTGATTTAAATATTACTAATCAGATTTTAGAAAACTCTATGAATATTGATATCAAGTGTCAATCTCGCGATCGTAAAAATATCAAGGCTCGATACACAGATACTAATTTACAAAAGACATGTAGATACATATTCATATTCCAGTAATGAATGACAAAAATTATTTATTTTACGCTAATATTTAATTAAATAACCATTTAACAAATCTAATTAAGTTCGGCTACAGAAGTAATAAAACATTTCTTTTTAATCTCACTATCAATCAAAAACTAATTCTTGAATAACCTCCAAACCGACCAATCTCAAACCTAGACAATCGTGCAGCATCGCCAAAACATAATTAATTACAAACAAAAACTGCGGTGCGCAAGCGCAGGGGGCGTCGCTGGGCTGCGCGGGGGCAGGGCAACGCACCTGCGGTAGCTCCCTACCAAACGCGCACTAAAAATACGTTATTAACACAACTACTTTTATTTTTATATGCGATAGCCGCGAGCTAAAGGTTACCCAGAGGCGGACTGAAGACGAATTCCGATTTCGAATTTTGAATCTGGAATTTGTGTTCCACCTTTGAAGTTAATTTTAGTCTTTGACTGATGGTCTGCGACTGTGTTTTCGCTTCACATTTGTACTGTAGTTGTGTGTGTCGTATTACTGTTTTTGTTTTTTGTTTTTAGGCTATTTTTCAATCTATCCGTCCAAGACTCAATGAATTTTGAAAGAAAAACTGTCTCCTGCACGCAGCGTATGTCTTTTTCACGAAAAACGAATTTAAGGTGGCCAAAACACATAATTTTTTTTTTTAATTTACGTCTATTCTTGATCAATTTTTTCCCGTATGCAATTAATTGATTTGATCTCGAATGACCTGTGGATGTTTTTCTAATTTAAAATCCAGTTTATACAATTTGATTATAAAGTTAATGAACTGTGCAACTAACCTTATGCAGTGACGTATATCATAGAAATGTAAAATAAATATTTAAAAGAAAAAAAATATATTAGCATATCGATTAATTCATAACATGACTAAAAATTGGATCGTTTTTGATTATACAACGTGTCCCAGAAATCAACGTCAAGCCGAAAACGGGCAATAGGCCAAGTCGTGACAGCTATTAGAAAAATATAAAAAAAAATCTTGGTCATGTACTTTTCGAATTATAAGCATTCAAAAATAAATCTCAAAAAGTGACACCCTGTGATGGTTTTTCAAGTCCTGTGACTACATTATTAACATTTCGGTAGTTTTTTTCTCTGTGATGTAACCATGAATAACCCTTCTGTAAATTACAGTTAAAAGTAAAACGTAACTGCCTCAGTTCTAAATTAAATGTTAGATTTTTGCCCAATATTGAATTCAAAATAATGACATCACCCAACTTTAACCGACTGTACTGAAAAAAAAATCTACTACACTATTTTGGCAAGTAACTTTAAAAGATGGCGCGTTTAGTCAGGATTCCAAAATGGTATAACACATACTAATTGCTACTTCTTAATTGAGAAAAAACATTTTTTTTTTATGAAGCCGTATTTCATAAAAGTTCGATTGAGACGAAGAGTGACGTTATTTTGACTAGTGTGAGCGAGAAAGATTCATTTTAGCTAATGTGAGGTGACGCTACTTTGACAAGTGGGAGCGAGATAGATAGTGACGCTACTTTTATCTAACTAAGAGGGAGACGGATTGACACATCATTTCATATGTGTGAGTGAAACAGATAGAGACGCTACTCTGGCTAAACAGGGATGCGTCGGCAAATTGTGCAATACTGCAGTACGTTACGCTCTTTCGTTGACTGCACATCTTTTTGTATTCGTATTGACTTCGTACTTACAACTGTGGCTTTGTTTATTGGACTTGATTTGCATTGTAATTTGGATTTATCTGCACCGTTTCTGACAACCCCGGACTTGTTTTAATCGCAACCCCGTGTTTGTGTAGTGTTTTATCATGCCATCTCGATACACCGCACAGGAATACGCCAACATGCATCTCATTTATGGAGAATGCCTATGCAACGCCAATGCCGCAGCAAGAGTGTATCGTGAGAGATACCCGAATGCTGAGCGTCATCCCGATCATCGAGTATTTATTAATGTGCATCGGTCATTATCAGAGGGTCGATTTCCTAGCCAAATGGTTAGCGAGGGAAGACCCGTTATGCCCTACGAAGCCGAAGTCTTGCAAGCAGTTGAAGAAGACAGAAGTATCTCAGTACGTGGAATTGAACAGAGCATAGGAGTCCCCAAAAGTACTGCACATCGTATTTTAAAAAAGAACGAGTTTCACCCATACCATGTACGACGAGTACAAAGTCTGCTACCCCGAGACTACCCAGAGAGAGTACGATTTTGTCGAACGATGTTGCAGAGGCACCGAGAGGACCCGCGATTCTTTGAAAAAATTCTATGGTCCGATGAATCAACATTTAAAAAGGACGGTTACATGAACCTCCACAATTTGCACGAATGGCACGTGGAAAATCCAAATTTGATGCGGGAAGATAGATCTCAGTACCAGTTTAAAGTAAATATGTGGACGGGAATTTTGAATGGTAAAGTTATTGGTCCAATCGAGCTGCCGGAGAATTTAAATGCCCAGGGTTATTTGAACTTCTTACAGAACCAATTACCAGAATTATTGGAAGAAGTGCCACTGAACATTTACGGCAGCATGTGGTATCAACAAGATGGCTGCCCAGCGCATTATGCTCTCACTGTACGAGAGTTTCTCAATCGAGAATACCCCGATAGGTGGATTGGGCGGGGTGGTACAATTTCGTGGCCTGCCCGTTCACCCGATTTAAACCCCATAGATTTTTTTTACTGGGGTACGATAAAGGATAAAGTGTACTCTAAACCAATTCAAGATTTAGACGAGCTGCGCCAAAGAATTGCAGAAGCCGCTGAATACATCAACTCAAGAAGATACGCCCGTCTTATTACGCGATCATTTTTAAAGAGATGTAGAACTTGCATTGCAGCTGAAGGAAAACAGTTTGAACATTTGTTATAAAACTTCGTAAATCTGATTTAATAAAAATTATAATAAAAGAAATCCAACGACTGAATTTTATTTCAAATGCACCTAAAACCAACAATGTACTTTTTTTCCTCAATTAAGAAGTAGCAATTAGTATGTGTTATACCATTTTGGAATCCTGACTAAACGCGCCATCTTTTAAAGTTACTTGCCAAAATAGTGTAGTAGATTTTTTTTTCAGTACAGTCGGTTAAAGTTGGGTGATGTCATTATTTTGAATTCAATATTGGGCAAAAATCTAACATTTAATTTAAAACTGAGGCAGTTACGTTTTAACTTTTAACTGTAATTTACAGAAGGGTTATTCATGGTTAGATCACAGAGAAAAAAACTACCGAAATGTTAATAATGTAGTCACAGGACTTGAAAAATCATCACAGGGTGTCACTTTTTGAGATTTATTTTTGAATGCTTATAATTCGAAAAGTACATGACCAAGATTTTTTTTTATATTTTTCTAATAGCTGTCACGACTTGGCCTATTGCCCGTTTTCGGCTTGACGTTGATTTCTGGGACACGTTGTATATAGGTATCATCAAATAAGTTAAAATAATTAATATTATTTTTCTATGTGGTGATTTTTCCAATAACACTAACTGATTTTGAATGCTTTTAGTGCTATAAAGTATGTAAATCAAACTAAAAAGCTTTATGTTTAAATTAAAATAATTTTGATAAGATTAATTCTGATATGATTATAAATTTTATCAAGGTGATGTGATTTCAATAGCATTTTTAATTACATACGAGACATAAACAGGTTAACTTCAAAAAAAAATCTACAATGAAAAAATTCCGCCAGTAAAGTTTTCCAACTTTTAAACAGGAGCCAAAATATGATGTAGCCCAGTAGCAGTTGACTTTTAGACATCTGTCAGTTACTACTGCAAATTATGGGAGAATCACTTCACTTCCTGACTAACTTTAATAAGAGATTTCGAATCGCAAGCCTCACAAACTGACTTAATTATAGGTGTTAATGAAACAACGACATTATATTTAAAAAAATATTTAATTTTATAATCATGAAGAAAATCAAGCCAACCGCTCTAGTCCGTGCCTGGCTGACATCTTTCGGCATCTGGCCGGTCGGAGGCTGCGATCTCGAGATAGCTCGGGTCACTGTCCCCTCACTCACACTACCCCGACTCACACACAAACACACACACACACCCTGTCACACAGCCTCTGGAAACTGGAGCGGTTGTGTTTTGTAACATTCGTAATTACACTTCATTGAACAGTGCCGGTGGAAATGGATACCTCATTCGTGAGGTGTGGCATGTAGATTCATGTGAGGTCTGTATTCTGAGGGCGATAAGTGACGGAATGGTCGGAATTTTATGACGACTCTGAATTGAGAGTCTGTGGAGTTGGTCCGTTTGATGCATTTGAAATTGGAATATTTCATTGAGTGTGTCTATCATTCAAATATCGAAGCCCGGATTAGGTTTGAATAAGTCGTTCCATTCAATCAAAAAACTAGTAAGTGGAGCCAGTTCGATATTAGTCGTTCATTAATTGAATGAATTTTCTGCTTTGTTCACAGTTCGATCATGCGTGTAACCTTAGGTTATACTAGAAATTACTGATACTAGATAATACTTAGGTTATACCGTAAATACTGCATTATAGTAAATATGAATCACAAAACAGATCAGTGAACATCGGTTGCTTAAAGAACAGATCGGTATATAAGTAGCATTTCTTACCAACTTTTAAAAACAAAATTTGGAAAAACCTTCTTAAAAAAAATGTTTGTGTTAACTCTTTTTTTTTAAACACTTTCGTACTAGCAAACAACATAATTGTGCCATATTTGTCTCATCCACACACGTGTTTTTATGTTTATCCTCAACAAACAATTCTGACGCAGTTGTTACGTGTTGCGTGCTCTAGTTACATATTAATAACAAAGATATGGCACCTTCATTTCTGTTAGGCAAGTCCTTCAGTGCGATTTTTCCGAATGATGAAAAAACCACAATACTCCATATCCTTAGTCATCTCCATCGAATCAACACATTTATGCTCAGTGCTAAACTTGGACCATGAATAATAGAAAAAAGCTGGTCATTGGACTTTTCAAAAAGGATATTGCCTAAATCTTATTAGCAATCGGCAGGATTCTGCAGAACTTCTTCATTTCCTAGTCATATCATTTGGTACCTTGTTCGACCCCTCATCATCTGCCTAGCCTTTTCCCAACTAGGTTGGGGTCGGCATCCAGTCTAACCAGTTGCAGCTGAATACCAGTATTTTACATGGAGCGACTGCCTATCTGACGTCCACAAACCAGTTACTGGGTAATACGATACCCCTTGGTAAGAATGGTTGTCAGACTTTCGGGCTTCTGACTACCCGTAACGACTGTCAAAGATCCACAAATGACAGTTGGGACCAACGGCTTAACGTGCTTTCCGAGGCACGGAGGGGTCTCGGTATGTAAAGATGGTCACCCATACACAGACCAACCACGCCAAGCGTAGCTTAACCTGATCGATCGACCTGTGCGGCTGTTATTATTTAGCCACGGGCCCCTCGGTACCTTGTTCGACCCCTAGGAACAAGAAATTCATCTAAGCAGGGAACGGACAAAATATTTTTCTCGAGTTATTTCGACCCACAGCTAACCTTACAATTTTCTTTTTGTTTTTGTGTTTAAACAAACACTAACAATAGTTTTTAAGAACAATGTTACTAACAATTGGGCCTAGTTGTCATAAGTAAACAAAATATTGAATTTTTTTTTAAATTATATTGATATTGGTAATAATGAAAAAAGTGAAATGACTCTATTTTTACCAACTACGTCAATCAAACAAGTCAGTGTATCGCAGTCCACCGCAAGACAAGGGCATCTCCCAAGCGCCAAAACATTCTGCTCTCCGCCTTCCGCGTCCAGCCTGCCTCAGCCACCTTTCAACGTGTCTCGTCCCAACCCTACTTCGATCATTTGGTACATGCCCGAAAATAAAAACCTTTCCGTGCAGAGAGCACAGATACGTAATAAATACAGTAATTACCATACGAAACGGGGCTTTTAACAAAATCTCACACTCCACCCACATAATGAAAGTTCAGATATAATATGTATATTTAATCAAATTGACTGAACGCCTTAATTAAGCCCGCGTTGTTTGACACTCCACTTTATCGGCTAGTGACGCGCCACAACCTCGATACCGGTACCAATACCGAATACCAATTACCTCGGCAATAAACATCGGAACCGTAAAGTTGTCCGTCGCTTCGTTGATAAAGATATTAGTATGTGTAATTATTATCTGGATGTTCATACATATTGAGATATTACGGAGATGTGAACTAGGTTGTTTAAGAGTAATAAACATGTTTTAATACAGTGCGATTCGAAGTCAGAAAGAAATAAGTGCATTCGTGTCGCACAGTCGTCAGTAATTATGCAATCAATAAGAATCTTATTTTTCTACTTTCATCATCTGCCTAGCCTTTTCCCAACGATGTAGGGATCGGCTTCCAGTCTACCTATCTGACCTCCACAACCCAGTTACTGGGTAATACGATACCCCTTGGTAAGACTGGTTGTCAGACTTTCGGGCTTCTGACTGTCAAAGATCCCCGAATGACACCCGGAACCAACGGCTTAACGTGCTTTCCAAGGCACGGAGGGGTCTCGCTAAGTAAAGATGGTCACCCATCATATTTTTCTACTTTATTAAATAAAATCGCTACTACGCAATATAACATTGCGCAATCAGATCAACTCAAAAATTTTATTATTTTTTTCCCTCACTGAGTCATAGCTATTAAGAAGATCCTGGTCCAAACAACAAAGTATGCAAGCTAATTTATTTTAAATACATTCTTTATTCTTATCTCGATACATGTCCAGGTCTACGTACAGACGCCAGCACATCAAACTACGCGAAACTGATAAATTTTCCCAATCAATTTTGAACCTTATGCTTTAGCGATAAAGTTGAAAATGTATTAAAGAAATTTGGCAGAATGTAATAGCTTGATGTGCTGCCGTCTGTACATACATAATATTGTAACCGATAGTATGCTGTACTGAAATAAAAAACCTATTGACTATTGGCCACTGGCCATTGCTCGTAGGCATAACTTGTAAAAACGATGTTATGACTAACACCGTAATGTGACCATATTAATAAACAAAACTTGAACTAGAAACAATTTCTTTAAGTAATTAATAAAATATTGAACAGCAAATATTTAACATTTGCAGCCGAGAAAGGCCGTCTTCAAAACACGGAGACAACTGTCACGTTTTTTTTTTTTATTATTTTGCAATAGTTTATTTATTAAGTGCAAGGTCATAGAAAGGCTGTGTGAGAGAGTCCAATTTCTGAAACAAATTATGTAAGAGAGCAAATTGACCTGAACTTACATCTCTTAGAACCAAAATTTTCTGTTGAGAAAATCCTATGATACGTTATTCTTTTTCCCATATTGTTGCAGTTTCAACCGGGCCAAGATTAAACTTAATTTCCCTCTTATCGATCCTAAATAGACTTCAAAATGATTAATTCAAAATTAAAAGTCATCAAAAATGTCTCCTAATAAACCTCAAACGTACGACACCTACTCTTAAAACTTATCTCCTCTTTTTGCTATCCCCGCGACACGGGCGAGGTCGACAGACATAACTCAATAACAGGTGATAAAAACCACCGCCACACTTCCGTGCCTGTCAGCGGATTTGATCCAATTTTAATGAAAAACAATCATTTACATAATTAAATGCGTCCTACACCAACAATTTATCTTTTATGATACTCGTATATCATTCAGATGACGTCAAATGACAATTGGTCTAAGATAACCACCGATTGCGTCCCACTTAACGCACGACGCCTTCGCCGAGGCCGAGGCGAAGATGGTGAGACGAGCTTGAGTCCTACACGGAGAGAAAAATCTTAGAAAAATTACTGTGCTGTCTCATAATCTGAGTGCGTTTGAGTGGTAATGGAAAAATTACCCTGCTAGCACAGTAAAAATTATTATGCTGTACAGTAAAGTTTATTGGACAAATAGTGAATTTTTCCCAATCTCACTCAGAAACTTTTCTGTAGGTCACTTGCACTCACTTTACAATGACGAGCACATAATTTTTCTAAGAATTTTCACTCCGTGTACCGCAAAGACTGGCCGGCACTCGGTAAAAAAAGAATTGTGTAGGAAAAGTAGAGGGAGGCTTTTTCCCTGCAGTGTGACAATACAGCCTGTATTGTCACACAGCAGGGCAAAAGATAGATATATATATTTTTGAGTATAAGCTCTAGTAATCGGACACTAATGCTGGCATAGTGCACAAATAGACAAAATTCTTCTCCAGTATAAAGCTACGTATTTATATGAGGCAGCCTCGAGTGGAAACGTTGCCCCAATCTGAGGCACGCTGCGACATAAGACCAATATCGTTGCCTCAGGACGAGACATATTTTGACGATTTATAGCTCGAATGATTCCATTCAATGAGCTTGGTATCCACTAGATATAGAATACACGCGATGCGTATCGATATCTAAACACGATAAAATAAAAAAAATAACACAACTCATACCTCAAGTAACAACACTAACAGTGGTCGTTGACCACACAAAACAACATCAAATTAATTTATTTTTAGTTTTATCCTTTACATATCGATACCCATCGCGTCTGTGGAGTTAAGCTAGCCAATTTAAAATAACCTTGTATAGGCAAGGAGGTAACTGACGAAATTGCTTATGCTTGTAGACTTAAACTCGTAGAGCAACTATGTACTCTATCCACAATTAATAAGCCAAAGCCGGCCTAATATTTCACTCTCAAACAGCTATGCCCAATGGCTACGAGCATTGTCAATTCTTCTAAGGCAGCACTAAGTCTGACCACCTGTGGTTTTGGCCCATAACATATACATCCCGGTCCGTTTTAGTATAACATAAGGCTTACTGGATTGGCCGTTAAACCAGAAATTGCTGTAGGCATCATAACATAAACCGCACTTGAAGGGGGATTTGAGTTTATATTCGTAGCTTGACAGTTGTTAGATGCAGTTCGTGACATTTAAAATAAGAGACTAATTATATATATCATAACATCGCTCCTGTATTCCTTGAGGGGTTATACAGAGGTGCACATAGTACACACACATTTGAATAATATAAAATACATAGTGAGAAACGAGGATTAACTGGAATTGGAACTGGATGAGAGATAAGAATTAAAACAAATGAATGACGCATACAGAGTGAAGAAAACAGTAAACTCATTTGATTTTTACCGCACACCTGAACTATCAAACTGCATTCATGATGAAATAAATTATACCAGTAATAACAATATTCGAACTTTAAGCTCACAAAATAGACCAGTAGCAGCACGACTTGAGATTTATAACCCGTTCAGCACTGGACACTTGAAGCCGAAGGTCTTGTAAATATTCATCGGCCAAAATAAATAATAAGCAATGCTTCACAAAGGAAGAGATTTAATTAGAGCAAAACACACGCATGACATTCACTGGGTAATGCATTAATCACACGAACAGGTTTTAGAGCGACGACTATCCATCATAAAAAGTCGTAGGACACGAGTTTTGCAGCTGGGCAAAGGTTCCGTAGGTAGTTTGATTTTCTTTAATTTTCGAGGTCGCTTCACTGACGTCGTTCAGTTAAAAAAAATGTTAATTATACTGATATGCTTCTATCGTTATACCCATTATTAGTTTTGCTATGACTTTTTTTCTTGGATCTTTGGAATAATAAACATGTTTAGCCACAATAACCTATTTGTCGCAATGACCTGTTTGTCGAAGGACAGCAGCAGAAGCAGACGAGTCCAGGAGTGGAGACCGTGTATTGGTAAGCGTAGCATGAGACGCCCCCCAACTAGATGGACCGACGACCTTAAAGGAATGGCTGGGAGAGACTGTAGTCGGAAGGCGGAGGACAGGGTGTTGTGACCTAGCCTGGGAGAGGCCTATGTCCAGCAGTGGACTGCGCTAGACTCAATCAACTTAGCCTATCGCAGTCCACCGCTGGACATAGGCCTCTCCCAGACTGCGCCACAACACCCTGCCCTCCGCCTTCCCCATCCAGTCTACCCCAGCCACCTTTTTTATGTCGTCCGTCCATCTAGCTGGGGGGCGTCCCACACTACGCTTGCCGATACGCGGTCTCCACTCCAGGACTCGTCTGCTCCACCGGCCATCGGCCCTTCGACAGACATATGCGGCTGCGCTAGGCTGATTTGATTGAACTATGTAATACACACATATACTACGCCGTAAAATATCTCAATAAGTCTCATCTTACGCATACGAAGCTCGTTCTCTTAGAACACCTTATCAAAATTCAAGAGGCACGGAACATTAACTCGGTTAAACTGCCTGAGGTGGTTCGGTATTAAATAATGTAAAGTCCATAAAATCCGCTGGTTGACCACTAACCTGTCACTGCTTGCTCTCTGGCCACGGGCTGAGCATGCACGACATCTGAACAATTAATAAAACTAGGTCGCTAAAGTGTTCGGGGGCTTAAACTAATAACCTGCCACAGTCTGTTTTATTGGTGTCCTTAAACTCGATTTAGTATTCCTCCGGGGGTACAACGCAATACGATTATTCGATTTCCCCTGTCACGTGTCGGCTCAAAGTTTATCGAAAATATGCAAACTGTGTTTGGCTTAATAACGACATAAATATTGTTGTGTTGGTCTCGTAATAATGTGCATACCTAGCAGATACGCCATTTTGCCTATTAACTAAGTTACTAGATGCAGATGGAAAACAAAAAACATTAAGAGTTGTCTAGAGCAATTATTATTGTCAGAAAACATCAGAATTACACTTGGGCTGATTTTACTTTATCTTTCTTCCGTGGAATAAAATTACGTCTGACAGTTACAGTACAGAAATCTGCCAAAATATTCAAAATTTATTCTCAGGGTAAGATTATTCTATCTATTCTAGGTATAAAAGTATGGTGAAATACGCCCTAAGTAATTTTAAAGTACCTAAATAGAGAGCTTCTTGGAACCAGAGCAAAAAAGTACTAAAAATACTTGAACCAAATGTTGTGGGACCCCAATAACCCAGTTAGGACGGCACCGGCAGCCCACACCCACATATAATAATTAGACGTATGGCGGGCGGTAATGTCAAATGTCGAGTAAATGCCAACACATAAAAAGTCATCGGTCAGGCGTACACAAGGACCTACTTCCGTCACTGCTCTATGGCAGCTGTCTCTGACATCGTAACTACACTGTGACAATTCTCCACTTAGATTTATTACCGCGCAACTTTTTATGGGCATTTAAGTCGGTATGAATAACGCGAAACTATAGAATTTAATGTACTGTGTAATAAATTAAATGAGGTATGACATGATATGTCCTAAGTCCTAACCGTGTTTGGGAGTCATTTTTGTACACTAATTATGTTTGTGATTAAGTCCATAGTAGAATCAACATGATATTTTGTACGGCAATTATATGTAACTGATTTCTGTGGTTAATCGTTAGACATTGTTTGAGATAGCTGACGGTATTAGTCATCACAGTAAACGCGTGGAACACGACCCATCAATATCGTGACTGCAATAACAAAACATGCAAATTGCAATAAAATAATTAAGGCATAAGGAGCACTTAACGATTTTATTACGGCACAACAAAGTTGCCGGCACAATTCGCTACGGATTACACAACCGGGTGCATTCACTTGGGAACTCGTAAGAAACACGAAAATATAAATAACGAACATCAAACAACAATCAGATAAACGATTACGATCGGTATTACGGGGCAGGCTGATATAGTTTAATGGCATCAAATAAAGGACTATTACATGAGCGTTACGGCACGAGCGTGCGTTCACGGCGGCGTCCGAGCAGGAAGTGACACTGAGCGGTCCGTGCGTCGATTTCTCCTGCGCGCGCGCAAGCGATAAATAACCGCGGGTAGTTCTAATTCTGCGCTATATTTACGCGGCGGGCCGCGACAGGCGTGGGCGGGTAACACCGCAGAGTAAGCAAAACAGTTGCACTAAGATATCGTTTGCATACGACCTTCGGAGTGGAATCAATAAATCGCGTATTAGTAATTGAAAATCAATTGATTTGATTATAATATTTGATTGAAATAAATATTAATATCTATCCAACAACGATGAAGAATTAAATAGACATCGTCAAGGAGTAAAGTAATTACAGAAATATGCTGTCCTTCTATTTCTGTATCTTTCTTAAAAAATACTCCTAAACTAATCAGTCACCAGACGGACGGAGAGTCAGTTAAATGGACGGACGACCTAAAGAAAGTAGCTGGGGTGGTCTGGATGCAGAAGGCGGAGGACAGGGTGTTGTGGCGCAGTCTGGGAGAGGCCTATGTCCAGCAATGGACTGAGATAGGCTGAGTTGATTGTTGAATTCAGTCACTTTTGTTATTTCAAATATAGATATAGCAACAACCTTTCGATTTACAACAAAATGACGCAGAGTAACCTTCCATAATAAATATGCACATTCATAGAAAAAATACCACAAAAAATTTCATCTAAATAACCTACCCACACAATACGAGCCATTAAATTCTAATTGCAACGTCCATTGTACGCTAAAATGCATAGATAAGTTACAGACCAGAAATCATCGCTGCGACAACCGTGGAATTGATGAAATAAGTCCGCAATGCGCTCTCTGTGCGTACATTAATCTGTGCACCGTTCTTAAGACCTTTATCTAACGGACAGGACTCGCTATTGTAGAATCAAGTGCTAAATTATGATAGGACCAACTTGGATTTCACGGGAGAGATCATTTTCTGTTACTTTCCCCTCGCTCGGATAACGATCAAACTGATTATACGTATACTTCGATTTGAAATTCAAAATGTCTACGGTTTTAGTTAGGTGCAAATTATTGTGCTTCTCGTTACGAACTGGAGACTGGAGGGACCTGCTAAAATGCAGCAAGTTATGTAAGTGAGGGAAATGTTCGCAGAAATTGTAATCGTCACTTCGGTTTATTACGCTGGGTGCCTTTGGATCTCTTGGGGAGTTGGTTTTTGTGCTGTGGAGTGTACATTATACTATTGGTTTTTAGGTAACCAAACTTTAGTCTGCCTATACTCGTACAAGCCACAGAATAAACTCCTTTGATCGTCAAAACTGACTATCTCTACAACTTTTGTTGAGTCCATATAATTATTATTTTAAGGTTTGATTCATTTGTAGGTAAATACACCTAACATAACATAACATTCATAAGAAACTTCCTTTCAGAAGGGGCAACGAGAATAAATTGTATTTTTTTTTTATATACAACGTGTAACGTTAAATGCGCAAAACCTCAGACACCCCAACTGATTTTTAATTTAATTGACCTATTTCAAAGAGAAAATAAGTCATTAAAAAAATTGTAAAGGTTTTATGTGCTGTTTTAGTTTTATTGGCCATTCTGATCGTTTCTTGCGTCTGCGACGACGCTTTATCGAGTCGAAGAGTCGTCACTGGGCCGCTGCACCGCGCTGACATTGGCTTGCTTGACCTATTAATAAATAGACACGGCAACGTTTTTAATGAAGATTTTTTGAAAAATGTGACCCTTATTAAAAAGTGGTTCAATTAATTCTGCTCGTTATTCTGATCAAACTATTTTCAGGTTAAATATTGACGTTCCAAAGTGCCTTTTATGTGCCTATTTCAAATAAATGATTTGATTTTGACAATCACGGGTGTATTTCCCGTGGAATTCATTCATGTAGCATTTATTTAACGTAATTTCATGTAAACAAATATATATCACTGCTCTTTTTCCCTAAGATTCCCGTTTCCAACTCTCCAACATTCTCATCTGAAGTGCTATTCTGTAAAAACTGTGAGAACTTAGGTGAAGTGAGCTGGAAATGAGCTCTCATTGGGGGTTAACACTATTGACACTGCTCACTTCAAGCTCACTTCAATTATGATTTCACGGTGAGATTTTTACAGCATCGATCGGCTGTACCGCCTCTACTCATCTGAGGGCCAATTCTCGTAATTAAAAACGTACAAAATCGAATCGCGATCTCATCTCAGCGACAATCAATGTCAAAAACATGTCAAAAATTTTGGGAGACTAGGTATTTTACAGATCGAGACTGAGAATAGACTGTGAACGTTCTTAAAAAAAATACAAGAATTCCCCCTCTGCTCTCCAAAACTCAGCCCCCACTGACCCGTCGCTAGAGCTGCCCCATTGATCAGCCCTAGTGCTGCGCCCGTAAATCCAAGGTGTTATCGATGTGTTACTACTATCTGTTCTTGTTATCACGTCGATACTTAGCGATACAAATCATGGCTACTGTTCGACATTGTACAATACTCTGGATTGTTTGTGCCAGTTGCCAATAGACGTAGATTTATAACCAGCAGGTGATATTGTTGGGCCAAAGGCGATTCGTGCACTGATACCTTGTTACTTTATTAGTTTGACTAGGTTTACCAGAGCTTAATACTGGAAATTGGGGACTTATACTCGTAATACATACACCATACATAGGTAAACTCACTACTTTTTCCCAGGGGGTAGGCAGAAACTACAGAACACCTCACACTACTTTCCTTACGGATACTGTTGTTCAAAAAAATATTACATGATTGACAATTTTCTTACATAGGTAGGACAACCAATACAAAACCAAGCCAATACTGGTACTCAGCTGCATCCTGTTAGACTGGAAGCCGACCCCAACATAGTTGGGAAAAAGCTAGGCTAGATTATGAGGTAGGAAAAATCATTTTTGGTAAACTATGCATATTGATCGAATTTTTCCATATCGAGCAGTTCGGCGATATGACTATAGCGATAAAATCAGTGATATTTGACGCCCGAGGCAAGAAATTAATGTATCGTATACCAACAAGAAAACTCGAATTTTTTACCTTTTAAAACATTCAATCAATGAACTCAGCCTATGGCAGCCCACTTCTGGACATACAACATAATTGAAATACACAATCATTACATCAAAACATCATTTGTCAAACTAATATTTTTGTAATCATGTTAATTGGTAAAACAACGCAAAGCATAAATAAGGTTTTACAAAATGCATTGCTTGATAATTACTTACTTAATTTATTTGTGAAATTTTTCTAAGTCTCGGTCCAAGAGCGAGCGAAGCGAGCTCGGAACTTGGGGCACCCCGACTCGGACAGATTAGGTTTGAAGGGGGTTCAAGTGAGGGAGCAAAGCTAGCGAACGAACCCGCGTCATCTTCTTTGTGCTAGGTTCCTTTAAACCCTGTAGACAGAAATAGGGGCCCCGCGTAACGGGGCTCCGTCGACTATGTCTTATTATTTTATTGCTTGTAAACCAACTTGTTTTTACTCCGCCCCTTAAGACGACCCCCTGACTCCTACTTTATATTTATATTACTGAAACTTACTTTATATACATATTACTTATATGGCAGTGTAATAAAATGAAATACTTACGGCAACAGGTGGGTACTTCAATAAATTTTATTAAGTAACCATTTATATACCGTCATTTTGTAAAATCGCAAATTTGACAAACGAAGTACTTGTTCAAATGAATATGTTTGGAATGATATTTTAACATTTGGAAAATTGCTAAAGTAAAACATTTGCGAAATCTGTATTTTGTCAAATGATACGGTCTACAAAGTAATGTTTGCGAAATGAGATATTTGTGAAATTATTAGTTTTTATAAAGTTATTTTTAAAATTATCATTTGTCATTTGTTTTTTGTCAAACATTATTGACCCTGTCCATCCATCTAGCTGGGGGGGGGGGGGGGGGGTCCCACACTACGCTTGCCGATACGCGGTCTCCACTCCAGGACTCGTCTGCTCCACCGGCCATCGGTCCTTTGATAAACATGGCCAGCCCACTGCTACTTCAGTTTGCTTACTCTGCAAGCTTTGTCCGTACCTCCGGTTATTTTCCGGATAATTTAATTCCTGATTTTATCTTTCAAAGAGACTCTAAGCATAGCTCGCTCCATAGTGCTCTGGGCGACCTTGAATTTGTGGACCAGCCCGACCGTCAGTGTCCACGTTTCGGTACATACCATACCATACCATATCATAACGGGCAGGACGCACTAGTTGATGACCTTAGTCTTCAAACACTGCGGGATTGGCGACGAGAAGACTTGATGAAGTTTTCAAATGCTGCCCAACAAAACTGGATCCTTCTGTCGGCTTCTTTCTCAAAGTTATGTCTACCGAGCTGGATTACTTGTTCTAGGTAGACATAATCCTTCACAATTCCGTGAAGCGACCCTTAGATGTGGACTCGACACGGCAACACGTGCGAATCATGACTTTTCTCTTGTCCAAAATTTAAAACAGTTTAACTTCCTAATCAAATTACACTAGATGACAAAATAAATTGTCTACGGTACATTAATTAATTTCATGTAGGTACCCAGTAAAAAGGCTCCTTCCGCGTTCCAAGCTATTTTCGCGTAAAATTTTATTGTTAAACATATTACTCTGGGGTCGGGTGTGCAAAGTTCTAGGTCAGGATCGAAGATCACATGTTACCTAAGTAATGTGCTGACCGGAGGCTCTGCACCTTGTGCGAAGTGCGCGTAGGCGGGGCATACTATATCCGTGGCCGCCAGTGTACGGGACTTGGTTGTAGTAAATAATGCTGTAGCGAAGATCGGGAAAATTAATTTTCTTTAATTTACGTGGGCGGCAGTGTAGCGCATATAATATTTGAAACTTAATTGAATTTATCTCTTACTCTGACACACAGTCTTGTGTTTGGTAGCTATGTAATAACAGCCGCATGGGTCGATCGATAAAAAGTTTTCAAACGCTTAGGAGTTTATTTATAAACGTTACTTTGAGTTAAGAGACGTTTAAACGTAAAAAATATATGGTTAAACAGTCAGTAATCAGTACTTCACTTTAAGCAACGTTTATGAATGAAGGGGTGAATAGACAGTTTAATACAGAACCTATTTTGTTTTTCCCACGTCCAACCCTTTCACTTCAAGCAATTTTATTATAAGTTCAAACGTTGTTAGTCCCAAAGCTATATAAAGTAGTAACGTACAAGTGCCTGGGTGCTAGTTGCCAGCCATAGTTTATACGGCCTTATATTTATTCGCAAATTATACTTGTTAGGGATAAATAGGAAATAATAGAATGTTGTTGTTTTGCAGTTTATGTAGTGTGAAACGAGCTGTAATTGAATGAATGTTTTATACGATCCTGTGGTTTTATTGCGCTTGTCTATAGTACGGCCGTGTCGAGAGAATGCGCTCCAGACACCTGTCAGTGTGACAGTTCTAGTAACTAAAGGCCAATCCCCATAACTAAAAACGTTCAAAATCTAGGCGCATAATCTCATATCAGCGTCAATTAATGTCAAAAAATGTCAAAAATGTTCCCTACGTTTAGATATAAACTGAGCATCGGTTGTGTAGTAATGTTTTTGAACGTAGTTTAAAACTATAAAAAGGATTGGATAACAAGGGTTTTTATCCAATTTTAACTAGTTTTTACTGTCAAACAATGATAATATCTATTGCATTTGCCATTTTTTATTGTCTTAATCTCTTCTATTCTATACTTAACACATTGAACGCCGTGGTGGTCACCGGTGACCACCACTGACCACCACTGAACTTTCCATATGGGCTGACGCTGATTCGCGATTTCGGCAAATTTTACACGTTATATTTTATTGGCTCATGCGGTTCAAAATAGTCAAAAACCCCACTATAAATAATAATTTCTTATTACTATTCAAAGAATTACTTAACTAAAATAATTGCTGTCGCTCACCGGTGACCACCATGGCGTTCAATGTGTTAATAATATAGTAACGAAGTCGAAACTGTACAGACGCCAGCACATCAAGCTACCCGAAACTGTCAAATTCTCCCAATCATCTTTGAACCTATTGCTTTAGTAATAAAGTTAAAAATCTATTAAAGAAATTTGACAGATTTTAGTAGCTTGATGTTCTGGCGTCTGTACAATGAATATAATTGAAAAAAAAAAAAGAAGCATTTGCTGCAAGGTGTGGCAACTAGTCCGAATACCGAAATACCGAAAATATAGTTTTTAGAATGTTTGTTCAGTAGTATGTTTGTTTGGATGTATGTTCCGGATTGGCGCAAAAATGGCTGAACGGATTTGGATGAAATTTGGCAAACAGATAGTTTATAACCTGGATTAACACATGGGGTGCTTTGAATCTTGGTAGTACGCTCCCGTGAGAAATTTCCGATATTCACGCAGGCGAATCCGCAGGTGAAAGCTAGTTCTAATTAAAACATAAAATCCTTGAAGTTCAAAAGTGAAACCTTTCAACGTCTTTTAACTGAACATTAACATAATTCGAAGTATAGATGCTTAAACAATTCAAAATATCAGTTTCGAATATCTATACAGTATAATTGAATTATTGATTTAGATATTTATCGATTCGGAACAATGGACATAATCGAATAACTTTATCGATTCGAGACCTCACCAGACTTGACTTAATAATCGACTATTTGGTTCTATGAAGGACGTGACAACTGGCCGTTTAGAATACTTTTGTTTGGCAGTCGAATAAAAAACAATGCAAATGATATGGTAGTTTATTGGTAGATATGAATGGCTTTATTGTGTCGAAATATGATTGCTTTTGTGAATAATAGGAACTCATATTTTATGCATAATGTGGGAGGTGATTTCGTCTGATTGTTGGCAAAAAATAACCTCTTGTGTGACATAAAAGGGCAGAAGTACTGCCCAATGGACAATCGACGCAAACATTCCCCAAAACATATTCGTTCGAATAAGATCACTCACTTATACATAGTATAATAAATAATATGTGCCCTGTCTGGAGGCCTTTATGTATTTATTAAGGAATCCACAGTCCGGTTAAGAGCGTTACTCCAGAGCGGCGCGCTGAGCAGTGGCGTGAATCTGCGCCGATTATATAGCAATACTAAATAATTCATAGTAAAATAAACATATAAGTTATTAAAAAATATTTAAACCATGTTGTAGAACATAAATGTCTTAATTTACTAGGGCTAAAAGAAAATATAAATATTTCAGATTTCATCCTAAACTAACAAGTTTAATATCTCGAAAAGTGGCTACAATTGACACTTTTGAATATACTTTTCTTGAATGAAAACTTACAGTAATCGTGTTTTTTTTTCAGCCATGCACTAATAAATGTTATTATTTTTTATAAAGTAATGTTGTTATAAGTTTGTCGTATATGTTTTTACTAATATCTCGCATCTGCTTAGACCGTCGATCGCTAGTTTAAAAAAAGGCTTGCATAAAAACGGTTCTGATGAGAAAACTATACGAAAAATTGAAAATGTTTTTCAGCCATGCACTAGATTATAAAATTGCCAATAATATGACGTCAATATCTCATCTATAAATTAAACACATTATGGTTTTATTGTCCGTCGGAAATCTTGAATCTCCAACATGGCTCTAACGGATGAACCCTCTTAAGCTGCCGACAACCTCCTAGGTCGAATAACGAGATACACAAAAAAAAAGTATTTTACAAAGTCACTCTTCGTGTCTTTCTGTGTGACCGCTCAGATCTTCTAAACCGCAAAAGGAGTTTTGATGTGGTTTTCCCCATCAACAGGAGCATTTATTTCGGAAAGTTTATGTGAGTGATACATTAACATTAAACTAATATAAAAAACAGAAATCTCGTTGTTTTTAATAATATTGCTTGTAATAGTATTATCTAAGACAGTGTATACGGTTCAAAATCATGTGCTGAATTTATGGTTTACAGATTGCGTGTCAATGTGCCTGTCACCCTGTATTTGTGTACTCTTTTCACGGAACACCATATATATCATCATCCACATGTATTTATATATACTTTATTGTACACCACAAAAATGCACAACATAAAAAATACATCAAACACTGCAAGATATACAATGGGCGGCCTTATCGCATACACACACACACATTCTAGCCTACAGAAGCAATTTCGCAAGACCTTTTCATCACACGCAACTTTTACGACACTAGAGCTACCTAATCACTCATGAACCGACATTTGACAACAATGAGACCGATCCATATCTGCAATCCATCGCCACCAAGGCTAGGCAGACTCGTCCGTCAATTACTGCCAGGCAAATAGCACAGCGAGACTATTTTGTCGCCACTTTATCTCGCGCTAAACTGAGAAGCGTTAGAAACGTATATGATAACGCATAGTCATGACTCGTTTTAATACGAGAAACTGTGTCCACAAAATTTTGTCGCAAGAGCATGCTGGTTTAAAGGTCTAACGAGATCACTTTCTTGGCTCGGATTACCTTCCAAAATGTCAGTAGCTGTGACATTTTTATATCGGCCCGACATTTGAAGGCAGATACGATCGCGCCAATTAAATATTAATTTATTTAGGCTAGCGTCGTGGGATTAGAAGCGGTGATGTGTCAGTGTTGTGGTATTTGATTCATGGGAAGACACGTGGTATTGCAATGGGTTGGTTATCAAGGTGATTTGATTATTTGTGGAGGTCAGATAAGATAGGTTTTCGCTTCATGTAACATACTGGTATTTAGCTGCCTTCGGTTAGACTGGAAGCCAACCGCAACATAGTTGGGAAAAAGCTAGGCAGATTGATTGTGATTTTGTTATTCATTAGATTAGAGCTTTAAAATACGTTAAAATGGCGACATTGATTTCTTCAAAAGTTTCGAGTATTTCGGGAGCTCCACAAGCATCATAGAAGCAGTGGGCTATGCTGGGGCGGCTGCTGCAGGGGCAGGAAACCTCAAACGGCGCAAGCAACCTTATTGGGAACTATATGTTTGAGTCGTTTGGGATTGAAACACTAGGGTCTTGGGGTCCGAGTGCTCATCGAGTATTTCGGGTCATCATCAAGCGGTTGGTTGACTCTTCATGTGACCAGAGGGCTGGCCTATTTTTAGCCCAAAGAATCAGCATTGCCATCCAACGTGGTAATGCTGCCAGACTTTTAGGCACTTATCCCATTGACAGCGATGCGGACGAATTTTCTGATGCCCAATGAGCTCCCGCCTTTTTCTTGAATTTTTTGTTATATACTTGTATATAATATTATATATGTTTTTTATTGTAAGCTTGTATATTGTCATTTTTATGTTTGTGAGTAAAAATTAGAAGCATTGTAATTTTAAACTTTGTAAAATCCTTTTTTTAATGGCGTAACCGTCGAGGTTCTTCTCGTGTCGAAATCGTGCACCTAGCTTCTGACGTTTCATAAATGCCTATGTATGTTTATGTGAAATAAAATATTTCAGAAGGGTCTGAAAATTAAGTTTCAACAAATTATCTTAGAAAATAATTTAATCTGTTGGATTACACCTACTACGTTGCTATTATTTCATAATGACCATTCAGTTGATCGGTCTTCGACCTAAATCTAAACCAATCAATTGTACTCGTATTACCTCTTTCTCTCACCATATAAATCCTCAAATCCCCACTCGCACCACAAATCCACTTAAACGTATAACTCCACATTTTATCATCACCTCCCGAGCCAACAAAGTACTCCGAGCTATCCAGTTCGCCTACAGTCCCATTGTTTTGTCTGTAAGCCCCTCGTACACTCAGCGTCAAAAATATATGGACAAAGGGACAAAACAGACACCATACTTTTAGCATCGGCAATCGGCGACTGCATCAATGTTGCATCGCATTTTCGCGTCACTTTACACTGTGTCTGCTGTGGCTCAAATAGACTGTTCTAAATTTTCAAAACTACTTAAAAAAAATAGAATTACCTACTCAATGACACGTTCCAGAATGAATACAATACACAACTGTCATTCTGGCAAGAATTTTGTCTAATTTAGATAAAGTTGAATCTTCTCAGTTCTCAAATCTCGTAATTAAAAACTTTCAAAATCTAGTCGTAATATCATCTCAGCGACAATCAATGTCATAACTTCTTTTAGACATTGATTGAGATGAGATTTATGACAAATTGAGATTAGAATACGAACGTTCTTAAAATGTGGGAATTGCTCCTCTGAGCAATTGGTAACAGCCTGTTCGTTCCTATATTTTCGACATAGACTGTACATTCCATTTGTCCCTCAGATAGGACAGAAACTAGTTCGGGGTTTAAACACCATCAGTTTATGGTACAAAGGTACATGTGTAATAGACTGGTAATGTTTAGTTGGGATGGCGATATACTGTGGGTGTCGGTTGCAGTGAGAAGCTAATGCTAGAGTAAAGTTAACTGAGGAAGCTAAGTGTAGAAGGATTTTCGCGAAAACACAGCTGCTTCGCGGTAGGAACTTTCTATTTTTATGAAGTAACCAACGTAAAACAGGTCCTTGTGCTTTAGGATTATAGGCCGACCGCTGAACTGAGACGCTGCCTGAGGTAGCTGCGCGGTGCGGGAGGGGTGATAGTTGTCACAAGTTGACGAATCACTGAGCTCTCGCATCACGTCACCACACCCCTCCCTCACCCCTCCCTCCTCGCTGCTACTTCAGGCCTAGGTAAAATTACATAAGAGAGTCCCTCTCTTATGTGATTTTGAAGAGTGCTGATTCTCAGCCTAATTTGAATAAATAAGTTGCTATTTTGATTTTTGACATAAGCTTTTCGGTGGCTTTTGTCAATCCAATACATTTTTTACTTTTAAGTCCTTTAAAAATGTATTCACAAATTCCAAATTCTGCCAAAATTGTTTCAATTCTCTTTGAACATTTTAACTATTATTAATATGTTAACTTTTTTAGCTTTATAGTGCATGCTGTGGTATAAATGAAGGAGTGCGCCTAGTTAATACCTGCCGGTCGATTCTGTAAAAATCTCACCGTGAAATCATAAGTGAAGTGAGCACTTAATAGTGTTAATCCCTAGCGAATGACAGTTCACTCCACGCTCACTTCACACAAGCTTTCACGGTGAGCTGGTTACAGAATCGCACGGCTGATGTTACCCATTATAAAATGTATGTCATGTTTTGTGGTGTATATCTTTTGTTCGAGATCCTAAATAAATAAATAGAACACCTTGTCGAGGCCCCCTTACCTCACCCCCTAGCGCCGGCTAATTAAACTGATATTTTCACCAACTTCTCAGTACCCATTAATTTAGTATCGCCCATCAAAGTTCAAAGCCCGTCCCCGCTGTCAGACGACCTTTGACTAACCAACCGTGAAACCATTTCTAAGTTTAACGGGGAATGTTCGCTCTCATCTCAATTTCACACTTGATCAGCAGGGCCATTAAATGGGTAACGGATTAAACTAGCTGTGCTGAAATTGACCACTGAACATATTGATGCAAACTAGATAGAATGGTTTCCTTGTCTGGAAGAAATCGCAGAAAGCAATAAGGCCGCCTTTGTATGATTTCTAGTATTAAATGTATTTTTTTTTTTGTTATGTATTTTCTGGTATAAATACAAATATTCTGGAAATTACCAATGGTCAAGTCTTGCACCATTTGTATCATCATCATCCACAGCCCGAATTTACCCGCTGCCAGCCTCATCCAGGTAACAGTGTCGTCCGCCCATGTCGACGCTGGACGACCGAGACTTTGTCTCCCAGTCCTTGGACGCCACTCGGTCACTGCCTTACTCCACCTGTCACCACTGCGCCTTGCCAGGTGCCCTGACCAACTCCATTTTATATGTATGATAGTATGTAATAGAACATATCTGTTATCTTGCAAATAGAGATGATGGAGTGTGTGAAAGATGATATATGTAGGGATATGGGCAAATGTGAAAGAAGAGATCACTAGATGGAAAAGGCGTAGGTAGGGCCACAACTGCATATCAGGTACATAAGAATATACCAGCCGTGCGATTCTGTAACCATCTCACCGTGAAAGCTTGGGTGAAGTGAGCTGTCATTATGGATTAACACTATTGACACTACTCACTTTACTTATGATTTCACGATGAGATTTTTACAGAATCGACCGGCTGATATGTATTTGTGGCCGTACCATAATTTTCATCATAATTTCGCTGCTTCATCGCAATAAAGCAAGAACATTATGATGAGGATCTTGACAACGACGAAAAACGAAAGAAATTGTTGCCGTTCAAGCGTGCTGTTCTATCAATAAACAAGCCAAGTAACGCAAAACTCTTTGATCAGTAGTTTATGAAACATGACACAAAACACACGGCCAGTTGTGGCACAGATACCTAGGTAACACTTACGACCAAAAAAAAAACCCAGTCAGCCAACCAAAACCGCAGCGTCCACTTACCGAGCGTCCAGCCGCAGTAGTCTACAGTTAATATAATATACAGCAAGACAAAGACGCTCGAAAGTACCGCAGATACCATCGCCACCTTTCACCGAGCGATCGGTTTTGCTCCAAATAAGTGAAACCTCGCCATTATGTCGCATTAAAATTGATACCTGCTCTATATGACGTAAATACTACTACATTTTATGTAAGTCTGGTAAAAATCGATGGTGGCAGGGATGGTGAACTTTCCGCACGCGTGTCATGGCTGGTTATTTTATTTATTTATTTATTCCTTTATTTCAGGCAACTAGGGCCCATAGAAAAAACAATACATACTACTAATAATATTAGAATACTTATAAACTAATACATTAAAAAGTATCACAAATACAATACTATAATAATATAACTAAATTATAAGTGACAGACAGAACCATAGTAAATTGAATAACGGACACATCATTATCTGGTCTCAAAACGGTGTAGGAAAACATCGTGAGGAAACCGGCATGTCCAGAAACAAAAGTTCGAAGACATGTGACATCCACCAACCCGCACTGGGCCCGCGTGGTGGATTATGGCCCAATTCCACCCACAGAGTGGAGGGCTGAGTCTCAGTTGCAATTGGGGAGACCTGCCACTGCTAGGCATAATCAAGCCCATTGACGGATGATGACCATGATTTATTAATAAAGGATTTGAATAAAGGCCTTCCTTGTGTTCAGTGTTAGTGTCTTTTATCAGAAATCCGTGGCATATAAAACCACCAAATGGGTAAAAAGTGAAGGTGTCTCGCACTTGTGAAAAGGTTCACCATCTCTGGCGTACTGCTTCCGGGGCGTTGCGTGTCATGTCATTCAACTTATACCTTTTAAGCGACTCAAGACAAATGCTTGACAGTCTATTTTCCGGTTTCAGACGTATAATTTTATAGAAAATTTAAGTTCATTGCGTACATTTCTTCCGTCAGTTTCAACCCTATAGCTTACGGATACAAGAACAGCATTTTTAAGCGAAAACATTATACTTTTCTTCTATAAAAGCCTATCTTTGTAGTCAACTAATGAGAACTTCTAATGCACTAATTTATAATGCAAAAACACAACAACTTAAACTGGCGAAATGTGAATGTATTAAGGTACACCTCTGCCAAACTCTTCGGAAACTACAGGCGTAATGTAAAGTTAAACTCATTCATAGTCACACAAATTCTCACCAAACTAAACATTTAGCCCTACAGTGCATAGTGTCCCACATATGGGACATACCGAAAAATGTCTTATATTTTAAAAATCGATCCAAGTAGCGTGTTCTAGTGTTGACAAGATTAACTATTATGTATTTGAGTTTCGAATTTGGTACCATATATTTTGGATAGATCTGTAGATAAACATTTATTTATATTTTCTTCAAATCACAGTGGGTACTTTGAATACGATTAACGAGCGGCGTATAATAATCGCAAAAAAATTATAAAATTAAAATTATAGAATTATCAGGGTCGAAATAATTAGTAGAGGTAAGTTCATGTTCATATTTGTCATTTTACGTGTAATCTTATAATTTCATTGATACTACGTAACACATAACATTATAGTGCATGATGTGCCATGCACAAAAACATACGTTTCTATTGAGTTATCATTTTTCTAAATATTTTTTCGAGAAATGGCATCATATTTGCAGGCTAATATATATTTTTTAAGCCGATAAGAAAAATAATGCACTACAGTGCATTATTTTTATATTTTTTTTAACATCGAAAACACGTGTGTGGCCGTAAGACGACACCTCCCAAGTCCAATTTGAATACAACCTCAAAATTTTAAAGCAAACGAGGCTAACTGAACTTATCCCAATACAAGAACTATAAGGGGATAACGTATGTACGGGCTCGCGACAAATGTCTTCATTATTCGGCCCACGCGCTAAGCACAGCTTATTACCAAAGAGCTTACTTTATTATCGCAGATACGACAGAGGAATTTATCGTAACAACGACTTAGTTTGTAGGTGTTGGGCGTTTTTGTTGATTTGTTGATGTGATAGTTTTTTGTTTATGACGCGTATTAACGTCGCATTAGAGACCGTGGAAGCCCAGTCTGAATTTAATGGCGGAGTTGTTTTAGTGTCGTTGTGCTTGGAATTTTATAAACATTAGACTTGTCATAGGAAATTAATCTACTGTTTAGTTATATTTTTATAATTTAAAAAGCTAGCAGTCTTAAAATAAGAATAATAATAATATGCACGAGTATATGAAAAGGAGGGGAAATAATCAAAGGGCATCAAAAAATTTCTCCGCGTCGCTGTCAATAGGAAAAGTGCCCAAAAAGCTGGCAGCATTGCCATGTTGTATGGCAATGGCGATTATTTGGCCAATAAGTAGGCCAGCCCTTTGGTCACGTGAAGTGTCGACCAGCCAGCGAGAAATTTCCTTAAAAAGGAGACGCGCACTTGAGCCCCATGACCCGAGCTTTTCGACCCCAAACGGCTCAAAGCTGTAGTTACCCATAAGGTTACAGTATTTATATATTACCAACCGCTTGGTGATGTCTCGAAAAACTAAGTGGGCACTCGGACCCCATTGGCCCCAGTGTTTCAACCCCAAACGGCTTGAGCATATAAGCTCCAAAGAGATTAAAGATAAAGAGAAAAGCTTCATAGATAGATATCAAGAGATAATACCACTTAATTGGGCTGCACACACTCGTCGAGTGGCATGGGAAGTAGAGAGGAAAAGAGGAAGAGACGTAGTGTGGCTACATTACTTGTAATGCACACTGCTCCCAGTTTTGTCAGTTTTTTTGGGCGCGAGTCAAAAGAGCGGCAATAAATTGTGGGATTACTTGGGCGAGGAGTAGAGCGATGAGCAGCGCGAGGAGCAGAGCGATGAATGGCGCGAGGAACAGCGCGAGGAACAGAGCGATGAATGGTGCGAGGAGCAGCGCGAGAAACAGAGCGATGAATGGCGCGAAGAGCAGCGCGAGGAACAGAGCGATGAATGGCGCGAGGAGCAGCGCGAGGAACAGAGCGATGAATGGCGCGAAGAGCAGCGCGAGGAACAGAGCGATGAATGGCGCGAGGAGCAGCGCGAGGAACAGAGCGATGAATGGCGCGAAGAGCAGCGCGAGGAACAGAGCGATGAATGGCGCGAGGAGCAGCGCGAGGAACAGAGCGATGAATGGCGCGAAGAGCAGTGCGAGGAACAGAGCGATGAATGGCGCGAGAAGCAGCGCGAGGAACAGAGCGATGAATGGCGCGAGGAGCAGCGCGAGGAACAGCGCGATGAATGGCGCGAAAAGCAGCGCGAGGAACAGAGCGATGAATGGCGCGAGGAGCAGTGCGAGGAACAGAGCGATGAATGGCGCGAGGAGCAGTGCGAGGAACAGAGCGATGAATGGCGCGAGGAGCAGCGCGAGGACCAGAGCGATGAATGGCACGAGGAGCAGCGCGAGGAACAGAGCGATGAATGGCGCGAGGAGCAGCGCGAGGAACAGAGCGATGAATGGCGCGAGGAGCAGCGCGAGGAACAGAGCGATGAATGGCGCGAGGAGCAGTGCGAGGAACAGAGCGATGAATGGCGCGAGGAGCAGTGCGAGGAACAGAGCGATGAATGGCGCGAGGAGCAGTGCGAGGAATAGAGCGATGAATGGCGCGAGGAGCAGCGCGAGGACCAGAGCAATGAATGGCGCGAGGAGCAGCGCGAGGAACAGAGCGATGAATGGCGCGAGGAGCAGCGCGAGGAACAGAGCGATGAATGGCGCGAAAAGCAGCGCGAAGAGCAGCGCGAGGAGCAGAGCAGCAGAGCGAGGAGTGTGGCAGGGCCATTACAGTACCTGTACCTACCTAAGAGGTATTTGATGAGTTTATTCATCCCACGGGACGTGTCTTAGGCGAAAATCACAAACGATGAGACATACTGTGTTCCACAAAAGTTTTGTGGAGCTCGGTTCATGATATGCTAACGATGACCAACGAATGGTTTAACCAGCAAAGCATCCTTCCCCCTACCCTAGTCAGAGGTAATTTATAAGGAATGGAATATCCAGGCTATACTATTATTTATTTCTGCCCTTTGAGATATACCTCGTGACAATAACATTACGCTCCAGCCTTCCTAATTTCCATAGGCACAAACAGGTTCCCGCACCCACTTGATCTATGGCCGGGTCACGCCCAGGGCGGGTGCTGCCCACGCGCACTCCCAAAGGTTACACCTATAACGTATTTGCTGAACAATGGAGGTGCAATGATCGAAGGCTTGTCACTCCAGCGAGGTCGTTCTCCTTTGATTCATTGCTCGTGTAAGATGCAGTTTGACTTGTAGTCTGTCTGATAGTCATCGCGGTCGAAGATTTAAAGGGGTGAAATTGGCGTCAATTTACTTAAGATATCTTAGCTTTAGAATGAACTGAACTAAATCAAATCTTGAGCCTATAATGTTCCCATTGCTGGGAGACAGACCGCCTCTCGGTGAGGGGGAGTGAGCCGTAATCCACCACGACGACGTCCGATCCCAACACATTGTCGCAGGGCTAACCTAAACCTTAACCTAAACGGATACCTAAAAACTAAAATACATAACTGAAATTAGAAAAAACTCAACTTACACTTAAAGTAACTCACTAACACAATCCACACACACACTAATACTCACACACACACACATACACACACAGACGCAAAAATTCACTCGCCTACGTCACACAAGTGCGCTCCTTTTCTTTGTTTTATTTTGTATACTGATTACTTTCATTTACCTTATTTTTCTATTTTATTTTAATGTGAATGTGACTGTACATAACATGTTTTTTTTTGTTTTTTCAATTGCATACCTCTTATCGTGATAAGTGGAAGAGCGGAGTGTACCTAACACAAGCATCTTCTTGCTTAAAAGGTGATCTCCAAATCATGCGTGTTGTCGATCAACATAATATAGTTAAGAGATTATAGACTAGCATTGACCTCAACAAAATTACATCAAAACATGACGTTTGATTGTTTATCAACAAAGTTTGGCCATAACATATGATCATTGTTATGTGCAGCATCTGTTATTACCTCACTGTTTGTTATCGTATTCGGTAACGATGTTTTGGCATCTTGCTCGTCGGCTCCGACACTGTAGGAATTATGTCAATAAGTTTAGTCAGAGCCAAACATGTGCGAAATTTGTTTACACACAAACATGGTCTTGAATCGTGGATATATAGACGACATAACTGTTGTAATTTGTGTAGATGTGTTTTTGGTCCTAGATTCTGCAAAGAAGCGTCTAGTAGGTCTTAGATTTAGAGGAGCTCTGATCTTAGCCTAACGAGGAAGAGGTTTGATTCCAACGAGCAATAATACAAGATAAGATTCATGTCTAATCATGCTTTGTCAGTCATAAGATTTGTAATGAACATGACAATAATATTTTTTATTTAATTTTAGTGAATTTTTGACACAAGTACTTATAATTTCTTATCTTACTAAAGTATATATTTTATTTATAACTAACTATTTACACTAGATACTAAATTAAATGACTCACTAACTAACTATACAAATAAATACAAAAAAGGAGTCTTTTCGCACATGGGTCGTAGGCGTAGTGCGCGTATCGCAATTACGCTACGCGCACGAGACGCGGAGTGTTCTACAAACGAATCGTCGCGTAGACGTATCGTTTTGTAATATCTCAGTTGAAATCATGGCGTCAAGCGTACCAGATGTGTTTGGGGAATTTATTGATGACCTTACCTTCTCTTCAGACGAAGAGGATTTCTTGTTATTTGATTTCGTTAGAAGTAGAAAGCGACGCGCTCATTGGATCTATCCATACATCGCAAATAATTACAAGAAAAGATTGTTTGTTGCTGCACGTGAACTGTCAGAAAATGATAATAAATTCCGCAGTTTTTATCGAATGAGGAAGGATATAAAAATGAGAAAGATATAAAATAATTTTTTGTCGCTTCCTTTTTTACGCCAGTACGCTACGACTTTCGTAATGACAATGAACACCTCATACGATACGCTGCAACACCGCCTCGTGTGCGGACTTGTTTGAACATGTTCCTGCTCGTATTGCTCTCGTACTACGCGTGTTCTACGATACGCTTACGATACGACGCCATGTGCGAAGGGGCTTAGGCGTCGAAGTACTCGTCCGCATTACTGTCATCCGGAGACGTGCCCAGAAGACTGTCAGCATTGCCACGTTGAATAAGAATGCTAATTCTTTGCCCACACATACATACATATATCCCAGCAACTAGACGTTTACAAAGAAACTAGAATTCCGTACTGCTACCTTATCGCCATATTTGATAACTCAATAGCATAGAATAGGAGCGCTCCCCGGTACTACGGTATCCACACATTGTGCGTAGTGAAACAATCGCACTGACGCTGCGGTACAGGACTGTGGTTGTATGACTAGGGGGACACGAGTTGCGGAGTTTGCAGGACTAGGTTTATTTTACCAAGAAATGTATTTTGGTGGTGGTTCTTAGAGATTGCAGCTCGATGTAATCTTTTAAGGGGTTTTCGATAACCATGTGAAGACCGCAGGAATCCGCTGGATGCAGGCAGCACAGAACCGATCGAAGTGGCATTGGCATTGCTTGGTCCCGAGGCCTATGTCCAGGACAGGACTTTTTTCAGGCAGAGGTTGTAGAATTTTTTTCAGGCAGAGGTTGTAGAATTTTAGAAGTGATCGTTCCACAAATATTTCACCCAAATCTTTTAATATCACGGACAACATCGAATCGTGCCGAAAGTCGAAACCTCGAACACACACAGCTTAAGAATCAAGGCTACTATTTTGATTCTTTGACATACAAACAATACAAAATACAAAAAAAGTTTATTGCACTAACATGTACAACTTTTACAGTAAATCTTACATAGGGACCACCTTTTCTACACCCCGTATAAATATCCCGTTCCTGAAAAGTTGGATGGTGCCCCACGCCGACTCCGGCCATATATCGCGAGCTTCTCAGCGCCGCGTAACCTCAGCTAAACTAATTTACAATAGCTCATTGAATACCACTGTTATGTAGTTGCTGCCAACAGATCGTAAATATTCCGTGCATTGAATTTACTGAGATCTACTGGATATTTGTGGTACTGTCATTTTGAACATGTGTGGCTTGTAGAACATTTACTTGGTTTGGTGTTTCGAGCTGAATAGGGAAAGTTACGTACTTTTTAAATCAATTTATTCGTTAATTCAAAGAATTTAATTTAGAATCGTCATACCCACGAAACAGAAAAAACAATTTCTTTTCCGTGGTCATACCCATTGTAAGTGTATTCCAAGTCTTATGCCCGGTACAGATTGATGAAACGTTACCTAACTGGGCGAATTTGTTTCAATGTGTACATTTCACGTTGCGTTTCACCAATCTGTACCGGACATTAAGTGTGAATTTGGTACCTTATTATAGAAAACAAATGAACAAACAATTAACTTTAGTGACACAAAACTACTACAAAAAAATGGGTAAACACTGTCACCAAAACCACGGTGACCTATGATTTCCAATTAAAAAAAACTACAGAAAACTATCGCGTCCGTTAATCAAGAACAAACTGGCATATCCACCGCTATAATAATACCATAACATAATAATTAGCATCATAGAATGTGTTAGATATTTGTTACTCTGTCACGCAAAAACGTCTGAACGGATTTGGTAAGGACACAGTTAGAACATTTATAAAAGCTGCAATTCAGTTTCACCAGCAGGGTAATTGGGTAACACACTATCAGTAGGAATGAGTTTCATTTTGACAGTTCAACAACATTCATTGCGTTATTTACGTTGTTGAGCAGACACATTTTTCGAACATACGGAGCAATGGGTTAGCAATATGCTTCAAAATGATTCAAATTGACATTAATAGTGTGTTACGCAATTAGGGTTCTAGATACCTACTGTTTAAGGCTATTAGTCTAATACCAACCAATCCCTATCTACACCAGAAATGCTTCCCGCCACAATAAAAACCCCAGCAGCAGGCATGTTATATTCATATTCCGAGCAATGTACTGTAAAAACTGGTTCACCTTTTAACTGAACTACGGTAAATAGCTTCTTAAATAATTTATAATATAATGGACAATCTGAATGTGATATGTAATGGCAGTTTTTATCTTAAGTAGTCCGATATTTACATACCTATGTGACAATTTGTCTGGCTATATTTTAAAAGTTTGATCTTTTTTATAGTTCACTCCTATTCAGATATTTTGACGTTTTTGGATGTTGGGTTCAAATGCCAGAAAACGCACGATGTTTTATACTTTGATGGTCTTATACAAGGTGTAACTTAAATAACGCATAACCTCTTAAGGGGTCATTGTACTCATCATTATGAACAACTTTTACTATGGGAACAAACCTGAAATCGCGAAAAAAAATTTGCTGTTCTCTACATTTATGTTCGCATAACTCGTCAAAATGTAGGGACCAGCCGATATTTTTTTTTTAAGTTACATCTTGTATAAAAGGAGTTGATAACTGCTACGGGTACTACGAGTATCATTTTTATAGTTCTACCAGTGACACGCCCCTGCTTTGCACGGTTTTAACGACTTGACAAAACTTGGAGATTTCATTACCATAGTCGAGTTAAATATGAATGTTTTATACATATAAACCTTCCGGAATAAATTTTCTAAATTTTGTTCAAAACTGCATCAGAACCCGTTGCGTAGTTTAGACAAACAACACGGTCATACAGACGGACATGAAAAGCGACTTCAATTTCGAAATTATGTATAAATGATAAATGATTTTATTTTTGTAAGTAGGTTTGCACAAACACTTTTATTGTTTATTTATTTAATACTTCAAGCACATAAATGTACAGAGACGGACTTAATGCCATAGGCATTTTCTACCAGTCAACCTTTGGGTGATGCAGAGACAAACAGTAGTAGGTGTACTTTTACACGTCAATCATATTTTAAAAACTATATGAGGTCGGCGTTTCCTATCTGACTAGTCTGAGAAGAAAGTCCGAAACAAACTCTGAGGTCACAGTCTCTTTTAAGTCCAGACATAATCTTGGTCAGGTCATATGAAGACCATGTAGATCGCTTACTTTTTAAAGTATTATTTTATGTATTGTGAATGTGAAGATTATGTGGGTAATTTTATTTATTTTTTTATTTTTATTATTCTCCCAAAGTATCAGACCATGACAAAAACTAATAAAACCTGTTAGTTTTTGTCACGGCCTGGCACTTTGAGTAATTTATGTGGCCTACCCAAATGTCCTTTCTTTGGTATTGTTCGTCGAATCGTTGAGCTCCTTAAGTTTTGAGTTGAGCTGCACGTTTTCTGAAAAATGCCTTCACTGACTGGACAGGTCCTCTCAATCTGTGTGGTTCTTTCCTCAAAATACCATCTCACACATCGATCTACATGGTCTTCATAGTAGATATCGATTACCAGCAGAAGCCTGCACAGAAAACTCCTACTAATGTACGGAGACAATAATTGACAAACGTCATATCGTATGCAAATCAGAATAATCAAAATATTTGGAAAACAGAATGGAGGCCCTTTGTACACGGTACGGTTTCTTTACGGTACGGCTTGTTAAGCGCGCCGTAAAAAAATTGTGTGACCTTGTATATGACATGGTTTTATGGTATACGGCGCCGCGCCGTGCCGTAGTGCCGCCGCGCCGTGTCGTCAATGATTTTCCATAGTGATCCATGCAACACTGACGACCGTGTTTGACGACAAATACGAACCAATACACCGTGGTTTTTCACGGCAAGAAAACCGTGTGTACAGACGCCAGCACATCAAGATACTACAATCTGTCTTTATTTAATAGATTGAAAATGTTTATCGCTAAAGCATTAGGTTCAAGGTTGATTGGGAACATTTGACAGTTTCGAGTAGCTTGATGTGCTAGCGTCTGTACAAAGAACCTTAGTGTTATCAGCGCAAAGAAAGTAGAAAATACACAGTTCATTCTTTTTACGAAAGTTTTACACTACAAATACGTAAAAACAAGTCAATAATTGAGTCATTTGCGTAATTGTAGAGTATTATCCCAAATTGGTTCAAATCGGTTTAAGATTCTCAATTCGTCTCGTGCCGCCTCAATTCTGATACAGTTACGAATCGCTGGCTACATTTGGCTTAGGAAGAAATTGTTATTCTGACTTGCTAATTAGTTTGCAACCAGTTCTAGTTAAAGTGAAGATTAGGCTTACGATATAAATGCTGAGAAGAGCAATGCTAGAAATCTAGACAACAATTTAGAAAGTAGCTTCGATGACTAATTTCCTAAAGGAATTTCATGGAGAGGAACAAAATGTTTAATGGTGTTAAATAAAGTTTTATTACAGCCAATCAATAAATGTATCCTGTAGACTTAATCCATCGAACATCGACTTAATCCCCATGTCTTAAAATGTCAAATATCGAAAAGCTTCACACGGTGTCTTAACTCTTAACGCAGACGTATCGAAAGTAAAAAAAAATCAAAATAAAGTCTCGATAATCTGTGGTGAACTATCACGCATGGGGTCATTGGCCGGTTGACATTTGACATGCGAATGTCAAGGTGCGCACGGGCAGTTCCGAGAACGGTAGGGCGCATGCGTCAGGAGATCGAGATTATAATGTTGGTAATGCATCGTGACATTTTTCAACAGAAATGTCAATGTGTCTTTGTGTTGGCGTTGGTTATGATCGATTAAAGTGTCAAGATTTCTTGTTTATGTTCCTACATTATGTGGTTAATTTGTTTTTCTTGCTCTGAGCTCAAATACCTACACTACACGTGTGTACGAGTGGCAATGTAGGAAAAATAGTAGAAACAGTAGAAAAACAGTATAAACAGAATTTTCGTATTCGCTCTGAACTTGAACACTGTATAGTACCAAATGCAAATATTAACCCTACATACCTACCTTCTGTGAAGAATGCAGACTATTGTCTTACCTAGTAGAGTATTTAATCACACAGATTTATTTGGTAATGTCACTGTATTAATAACACCTCACACCTCGATTACTGGCGTATAATTACTCATTAAGGAAAATTACTCAGGAATAATTCCGAAACGTTAACTTTTTTTTATCAAAAATGTATTTTCATTACTCAATCAAAGATACAGAGCGCAATTACGGCAAATCTAAGCGCGGAGAATTTCGAGAAAGCGTAAAAAAGGCGCCAACTTTTTAATCTAGAAAGCGTAAGTGCAGCACATACCTAGATTTTTGGAGATCTCACTTAATTCCGCTATAATTTGTCAGTCATGCTATCACGGTATATTCCAAATGAAGAGCTTCTATGTTAATTTGCAGGTCAATGCGCACGGGCACATTTTAGACCAGTCACAAATCGCACTAGAAATTGATTACATTATTCCTGAATCACTGTATTTTGACCTCGGCTCACCTATCTAAATAATCGCAAAGATAATGTGTAATAAACGTAACAAATGATTTGACGGTTTCACGAAGTTAGGGTTAGTCAAAATTGACTACTTTATGTACGTCTGGTGATGATTTAAATGACATGATCTCTTCTTTAGTCATAGCAGTTATGATTATCTTCAAGAAACAGACGTTCATTGCACAACATAGGGGTCTTATGAGATCGCTACAAATAATTAATTGACGGAAAATGGTACACAGTTTCAAAGGATTCGGTAAAAAAAAAATTGCTGTTCCATACATTTTGAGCGCATATAGGTATTGCAGTTTTGTAGGAAATAACATTTTTTTTTTTAATTTTATAAACGAAAAGCTTCAACGCAGGGGTTTCATGTCATTACGGAATCATGTACTGAATCCGTGGTAACAGGTTGCACGTCGAAGTCCCTGCCACCATGTATTGCCAGAACTGCTATACTAAGTACTGTTCGATAACAGAATAAGTAGGTAAGTAATATGTATCAGAGCATGAATGCAAAGAGAATACAGGATGTTGTTGGTCTATCCTCCAAATGACATTTTCGTTCTTGAAAGGTTAATGAACCTCAAATCGACATAACCTTTACAGGATAGCAATCTAACAATAACCTCACGTCATCCTCCATTATAGTAACTGTGAAAATGACTCAAAACATGAGGAAATCAATAGGACAACACATGAGTCAGAAGAACCGAAACAACCAAATATCTAAAAAGAAACATCTCAATTTCCATTCTTGAATCCTACACGATGTTCGTTTACGGAGTTTAGGTGATTCTGTAGGGTTGGCACTGAACGAGGTTACATTAGATAAAATAATCTTAGCCGTTAAATTCAACATAAATAATCAGTCTGTAATGTCCCCACTGCTGTGGCACACGCCTCCTCTCTTCGAGAGAAACTGGGCTGCTATCTAACAAACGGGCCGGTTTCCTCACGATGTTATCCTTCACCGTTTTGAAGCAATGGTGATGAAATTCTTTACACAAAGTAAAGCGTCTGCCGGGGGTGGAACCCACGACCGACGATTCGTAAATCATGGCCGTTACCACTGGGCCACTATTGCTCCAAATTCAATTTGATTATCTGATTTGATCCGAATTTGAGAATCAAATTGAGGCGGCGTTGCTTGAGTTTCGTTCAGTAAAAAGCTTAGCAAAGAAGACAAAAAAGACGTCATTCACTAATTCATTCATTTTTTTTTTTAAAGTCTATGCATACAAAATAATAATGAACCCTGTCTCTTAAACTAGGAGACCTGTATCATAAGAGACAGTGACCGGCCAAAATTGAAATTTAATAGAACTAAAATTTACAACAGTAAAATTGTGGATTTCCGGTACTAGAATTTCCAGAATATTTCTCACCTAGTTGAAAATATAAGCGTAGCAGCAAGGATAACATCGAGACAGAAATTCTAGGATACTCAGAATACCTATTTATTAATTGTTTTCGCATTATTATGTCCCTCTGAGTATCGAGAGCTGCATTGCCTTGATATTTTAATACTCAACTGACAAAGAAACATATAATATTTTAACCTACAAAACATGATACAAAAAACCCACATACAACCTCGCAACCTACTCACAACATTCATTCATAAAAAAGAAACAAAATAAACTTGATCATGCCAACCCTGTGTGCGCTGGCACACGTTAGGGCACGCACGTGGGCCGCGGGCGTGACATTTGCCCCGTAAGTGCAGCGTGTGACGTCATCGCCGTACATATACAAATCCTACAGTACATATATCGCATGTTGTATATTGTAGTTGTAGGCGATAATGTTAGGAGTTTATTAGAGACCATTTATAGGCAAACGTGGTTGGTTGATCTCTGGTAATGTCGCCCGAATGAAGTAAGCTTTGTTGTGTGTAGCTGTCGGGAATCTACTAATATTGTGCTCTCTGATGAACTTTGCTTCTGATAGGTTTATATTTGTTAATGTGAAATTTATGGATTTGTGAAGATTATCAAATTACCAGGTTGGAAATGCAAACGTGAAACTTTTGACGAATTATTGAAGCGAAAACTTCTTTAGCATCGTTGTGGTTTGAAACTCAATGAAACGAAAAAGTGACAGTAAAAAGAGATAAATACATACATCTATAGGATTTAACGTGCGATAGAATGAGATAGATGGCATTATACAGTGTTACTTATATATTTGTGATCTCCTCTTTGTGCGCTGTCCGTACCCTCTCCCATCTTCATACATTTGGGAATATTCGTAAGTCTTCGTAGATTATCGTTACTGCTCTCGGCGCCTTCAAGCAGAAACCTAATACGCTGATAGTGGTGGTACGTGCTACGCACGACGACGCTTGGGTCCGAGTTTTGTACGTGTCAAAGTACGTGTGTGCGCGCCTGCGTATTACGAAGCTTGGCTAAAAGCATCATAACAACAGTGGTGTATTGCACACGTGTATCGTTTACATACATTTAATAAAAAGTGATTTTTCAAGTATGCCGAAAACGAATGCAGAATATTGTAAACCCTACAATTATCCTACTCCTGAAATTCTACATTCATCTTGAAGGTCTTACTTCTATCGCGCGTGAACTGCACACGTGTTTTTTTTTGTAGTCTCGCTGATTTTGCTAAAAATGATTTCGTCAAACGTTTTCTGTATACGAGATTCACGTAACTGATACCTACCTGCTTTCTATATTTTTATTATTTGATAACGGTGTATCACAAAATATATGTACCAAAAACAAATATTCATCAGGTATAGATATATTAGGTTATACACTCCTATAACACGACATTTTTACTGTCAACAATCAACATATCCACCGAAAAACACATACAAAATAACTTTATCTAGACGCAAAACTTGCTCGAATATCTACATAACTAAGTTTAGGTTGAACATAAAGGTTGAAAAGCCATCCAGACTGTTTAGGCGACATTAAGATTTGAATAGGCTAGCCGTCCACAAGCGTCCGCCTACGCGACACGGCGACTAGTAAATTATAATTGTCGGCGATTTGTCGCAAAACCGCGCCGGCGACAATGTGTTGTTATTCGGTTAAATTGTATACGAAATGTATATTTCAAGATTAATTTGTAAATTGCGAGTGTAATTTTGTCTTTATGTCGTTTAACCTTTAAGTAATGATGTGGGTGTCTCACAGACATTTGAACTTGTCTCTAAGAGTGCCAAATATATGTTGCTTAATTTGTAACAAATAAATTTATTTATGAATATTTTGTTGTTTTCTAAGACATGACATTCTAAGTAAATAAATAATATATGGAAAATTTTAAATAAATAATGTGATTATAAGTGCGTAATTATACTATTTATTAATTATTTATGTAGTCTGAGATACGTCACGTCACCATCTCATCATATGACCTGGCTAAACCACGTCAGAACTTAAAGGTTAATTTCAGTGTTATGAATGTTTTGAAAGTAGGACAACAACGTCAGGTTAAAATTTAAAGTTAAATTCAAAATGACGACTGTCATTCTTTGACAGTTTTATGAATTTGCTATTGGTGTACGGAAAATTGACCTAGGGTGTTAATTTTCTTAGCAATTAATTTCCCTGTACAACATGATGAAAAATGTTGTCCCTATTATTTCTTTATGTCCTTTGTGGCTTCTTTACTTGTCGCTGTTGCGTTGTTTGTTGACAACCATTTCGCACTGAACAATGCGTCTACGCTTCATGTCTCTTAGACCGACTGTTGTGGATACAACATCGTTCCTTTTCTTCAGCCAAGTGAATTTCTCACCCACTAACAGACGCGTAGAAAAGTCAACAGCAAATAAATGAGCAATACTTGTCTTATCCATTATTATCTATATGTTTCTTCAATATTTAAAGGAACTATCTATTTACACTAGGTACTAAATGAAATGACTACATAATGAAATAAAAGGACCCTTAGGCGTCGAAGTATCTTCCGCATCGCTATCATCCGGAAACGTGCCCAGAAGACTGGCAGCAATGCCACGTTGAATGGGAATGCTCATTTTTTGGCCAAAGCACAAGCCAACCCTCTAGTCACGTGAAGAGTCATCCAGTCGGTGAGAAATTTTCATAAAAAGGAGACGCGCACTCGTGCCCCATGACCTGAGCGTTTGGACCCCAAACGGCTTAAATTCACTTAACCATTTTTGAATTATACAGACTTCACAACACAACAGAACGTCTTAGAAGGAGTTACAAAGATGAAACTTCTCTTTCTCTAGTAAAATCTGTCAACCTATAAAAGTCGTCACCGTGCAATCGGCCTAACCCTGCGCAACACGACCGTGTCTAAACACGTCCGCGGCTGCGTGGGCGCAGGTCACCGCGTTAGCGGCTTATTATGTCTGTCGCGAATAAACTATGCAGATATATGCACCACGATGTTATATTATATGACTTTTTGATTGTTAACTACAATGTGGACAGCATTTTCTAGATGTAACGGTAGTTTTATTTGATTTGTGACCCCGGTGTCACGCGAGGTGTGTGCCTTGTTTTAAGAATAATACGTAGTGTCGTATGTTGTCACCTCCGTGGACGACATTGCATTAATATCCTTATGATATCTGATTGAAACTCTGGATGCGGAAGGCGGAGGACAGGATTTTTTGGCGCAGACTGGGAGAGGGCTATGTCCAGCAGTGGACTGCGATAGGCTGAGTTGATTGACTTTGATTGGATCTGATTGAAAAATACTTGTATAATCCGTAACTTTTAAAGACTGAGTTCCCACAAACATGAGTTAAGGATGAGAAGCACAAATTAAGACTTTTGAAACAACTTTTTTTTCTTTTTTTTTTTGGGGTGGAAATTATCAAATAACTTCTCCCGCTCTGGGCGGAGGGGGAGGGTGTGTCAGACTTTTACTGACTAAAACCCACCCGTGTTCCATCAGTCGCCTGTGCCAAGGGCCACGGTAACTCTTTCGAACAATCCGCGACCCTGGCAGAGAGTTTTGAAACAACTAGGCTCACAATGAAGACAACACTAAACACGTTATGGAATACACATGATGGCAGTGGCATCGAACCGTGACCTCATACCATGGATTCAGTACATGATTTTGAATTCCCTGGGAGAAATTTTTCGTCAATTATTAAGAAAATTGCTGTTCCATACATTGTGACCGTGTAGGTATCGCACTTGTCTACAACGTGTAACGTTAAATGCGCAAAACCTCAGACACCCTAACTGATTTTTAATTCATTTGACCTATTTCACAGACAAAATAAGTCATTAAAAAAATTGTAAAGGTTTTATGTGCTGTTTTAGTTTTACTGGCCATTCTGATCGTTTCTTGCGTCTGCGCCGACGCTTTATCGAGGGAGCAGTCGTCACCGGGCCGCTGCGCCGCGCTGACATTGGCTTGCTTGACCTATTAATAAATAGACACGGCAACGCTTTTAATGAAGATTTTTTGAAAAATGTGACCTATATTAAAAAGTGGTTCAATTAATTCTGCTCGTTATTCTGATCAAAATGTTTTCAGGTTTTGCGCATTTAACGTTACAGGTTGTATAAAACAGCAGATTTTTTTTGATAACCGATTCTATATTGCAGAAATATAGTATCGGTTACCAAAAAAAAAAATCTACGGGATTTAGAATCATGGCTGAATTCATGGTTACAGTTTCCGCGTTTTTCCTGCCACCCTACCTTTCTATGTTGAAACCCATTGTAAAATGAAAAACTGAATTTGCTTATCCTGTAACCCAAATATCATCACAATATTTAAATCTCCGCCGCTAGTCACATCTTAGTGGTACTTTCGATTACCAATTCCTCGACAATCTCTTCGATAGCAGAACTAATTGAGAACAGTTTAGGGCTTGCGTGGGAACGAGGCCCAGCAGTGGGTGACGGTGACGCAACACCCCGGTGTCAAACCCAGGACCCGACCGTAAGATCCCACGCGTCCGCGACTTTTGACCGCTGCGCCTACGTGCAAAACGTTTATGAGTTTTGTATTAACATTATTTTATAACATTATTTTGCAACATCTTTCTGTTGTTGCCTTCTAATGCGGTTTTTTTTTTTATTATAGTTTTTTTTCATTTGTTTGTTAGAACAGATTTGAAGGTTATGAAATACGGATTAGTAAAATTGATTGTGGTCTCGATTATTCATCACTTTTGTAAGCCAGGATACAACCTAGATAGTTATGAATGATCTCAAAATGCTATAAAAATATATATAATATTTATTCCTCAATTTTCATGATTGCACCTACTACTGTTTGTCTCTGCATCACCCAAAGGTTGACTGGTAGAAAATGCCTACGGCATTAAGTCCGTCTCTGTACATTTATGTGCTTGAAGTATTAAATAAATAAATAAAAGTATGTGAGTTAACAAGTGACTTTTAATTATTCATTTCAACGTTTCGTACACAAATAGGTACAAAAGCGGACTTAATGCCTTAGGCATTCTCTACCAGTCAACCAAGGGTGGTGACAGGAACAATGATAAAAAACCTATTAAAAATACATCATACTTGTAATTAATTATAAATAAAATATGTACATAAATAGAATATAAACTTGTAATACATAACCACTTCTCTCAATTTCTAGTTAATGGATATTATCCAAATCTTAGTTCCTTAGGTGTGAAGAGGGACTTGTGGCTAAGTAATAACAGCCGCACGGGTCGATCGATCAGGTTAAGCTACGCTTGCCGCGGTTGGTCCGTGGATGGGTGACTATTTTCACACACCAAGACCGCTCCGTGCCTCGGAAAGCACGTTAAGCCGTTGCTCCCGGCTGTCATTCGTGGATCTTTGACAGTCGTTACCGGTCGTCAGTAGCCCGAAAGTCTGACAACCAGTCTTCCGAAGGAGTGTCGTATTACCCAGTAGCTGGGTTGTGGAGGTCAGATAGGCAGTCGCTCCATGTCAATCAATCAACTCAGCCTATCGCAGTCCACTGCTGGACATAGGCCTCTCCCAGACTGCGCCACAACACCCTGTCCTCCGTCTTCCGCATCCAGTCCACCCCAGCCACCTTCTTTAGGTCGTCCGTCCATCTAGCCGCATCTAGTCGCTCCATGTAAAATACTGGTATTCAGCTACATCCAGTTAGACTGGAAGCCGACCCCAACATAGTTGGGAAAAGGCTGGGCAGACGACGAGATTTTTAGGTGTGAGTTGTACTCGTACAAGCTAATTACAAAAAGCTTGCAATGACGTCGTAAAAAATGCAAAATCTGCAAAATAATACCCTCATGAATTACAATTGACATAATGCAGCTAATAAATGGAACGAAACTCAAACTTTCTCAAATAATTTAACTATTAAAACTTAAGTGACATAACCCTCTTCAAACGAGCTACATCCATCACTTTTATTAAAATCAATTTACATTTAAATGTACTTTACGAAGTCCGTCTTCATTTAAAGACGCCGTCGTCAAAGTCTACCAATATCGTTACATTTTACACCATATACATTAACGACACGTTTAGCATAACATATAACTGATTTACAAGACTTATTGATATGGAAATATCAAATTATTATATTTACTGATAGTGGGTATAAAGTGTGTCTCGTACCTTTGTTAAATGAAATCTAAAGGAATTGAATTTTAAATGATAATGGCTTGAAAGCATGTTTTATACTGATTAGGTACTTGGTATAAATATCGTAATTTAGTCTTGACAAGAACGTAGCCGTTATTTTGATTTAATAAGATATAAAGAAATATATAACAATAGAAAGCACTAGGAAGTGGTGAAGGGCGGGCGTTTTGGGGGACTGTCTTTTGTAATTTTGACGTTCGAAAAGTGCTGATTCTCAGCCTAGTTTGAATAAATGACTTTTGTTTTTTTTTATATATACAACGTGTAACGTTAAATGCGCAAAACCTGAAAATAGTTTGATCAGAATAACGAGCAGAATCCATTGAACCACTTTTTAATATAGGTCACATTTTTCAAAAAATCTTAATTAAAAAGTTGCCGTGTCTATTTATTAATAGGTCAAGCCACCGCGGCGCAGCGGCCCGGTGACGACTCCTCCTTCGATAGAGCGTCTTCGCAGACGCAAGAAACGATCAGAATTGCCAGTAAAACTGAACAGCACATAAAACCTCTACAATTTGTTTAATGATTTATTTTCTCTCTGAAATAGGTCAATTGAATTAAAAATCAGTCGGGGTGTGTGAGGTTTTGCGCATTTAACGTTACACGTTGTATATATTCTATTTATTGAGCAGTGGTGGCCCAGTGGTAACGGTCGCGACTAACGAGTTGTAGGACGTGGGTTCGAACCCAGACAGGCACTTTTGTGTAAATTATCATCACCACTGCTCTCAAAACGTGGAAGATAAACATCGTGAGGAAATCGGCATATCCTAGAACCAGAAACTCGAAGACATGTGATATCTTCCATCCCGCACTGGGCCCGTGTGATGGATGCCTACTCCCTCTCACAGACAGGAGACCAGCACCCTAATTGCGTAACACACTATTACTCTCTATTTCAATAATTTCGAAGCATATTGCTAATCCATTGCTCCATATGTTCGAAAAATGTATCTGCTCAACAACGTGAATAGCGCAATGAATGTTGTTGAATTGTCAAAATGAAACCCATTGCTACTGATAGTGTGTTACGCAATGCTGCTGTGTCCCAGGAGTGGTAACATTATAGGCTGATTTTGAGGATACTTTATTTGTATTTACCTTATCTAATTACTTCTCATCTACACTAATATTATAAAGAGGAAAGATTTGATTGTTTGTTTGTATTGAATAGGCTCCGAAACTACTGGACCGATTTGAAAAATTGTTTTACCATTAGAAGCCGACATTATCCCTGATGAGCAAAGGCTACTTTTTACCGCCGGAAAATGCTTCATTCCTACGGGAAAACGGGTAATAGAACAACGGGTAGTATGAATTATCCTTCCGTACTTATCTTTTTCACATAACTTCTAAACGGCTGAACCGTTTGGGTTGAAATTTGATATGGGTACTTCGATAGTTTCCTGAATTATTTTAAAAATACAATTGGACCCGGTAAGTGGCGCTGTGTCGGTATGTCAACTACTAAACGGCTTGACCGATTAAACGGCGGGAATTCCGAATTCTACGCAAACGAAGTTGCTGGCGGATGCTAGTTTTAAATAAGACTATAATATATTCCCTTTCACATTCCAGGTAGTCGCACATATCTTAAAAACATGACAAAGTTACTAGAATTAAAGACATCAACGGAAAGAAAATTAATCAAAATAATATCCCTTTTAGCGTGAGAGAAGGATGAACCAAAAATGATACTTCTAACTATTAGCACTAAACTTGGGCTACAAAGCGAGCTGTAAGTACCGTCAACTGCACATCAACAGTAACAAGTTGACATTAAAAGCACCTTTATGTCGCAACTGTAAGGGCGACTGTACCTAAAGTATATGCTCTTTTCCGTGTAAAACATATGAAAACATGTTTAAACGACGCGTTTGTCGTTACAAGTGGGTATATGGTGGAGGCATATTGCTTTGTATACAATTAAGTAGCTGTAGGAATTTCTTAGAAATTTTCGTAGTATGTAGGGTAGGGACTTCCTTCTAAAATATCTCTACTAAGAAAGACTATTATTCTAAGAAGGAGAATTCGTCGAAAAGCCAATATTAGTGTCAAAGGCTGAGATTATTACCCTTCACTAAGCAAAAAAGTAATACAATGGACATAATGTTCTATAGCACTTTTTAGGGTTCTGTACCCAAAGGGTGCCAACGGAACCCTATTACTAAGCCTCCGGTGTCCGTTCGTCCGTCTGTCTGTCAGCGGGCTGTACCTCAAGGATCGGAATAGGTAGAACGATGAAATTTTGACAAAGTGTGTATTTCTATTGCCGCTATAACAACAAATGCTAAAAATAAAATAAAGTTAATAAAAATTAAAGGGGTATCCATACAAGAAACGTGTTTTTTTTGGCGCTTTTTTTTAAATTGTCTAGTGTTCAAATCGGTTCTCTCACGATCTGCAGCAGAGCATTCAACCACAGTGCCAATGTCCCATCAGCCCAGAAAAATGACCACGACTTATTAAACACCGTAAACACCAAAGAAGCCGCAGTGACGTCAGCCACTAATCAAAACCAATTCACCACGCACCAGCATATTGTAGTTACAACTAAGCCCTGGTTCGAACGGGCGCGCTTTTCCCGCGGCGATTATTTCTCGCGCACCGGATTTTCAACGCACTGCGTTTCACCGAGAGTTGAAAATCCATCAGTGTGTTTTTTTGATGCGCTGGGATGCGCTCTGTTAGATTCTCAAAGCACGGCTCAACATCGAGAGTTGAAAATCCAGTGCGCGATAAAATCCTGCCGCGATATTTTTACGTCCTTACGAGTGTGGGCTAACGGTTCAAGTCCTGCAACAGCCACCAGAACCAGGATTTTAGATAATTATTAGGCTTGTGAACGTAATTTTCCGGTTAATGAAATATCTAATAGATTACAGAAGGCACAAGAGGTTTATAATAGAATATTTTGCTCGATAAACTAAGTTTAACTGTAGTTAATTGATTGGAAGTGTTTGGAATTGGTTAAATGCTTTTATGAATGATTCGGATGGTGAATGAGGTTTTGAAATATGAGGTGTGTGGGTGACCTAATGGTGTGGCTTATGGCCCCCGGTTATGAGTCGGAGTCGTTGGAGTCGTGGGTACGAATAATGTGGGTGTGCCTTGAAAGGACATCACTACTGCTTTACAGTATAGTGCTTGTGGAACAATTATGTTTATGGTGCATGTGGTACTAACCTACAAGAAATTGTTGTACAGACGCCAGCACATAAAGCTACTCGAAACTGTCACATTTGCCCAATCAACCTTGTACCTAATGCTTTAGCGATAAAGTTGAAAATCTATTAAAGAAATTTGACAGATCGTACTAGCTTGATGTGCTGGCGTCTGTACGTTTGAAGCCGTGACCATGCAAGGGCAGGAAGAGACCAAGCCATATTTTAAAAACCATGAGGCCAAGTGTCAACTAGACACAAGCACATTTATTTACTTGCCTTTAAGTATCCAACACGAGCATGAATTAACCCTATAAATTGATCACAAAAATCTTCATCCTATATTCCCACATCTTTAGGAAATAAAATTGTTAATTCTTAATAAACAACCACAATAGAAAACCAATTGGCAGTCAAGCGTCGGCTTACATTTTTCTCAGAAGACAAGCGACGCGTTCTGCATCGCATTAACCTTTGAAACTGCGCCAGATTAGCATGTGTCAAACTGTCCAACAGTTGCTATAAACGAGGTTGAAATTTAACGAATAGAAATCGAAACAGAAGGCAAGCGACGTAATAAATTTTGTTCGTTATCCACTAGATGTCGTGGTGACCCGGAGATTTGCAAATCCGCTTCATATATTCGGTTGTGGGTTCAAAACCATGAATTAGAATACGATCAAAAAGGACAGGACCAATTAATGCAGGCATCCGTATCCAATCTAAGAAACCTAGACTTTCTTCTTGAATCTCATAACCAGATTTCCGAACACTATTTACAATGAATGCTGCAGCATCTTTAATGCAAATCATCACGTTTACAAGGTGAATTAATAACGAAATCAGGTCAGATATGTAAGTTGGTTAACACAAGTCCAAGTTATTGAAATACTAACCGAAGGAAATAGTAGTGGAAATAGATTGCAAAAGATAGCTTCTGACTTCTGTTCTCTCATACCTAAGTATTAAAAGTGTTTTATAACAACATTGAAAAAGACAATTATTTTTATAAGAGTAACCGTGGAGTTTTTTGTTGGGATTATTTATTTATTTTAACCCCGCATGTGGTGTGGGTGGTGGCCCAGTGATAACGGCCTCGAACGGCCCTGAATTACGAGTTGCAGATTGTGGGTTCGAACCCAGGCAGGCGCGTTCTCAAACGGTGAATGAAAACATCGTGAGGGATGTTCTAGAATCAAAAATTTGAAAAACGTGTGACTTCTAGCAACCCGCATGGTAGATTATAGTCCACTCACTCACGAAGACAGGAGGTCTGTGACTCAGTAATTATGCATTATACAACCCTGCATCGCCAACCACAAGAAAAAAAAAAAAAACAACACAAATCCATTGGCGGCCACCGCCGTTTCAAATCTGACCTTTACTTATCAAACGGCTAATGGACGCCCATCACCAGATTACCAACGGCCACATTAACATAATCCTTATAGCCGACCTGTCTATGAGACTTTCACTTCGACATTTGTCAAGTAGTTTTGATACAAAAAAATTGACGACGATGACCTCTCCGTTGCGAAAGTAAATAGGTATTACTATTAAGTAGACTTTAGTACAGGCCTTTTTATAATTAGCATCTTGCAGGTCAATCTCAAGGGCAGGCTTGTCTATGGGTGCCTCAATAAATTAAGGCCTCCAGCTAGGGCTTAATTGGATCTGGCCTTACTTGAAGCTCTTACTAAGAAAGTGCTGTAATTTGGTTAAAGAATTTTGGACACCGACCCCCGAATCCATTAGATTTTTTTACAAACTCAAACTCGTTTGATTTATTTCAATTAAACCATTTCATGCAGCACTGGTAGGGCTTACATGCACCCGTATATCGGGCTTGGGGCAGATAGACATGTAAAATAATTATCATGGATTTTTTGTAGTATTTTTAATTATTTTTTTTTGCCATTCTGTATTTTTTTTTTTTCATGTTGGCATTTTTATAACTTTTTGCTTTTGAAAATTTTATATTTAACATGTTACTATTTATTTTTTATTTTTTATACGATTCTGACATAATTTGTTTGACAATTTTTTTATTTTTTTTATGAGTTTCTTGAATATTTAAAGTTAAACCCAAAATAAATCACAATTTATTTTGGGTTTTTATCTGAGTAGAATTTAAAATAGTTCATAAGTTAATTGTACCAATGAGTGTAAAACCATGGACTAGATTTATGTCTGAAATAAAATAAATGAATGAATGAATGAATGATAAAGCGTCACGCATTAACGGCAAAGGCCACTGTAGCCATCGACGAGTATCGACGGCTGCTGTTGACGCATGTCTGTAGTCGAGAACATGCCGCTCGTGTATGTTAGCACCGTACTCTCAAATACACGACTGGCACGTTGTCAATGGCTGTAGTTGGCTCTGCCGTTGACGCATGTCACTAGTGTGTGTGCAAACTTACAGGCACTTTTGAATTGTCAAAGAAGTCGGTCAGTCAGAAACATCAAGCTAGTTGGCCATTCCGAAGCATAGTAGGTTTTTTCACCGCTCCCGTTTCGAAGGTCAGTTCTAAATAGAGCAACCAACGAGTCATCCTAAGCATATAGAGGACATACCCTGGTTTTAAAATTAATCATTTACATACTAAATCAACATTTTTTTATTGTTCCAGGTAATTTTGGGAATCCACCACTGATTGGCTGATTTCTTCAGAAAAATTGTCCAGGAGTTTTGAACCTAAGTGATAATGGTTTGTCAGTATAACAAAGTGTCAGCACAGTTTTTTAGTCCTACCGCATGTAGTCCACCCCTGACAGTAATACAGCCAGATATTCCAGCTAGCAGATAAAAGTCTATCATCCTTATTAGTCAAGACGTACATAATTATGTATGTATATATATAGCTATCACAGCTACAATACCGGTTCTCCTTTCCTCATAATAACAAATGACAATCAACCCAGTCCAGCAGGGTGTAAACAGGCGATTTAAATCACATAACCAGTCGGTTCAGCCGAAATGCCACGAAGCGCGCTCGGCATTCCTCGGCGCGCCTAGCCTACGCACCCTGCGACCTTCTCAATGCTAATCGGCGCCCGCGCAGGCGCACAATAAGACCATATGAACGCCACCACTGCACCCGGAAATTATGGCGATTGGTGACCTTATGTTTTAATAGTTTGAATGGTTCGAGTATATAAAAACTTTCGTAGTCGATTTAAGAGCGTTATCGTTCAAATGGATAGCAGTGTCTGACTAGAGTCTAAATTCAAGTATGCTTCACTAATTCCATTCTGGGATAAGCATCTACTTATAATATTTTCTAAGCACACAAACCTATTGAAAATAATGTTTAATCATAAAGCTAATGAATCTAAAGAGTTCTTGAATTATATTTGTGTAACTGTAATTCGCGGTACGGGTCCATGTCATTTTGCCATCTCTTTCTGGGCTGGCCTCGGCAGCACCGTTCGAGGTGGCGCGGGAAAAGAGTTCCTGGAAGAATTTGGTAGTGGCCTTTGCCCATCAGTGGGACAGTACAAGGCAAAAAAAAAAAACTGTAATTCGATAAACACATACATAATCTTACGCCTTTTTTTCATACCGTGGTATCCTCCTACCATATATCTGAAGAAAAAATGCAATTTCTATTCAAAACTTAGCTCAAAGGCGCTCCCAATCTTCCAACAACAGTCCTTTATTATTCCACCATTAATATACCCACAACTAAAATCACCCAGCTCTCCCATAGCGGTCGTAAACCAAAATAAACTAAACTAGAATTGTGCAAACGAACAATTCTATTGGGTTTAGGTTATAGAAATATAATGTGGGCGCAAGTCGCTGGAACAATGAGAGCGCTGCCATAGTTCCCTTACGGGGGATAGAGACTTCCACTGAGCTCTATATTTGGAGCCGCGTAATGTATAGTGACGCTTGAATCGATGAGTGTTGATTGGTCTTCATAACATTAGGCCTGTATTCTCCGAAGGGTTAGAGAGATGTTATTGCACGCAAATTTTGTCAGCTATGTTGTTTGTAAGTGCATGATCCTAACTGAAAACCCATTGAAACGTTTACTTATAATGAATGAGTCCGATTTGCAGTTTCGATTTCTCTGGTTCACGTGTGATTAAAAACAACACTGAAAGAAAGAAAGAAAGAAAGAAAAAATGTTTATTCTGCACATTTATTACCACACATTGTTACTATTATAGGAAAATCTCAAGTCATTCCAGATCTTTTCTAAAGACAATGTAAGCAAAAAGACGGACAAGTTACCGCTACTTGTTACGCAGTGAATTTTCAGATTTCTGTCGCACTTTCTACGTTAAGTTACAATGAAAAGTGTTATTGATATAGCAAGCAATAATCTAGAACTATCCATAACACAGTGTATTATTGAACCAGTAGCACTTATGCCAACGTAAAATCAATTGCATCGCACAATGAAGGCGATGAATGCGGACGATAAATAAAGATTTAATACTTGAACAGGGGGACTTGTGGCTAAGTACTAACAGCCGCACGGGTCGATCGATCAGGTTAAGCTACGCTTGCCGCAGTTGGTCCGTGGATGGGTGACCATCTTCACATACCAAGACCCCTCCGTTCCTCGGAAAGCACGTTATGCCGTTGGTCCCGGCTGTCATTCGTGGATCTTTCACAGTCGTTACGGGTCGTCAGTAGCCCGAAAGTCTGACAACCAGTCTTACGAAGGGGTAATCGTATTACCCAGTAACTGGGTTGTGGAGGTCAGATAGGCAGTCGCTACATGTAAAATACTGGTATTCAGCTGCATCCGGTTAGACTGGAAGCCGACCTCAACATAGTTGGGAAAAGGCTAGGCTGATGATGACTTGAACAGTATCCACGCGATGGGACAGATTCGCGAGACTTAGGTGAGTCCGATTAACAGACTAAAGGCTCTTTCACACGGCAAGATCCCGTTTTTTGCAGGTACGGTAGTTTGCAGGATCCCGTTTAGTGGCGTAAGTTTTTAAATATACATACATATTGCAGTATCCGGCAAACCGGATGCTTGTGTGAATATGTAAATTTAAACACGTAAGCTACTAAACGGGATCCTGCAAAAAACCACATTTTTTAGGGATTTTGCAGTGGGAAAGGGCAATAAGGGCTGATTTTTCCGACGCCAGATAATTTTATCCAAGGATTAATTTTGAATTTTTGGCAATTTTTCCATACGAAAACTGTCAGACGTCATTTTTAGTCCACGAATAAAAATTGTCTGTCGATTGAAAAATCAGCCCTCAAGAGAATAAATTATGCAAAGAGGATTAAGTCCAGCAGTAAGTAGTTTCCGACCGCAGATGATGATAATGACAGATAAACACAACATTTTAAACCGTATAAATTATAAAAACACACGCAAACGTTCATACAGCAAAATAATAATTCCATCTGACTCCGCGATAATCGTCGTCGTGACGGTTGACAACACAGAACGCACATAGTACGTTCTGCGTCTACGTCAATTTGTCAAAGAGACACTTTTTACGTAAATCTCAAGTTACAAGCACAACTTTCGTTGTCTGCTTCACATTGTTTATAACCACACCACGACCATAAAATTGTCAAATGATAATCTTTTGAACATAATGGCTATTTTACACTTTATAATATTGTCCTTAAAATAGATAATGGCAAATGTATAAGCGTTAGAGAGAATAAATAGATTGTTTGACAGACGCAGCGTAAAGTAAATAAATGATTGCCTGAGAGATGATAATCTTGAAGTATTTTACACTTAAGACAATTGCGGTTATCAGTTATATATTAGAAGCTGTTTCTAAGCCTTATAGGGGAACTGATTTATAAACTTAGACGAATTTAATCGGGGACATTTTATGCAAAACACTTGCATTAGTGCAAGTCTGTTGGAAATCTACCATAAAATCAGTTCGTTCTAAATATAGAAGAACGGTAACGGGTTCGTTCCTATAAAATTTTAACGCGATTGGATTTCAATGTGATCATCTATTTGATAAGGAACATAGATGACGCAAAAATGCTTTGAAATGCTATACAAGGTGTAACTTAAATAACGCACAACCTCTTAAGGGGTCATTGTACTCATCATTATGAACAACTTTTACTATGAGACCAAACCGGAAATCGCGAAGAAAAAATCAGCTGTTCCCTACATTTTGACGAGTTATGCGAACATAAATGTAGGGAACAGCTGATTTTTTTTTCGCGATTTCAGGTTTGGTCCCATAGTAAAAGTTGTTCATAATGATGAGTACAATGACCCCTTAAGAGGTTGTGCGTTATTTAAGTTACACCTTGTATACTGGATAATTTTTTTTACAGGCTCTAAACGTTTACAGGGTGTTCTTCTACTCATGAATATGTACAACTTTCACTATGGGACCAACTCTGAAATCACGAAAACAAAATCAGTTGTTTAATACAAAAGTTCAATACCTACTAGACCAAAATGTATGAAACAGCAGATTTTTTTTCCTGATCTCAGAGTTGGTTCTATAGTGAAAGTTGTTCATATTCATGGGCGGAACCCCCTGTAAAAATTTGGAAACGGTAAAAAAATCATGCTGTATATAATGACTAATAATAAAATGACATTTAAAATATAAGTAAAATATTAAATTTGCAGATTCCTTTATGAGTAAGTAATTGTGACCAAAATATATTTGTGCATTTGCTTTTCAAAATCACATAATCTTCATAATATTTTTTATTTTATTTATTTGAAACCCGCTATACCAATACATATGTTTAATAAATTCATATTATTATCTCTAATAAACATATCAAATCCAACATTTTTAGCACTTCTAAATATTAAATATCTTTGGATTTATCCTTTTTTAGCAAAAAAACTAGAATGTGCATTTTAAAATATGATTTCACGGAACCCTGTTATGTTGGTAAGCATTTAAGTTTTTTTTTTTGTATTAATTTTTCTTTACGATCAAATTCAAGGAATCTGAAAGATTCAGTCTATTGCCAATCCAACTAACACAAATACATACATACATAAGCTCACGCCTTCTCCCAACGGGGATAGGCAGAACGCCACCAGCTACGCTATATAATAATCTAAATCTGCAGAAACTCTTCTGTCTTGCTTTGGTAACATCTATTAAAAGCAGGTTGAACAGGTGGCTCCTAAACTAAGTAAAAAGATTCATATATCTCAGGAGCCAAAGTTCCTCATAAAAAATTATTATTAGATATATTATAACGACACGCGCCTATCATACACATTCTATTCAAATTCCCTGCATCATAATAAACACTGCCAGTACTGGATATCGGTTATCTAAGTTATCTACTTTCTATAATGCAACGCCTCCGCCAAAATTGACATTAATGTCCAAATACGGTCCACTTACTTTTGACAGGCGAGCCATTGAACAAGCGGATGAATTCTTAAAATAATAGTAAACTAGGTAGGTACAGACGCCAGCACATCAAGCTACCCGAAACTGTCAAATTTTCCCAATCAACTTTGAAGCTTATGGTTTAGCGATAAAGTTGAAAATCTATTAAAGAAATTTTATTAATCAGATTGTAGTAGCTTGATGTGTTGGCGTCTGTACATGATTGTGTGATTCTCAGCTTTGTTACACAGATTAATGGTTAATTATTGTCAAGTGTAAAATGAGCAGTGGTGGCCCAGTTGCAACAGCCGCGACTTACGAGTTGTATTGCTTGTCCTAGGACCAAAATTTCGAAGACATGTGACATCTGCCCACCTGCACTGGGCCCGCGTGGTGGATTATGGCCCACTCCCTCTCACCGTTGAGAGGAGGCCTGTGTCCCAGCAGTGGGAATATTATAGGCAGATGACGCTTATTCTACTGTCAAAAGTTTAGTGTAAAGAACTGAGCAAGCATTCCAGTGCCCCGGGCAGAAGTAGGAAGTATAGTTAGTTTTATGAGTCCGACAGAACCCTGGGGCGTCCATGACAAATCCCATATATGCCAAAAAAAGCAACTTACTTGTAATAAAAAATTGTGTAACAATCCTAGTTACTGGCCAATTCATTTCATTTCAGAAATTAAAAACCTTCTGCCTTTTTACGTCTTTCCCACAGCTCAAGAAAAATTATATCACGATATCGCGAATTTTAGGACCACTCCATATAATTCTGACAGCTCATAAATAAACTGACGAACTCTCCGAAGGTGGACGGACGGGTCAATTAAGATGGAATTCACGAAATAATACGGTTTTTATATCGATAGAGAGCGCTAGAATTTAAACTAACTCGAATAATACGAATTTGACAGCACTTAAGAGTATTTCAAGTATTCATACTTTACACTTTTTTTTTTCTTAAGTTATAGTAAATTTCTTCCACGTAGCCCACGTGGAAGAAATTGAAGAATGTAAGTGAAATAATTTTTGCCTCGTTGGTTGGTTAGCTGCAAGTGCTACCGCTGAACATGAGGTCCTGGGTTCGATTCCCAGGTCGGGGAAAGTGTTATTGGTATTGGGATTTTCTATTTAAAATTTCTCAGTAGCAACCCGGAGTCTGGATTTGTGCCCGGTTGATGGCCCAGAAATCACAGTAACTTGTAATGACATGTTTCAATATTAAATAGAACTAAATTTAAAAAAGACCAGGCAGATACAGGCCTTCTAAATCAAATTAATTGAATACAGCCTGTACCTATTCTATTAATTTGATCTACCCGCGGCTTCGCCTGAGTGGATATCGGAAATCATCTCACGGGAACGTGTTACCGGAACAAAAAGTAATGTAAATCCTTTCCCAGGATGCCATCTATCCCCTTGCCAAATTTTACCGAAATCCGTACCACGGTTTAGATGTGAAAAGGTAACACACAGACAGACAGAGTTACTCTCGAATTTATAATATTGCGGATTATTGCCATAATTTAAAAACCACACCAGACAAAAACATATAGGTAAACCTACTTTTGTGTGTATACAACACAGTACATCTTGCAGTACCTACTGATGTAAAATATGCAATAGTCTTATGAACAAGCCTATCCCAAAGTATGTGGTTTCGCCATACTAGTCCGAGGGGTTAAGATTTGATCCCGCGACATCTCGATGGCCGACCAGCTTCGTAGTCGTTAGGCTATTGTCGTATTAAGTGTTAGAAAATGTCGTCTTGCCTTCTCTGATCGAATATATTATAATTGATTTTCATAGAAATGGTCAAGTAAACATTTTAGACGGTGGATATAAAACGTAGGCTGCATAATTATTATCCAAATCTAAACTAATATCCTGACTAATATTATAAATGCGAAAGTAAGTTTGTTACGCTTTCACGCTAAAACGGCTGAACGGGTTTGTATCAATTTTGGCACACAGACAGACCATGGCTTGGGTAAGGACATAGGCTACTTTTCATCCTGGATAGCAAAGGAAGTCTCAGGCTAGGCTAGTAATAATATTATAAAGAAAATAGAATTGATTTTTTGTATGTTTGTTTGTTACTCTTTAACGCTAAAATGGCTGAACGGATTTGAATGAAATTTGGTACATAGGTAGACCTGGGTTAGGAAATAAGATACTCTTTATCGTTATTTTCCTACGGGATCGAGACTTATGCTGGTGAAACCGCGGGGCGCAGCTAGTTTTATATAAAACGAGTAAAATGAATTTGTAATTTTGTAGTTTACTTTAACATAATAATGTTATGATTCCATATAAGGGAAAAAGTGGCATAACAGCGACATAACTTGGTGCTATAAGGAAACATTGAGTATGTTTTAATAAGAATGACAAAAGTGTCATTATAAATTACGTTGAGTGACAGTTACAATAGTGTATATATCAAAGTTTGTCACGTAAATGGCGTAAGTATATTGATACCATCGTGTCATCATGGGTCATGATGACATGATGGTATCAAAATCCCTTACCTACAATTTACTTATGGTGGTAGTTCTAGGTTGTAAAGATGTAGGAATTTTATTTTATTTTATTTATTAGAGAAAAGAAACAGTGACACATTACATTTTTTAGGAAGAAATACAAAAAGATACGGTCTACAGAAAGATAAGTCTATAGAAAATATAATGCTATGTGATATTCATGTTTTTACTGCAAATCAGCATCTCCCTCATACTCCCTCTCACAGACTAGGAAGAGGCCTGTGTCCCAGCAGTGGGAACGATATAATCCGATTTCATTAGGTACACACGCCAGCACATCAAGCTACCCGAAACTGTCAAATTTTCCCAATCAACTTTGATCCTTATGCTTTAGCGATAAAGTTGAAAATTTTGTAAAGAAATTTGACAGACTGTAGTAACTTGATGTGCTGGCATCTTTACCTTCATCCTAAAAACACAATAACTAAACATACTTTAAAATACATAAAAAAAACCAGCCAAAAGGGAACAAAGCGCTTACAGCCAAATAAATATAAAAGTACAGTTATGAACACAAATGCCAGCAGTTCTTTGTGTCAACCTTCGACCTTCACGACGAAACAAAACAATCTCAACTTCACATAACTAAAGTAATTAATTATTCACGCTAAATGCTTACAAAAAAGGTTTAATTTATTCGTTAGTCAACGCTATTATGTTTATTAAAGGCTGGGGGCAGACTGAGTCAGGATTTTGTTAGACTAGTGTCCGTTTTCACTAACACTAGGCGTTCATGGTGTTTTTCTGTTCCTTTTTAGTGTTCCGTACTCAGCCTCCGCCGTCCGTCCGTCCGTCTGTCAGCGGGCTGTATCTCATGAACCATAATAAGTAGACAGTTGAAATTTTTCAGTGTATTTTTATTGCCGCTATAATAAATAATTATGAAAGTAAAAAGATTTAATTAAAATTAAACGGGTCTCCATACAAGAAACGTGTTCTTTTTTAGGCGTTTTTTGCCGTGCGAGCTGGGACTCCGAGTCGCACTTGGCCGATTTTTTTATTTTTATTGTTCTGTATGTCCTAATCGTGTCCCGAATAAAATATTATTATTTCTTCCTTTCTTATAAAATTAATGATAATGCATCCGTGCACGCTCATCCATAGACTCAGTTATGGCCAAAGTGCTAAAAAAAATGTTTCGACCCAAGACAAAACTGTTCTACCTACCACAGACAAATCTGTTTTGACCTTAGAGTGCGAATTTTCTATAAAAACCTATAATTTATTCAAATAAGTCCAAAGTTATTATGATTTAATAATAGCAAATTTTATCGTGCCGGCCATTATTGTCCGAATTAGGTAAAAATCTATATTATTTTAAGTTTCCTTGATAAGTTGTAGAATGTATCGCGGCGCCCACGCGGCAATCTATTGTGATTTTACCATAAACCGGCGATATAGAGCCTGCGACATGCTTAGTATACGCCACCAGAAACCTGTCAAAAATCTCACCGTGAAAACTTAGTCGAAGTGAGCTGTCGTTCCATCTAAAGCTAGACACTTGACACTGACAGCCCACTTCACCTATGTTTTCACGCTGAGATTTTTACAGAATGGATTGGCTGACTATGGTGTGAATATGAACACTAATGAGTGAAAATGACTATACAGTTATATACAAACATATTTTCTTTTGCATTATTCATTAGGAAAAATAGGTACTTTTTCAGCATTTATTCATGTAATGCACTATCTATGTCGAACACATACATCCAATAACACAGAAGGATGAAAACTAAATTAACATGTATGTATACGACTTTCGTATTTTTTTTAACGACTCCGAAAGAGCTGACTGTGCATTACTTTATACACGTTTTATTTTTATTCACAATATTGTTAAGAACCGAATCACACTGCATATTTATGTAAATCGAGTAATCGATTGGTTTCGTCCATCCCATAGACCGATATCTAGACGATCGCCAGATCGAAAATCGTTATATTATTCGGCTATCGGTACTAAATCGATTCTTATAACGTAAACCCAGTATGTTATCAATATAAATCTATAATGGCGGTAACACGGTAGCTAGAACTACGAATCAATGCATAATTTATAAACGAATATTTTAATAGAATATCGACCTTATTATGTTATATATTATTACACTGATTTGGGAATAATATCACATAGATTAACGAAATAAATTATAAAAATTGATCGTTTAGTGTTGTTCGGACAATAATGTGTTACTAATCATGTAAATTATTTATAATATGATTATTAACTTAGTCTTGATTAACGATAAACGTTGACAATGATTTGAGTGTGAACATAATAATGTGATGGATGGATAATACCCCGTGGAGTTTAAATTGGTTTTATTACTGTTCTACTGTGGTTTGTAAAAATATTTATTAATAATCATCATCTGCCTAGCCTTTTCCCAACTATTTTGGGGTCAGCTTCCCGTCTAACCGGATGCAGTTGAATACCAGTATTTTACTGATCCAAAGTTCTGGGCCGCAACTACTTGCACCTATTTTTAGTACATTGGGTCGTAATATACAACGTGTAACGTTAAATGCGCAAAACCTCAAACACCCCAACTTATTTTTGATTCAATTGACCTATTTCGCAGAGAAAATAAATCATTAAAAAAATTGTAAAGGTTTTATGTGTTGTTTTAGTTTTACTGGCTATTCTGATCGTTTCTTGAGTCTGCGACAACGCTTTATCGAGGGAGGAGTCGTCACCGGGCCGCTGCGCCGCGCTGTCATTGGGTTGCTTGACCTATTAATAAATAGACACGGCAACGTTTTTAATGAAGATTTTTTGAAAAATGTGACCTATATTAAAAAGTGGTTCAATTAATTCTGCTCGTTATTCTGATCAAACTATTTTCAGGTTTTGCGCATTTAACGTTACACGTTGTATTCTCTATGGTCGTAATGTATATCGACCTTTTAGGTTGGGCCTTACGAGGATATTTGGGATCGGCGCAACATTTATTTTTCTTCCATACTTCTCTATTAGTCGTTATCTGCTGCTGGGGAGTTTGTTGCGCCACTTCTTCTTCCCAGCAAAAGCACTAGGAAGTGGTGAAGGGCGGGCGTTTTGGGGGACTGTCTTTTGTAATTTTGACGTTCGAAACAGTGCTGATTCTCAGCCTACTTTGAATAAATGACTTTTGATTTTGATTTATCTCGGTAGTCGGCTCTTTCTAGCCATATCATCTTGCACACAGTCCTTTTTACACAGTACTTTTATAGCCGTCCACATTTATACGCAAAACTTTCCACATGACATTTTCCTCTCAATTAAGAAAGAAAATTTGTTTTTTCCGCACATACGAGTATAAGACGTACAGACGCCAGCACATCAAGCTACCCGAAACTGTCAAATTTTCCCAGTCAACTTTGAACCTAATGCTTTAACGATATAGTTGAAAATCTATTAAAAAAAAGACTATAGTAGCTTGATTTACTGGCGTCTGTACATTACAAAGAAAAAAATTAAATACACACACTAATACAAAGTAGTGAGAGTAGAGTAAAGTATATAGTAGTTAGGATATGTGGTATTAACCCAGATAAACCTGAAACTCATTTTTTCGTAGCCCCAGCATCTCAGGAAAAATAACTTAAAAAAAATTTTCATCTTCCGGAATAGCTGGAAAATCATGTCTCATATATGGGTCGGTCGGCACAATCTGCCTTTTTACTAATATGCTTTTTTACTGAATCAAATGTATTACCTACTTTTAATTTTTAAGACATATTAGAGTTTTGAAAATATTTCTCATGCGGTATGGTAATTGAAAAACATTCTTTGGGATGTAAATGTATGTTACACTTTACGCAAACATAATTACAAGCTTTTTTTTTGCATAATTTGCATTTTAAAATCTTAGAAACATAATTTATTAGATGACCCTTTTGATCAAATCTTCAAGGACAAGGCCCACGCTTCTCACACCGTTTAGAAGTTTCTAAAATGGCTCTTGTAACAGACCTGCGAAAATTGAGGTGATCGAAATCTCCACCATTACTACGATACAATTTCCATGAATTATGTAATGCCATATCAATACTATGGCAGACAATGATATTGCATACACGGCAGAATAAAGGAAAGTACCATTTCTTGCCTCTGATGCAAGTCCGGTATAGGCTTATGTTCTGATCAGATCGATCAACGCCTCCCATATTTTCATTATACGTTTGGACCACGGGTATATTTTTTTGACAATATGCGGTTGGTCAATCTGTACACTTTGTATTTTTATACTTATATTTTTGATATTATATTTATATAAAGATAACAATAAATATAATATAATCTTACCTTTTTGAGGGCATGTCTTACAATTTCCAATACACACATTTTCACTTGCAAAAAACAACTAGAAATTATAAAATTCACTACGTATCTTTTCAGCTCAGTTAACAGTCATCAACTGACGATTCTAAAAATATATTATTATATGTCAATCGTTTTAATAAAATCATATAATGAGGGTACATTTTTTTTATTTCTCGAAACCCATGTACGGGTCGGTCGGCCTAACTGGGTTAAAGGATATCCAAAAAAACTCTCTTTGCTTGCTTCATAAGGAGCAACATCCCGTTATTTTGACCCTTATTTATAAAAACCCGAGATGCACAAACATACGCCACTTCTTACCTTTTTTTTTTTCATTCTATTGCTAACTCGGGCAAACTGCTAGTGGGTTTTTCTATAATTCAAAATCCAGTGGCTGCACGAAGTTGAATGATGTATGATTTTAATACATAGGTTTACCGTTTTGATCATTACCTCTCTTATACGTCGTCAAGTAATGATTAGCGACTGTTTAACCATAAATTTTTGACGTTTAAACGTCTCTTTATTTATCATCATCTGCCCAGCCTTTTCCCAACTATGTTCGGGTCGGCTTCCAGTATAACCGGAAGCAGCTGAATACCAGTATTTTACATGGAGCGACTGCCTATCTGACCTCCACAACCCGGTTACTGGGTAATACGAAACCCCTTGGTAAGACTGGCTGTCAGACTTTCGGGCTTCTGACTACCCGTAACGAATGTCAAAGATCCACGAATGACAGCCGTGACCAACGGCTTAACGTGCTTTCCGAGGCACGGAGGGGTCTCGGTATGTAAAAATGGTCACCCATCCACAGACCAACCGCGGCAAGCGTAGCTTAACCTGATCGATCGACCTGTGCGGCTGTTATTTTTTTGGCCACGGGCCCCTTATTATTATTATTTTTATTTATTTATTTATTATTACAAAACATTACATTGCATGATAGTTAATTAATGCCCCACAAAACCGTTTCCACGGTTTGTCTGTAGGAACGGAACACAAAGCTAGTAACTATTGATTAGAGATTCTTAATTTATAAGGAACATTTATAAAATAAAGGGGTTCAAGTCATCAGGCTTTGTACCATGCCCTCTTACTGGAGATTGGAGAAGAATGAGTTGTCTCTCTAAGTTTGATGATACCTACATAAAAAGCCAAGACTCCCGGACTCCTACGTCGAGCTAGTGTAAAAACAAGAGATTATTATAACCACATAAAATTTCAAAATCTAAGGAAGAAAACATCAAAATAATTAAAGTCAAAAATATTATGCCGTTATAAATCCGACATACCGGCCATCATTGTTCATCAAAATCGAAACTCACGACCATCTAAATACTCGTAGTAACAGTCCTTCATACAAAAAAATGCAGGGTGACTCGATTCAGGTGCCCGGAAGTGTATTTTGAAAGAAAGAAAGAAAAATTTTTTATTCTGCACAAAAAAAATACATAAAACGCACGTTAAAAAAAATTATATATAATATGAATATAATATCCAAATATAATACATTTTCAAGAGTTTTTTTCAATGTGTGCAATTGTGTAATGACACCAATAGACTGTCATCCCAATTACGTGTCAGTGATCTAATTTACTGTTGTCATGTTTTTTTTTATAACCGTTCCGTCTTGCGGTCATTGGAAGTCCCATAATCAGTAGTAAATATTTACCCGTTCATTTGATGACGTTGCGTAACTCTCACGACGCGTTTAATCACAGAAACCGCGTACAAACCAAAGCTTTAACAAAATGATCTCGTTTTCCAAACATTAGGCGGAAACCACAGTAATAACGACTTAATATTGTGTTTAGCGAAATAGCTGTCGTATATCATCAAATGTGTTTCTCACACAAAAACTGGACAGTTTAAGTTCGATTTAAATGTCGCATTCCAGTGATTTATATGGACATGTTTTAATGGAGTTGGCTAAAAGGGATCCAAAATACTGTTAGCGTCGCGAAACTGCATTATTATGCTGTATTATTGTGGATTTATTCGTTACTCAATCAAAGTCCTAAAATTAAATACATATCTACTGAGATAGCTTCTATTTATCTGGGTACCTAATAATCTTTCAGAAAAACGGGAAATAACAAAAAAAGAAAAGAAAGAGTAACGTTTATTATATCAGTGAAATTCTGTATTAATCGGACTAAATCTTGAGTACGTACCAAAAGAAAACAAAAAAAAAAATAACAAAAAAAAAGTCATAACAATAAAAATGAAGTAGATATTCTTTTATTTTGTAATTATTTAGGTGTGGATGAGTTTATTAAAAAGTCCAAAAAACACAATGAAGTCCACAGTCATTCACATTCATAACAAATCCCAAAAAATATAAAGCCGATATTTCACTTAATGCAAAACCTATAAAAATACTCCCACATCAATTAAAAACCGTCACCTAAACTCGCAAACAAAACACCACGTGAACGTGGCTATAAACACTGGCTAAAGGCCGTATAGCGTCTTCTGTGGCCGGCCGAAGCCTCATCCACTACCTGTGTGGTTTTTTTTTGTCAAAGGTCCGATTCGACCGTTCGACGGGTGATGCGGGTCGCCAGTGTTTGCGCGCACCTCGGCTCGGCCGCGCGTACCGTTCCATTTTCAAACACATCGTATTATTCCCGACTACTCTGTACAATACACGGTATTTTTTCATTACCTAAGTAGTGTTTTCAAGTATTTTTTTAAAAGTGAAAGTTTAAAAGTAAAAATACACTTTTAATTTGAATGTATTTTTGTGATGTAAACTTTTTGGTTATAAACAGTTTTGTTTGGACTAAAGGACGTAAGGTTGTGACCTGTGATGTCATTGGACGGTGATTATAATTTTGACATTCCGTTTTTTTAATATTTGAAGTGGCAACGTGTTGTTTATTTTTTTATTTGAATTTATTTTATGTGTAGAACCGTGCTGATAAGTGATACAGTTTATGTACCTACATTTGACTCGGAAAAACAAAGTGCTTTTATTTCTAAGTGACAATAACAATAAAATAGATTTTATAACATTATCTATATGTGTGTATGCCGTGATTAGGGATGTACCTGAAAATGTACATAAAATCGGAGAGGTTTTACCAACAGCCCGACAATCAGGCGCTCAAGGAGGACAGGTGCTTTTCAGACTATGAGGAGGAATTAGACGACCGTAAGTACATTATTTAGGAACATAATATTGAAAAAGAAAACATTTTTGATACATAGAGATCAAAATACAAAAATGTGTTGAATAAATGTATGGTCGATAAAAAAGTGTTATGTACTAAATACAATGTTTGTGTAAAAATTAATTAACGACATCAATATTATGTCGGTGACTGATACTACGTATATAACTATGTCATTTCAGAACTGTAACACTATGTTATTAGAAAAAGTGATTAAAACTTTTAACTAACTTTCTTTCCAAAAGAACAAGTACGTATTCAAAATCTGTTTACTAATAAATATGATTGTATTTTCGATATACCCGACTTCAACCACTGCAACGATAATTATATTGCGCTTTTACTAGATTTTTATGTTTTACCAATCATTTCAAAAACTGCAGTTAATAAATTCATATAACAATATCCAGTCATATGCTATTTATTTATGAGATTGTTATTAAAGTGAAAGATAATAAAACTATTAATACAAATTATAAGCTCTCATTGTGCCTGCGCGTTGATGTCTTCTGTATGCGTCGCAATGCTGCCGACGGGAAAGTAACAAACTGTCTTATTAAACTTATATTTACTACTTATTCATTATTATTTACGTTTAATAATACTTATTATTATATAGGTTTAATCATAATTATTAAATAAATTCCAAACGCTATTAATGGAAGTTAATTATTACAGCAAAATAAAAATTATTTTATTTTAACTTTAAATTATATTAAAACTTGACTTGAGTAAAACGTTTTAATACCTAGTAGTCATATTAAACATACTTACTAGGTATATTTAAATGAACCGCTAAAGGTTCATAAACTTTTGAATAAGGGCTAAAACGTTTTTCAGCAAAACCAATACAAAATAAATACAATGAAGTCGGTTACTCAAGAAGCAATGCACAGGAACAGATAATAGTTATGGCTAAAAGTTCTAATACTCAAGATAATACATACGACGTTAACATTTTCTTTTCATTCTAAAATAAATATTCCCTACACCTCACTACACTTGCATCGGTACTTTTTAAGCAAACTCAAACAATAAAAAAAAAAAAACAGCACAAAGCCAAAATAATCCCAAACTTTCCAATTTAATAGCAAACAGGTAAACGCGAAACGAAATCCCTTATGGTCAACCCTTACCCTGTGAATGGTACAAAGGGCTTCTCGGACCAGACCAATTAGGGACAAAGAAAGGTCCAGGGAAAGGAACAGGTACAAAAGACCGGGAGATTAGTTCAAGGTTTAGTAAACAATATGGTCAATTGTTTGCAAGATTTCAGTTTCCTGTTCGGGCTTTTGGACCCACCGCACTTTAAAAAAATACCGGCCAAGTGCGAGTCTGATTCGCCCACGAAGGGTACCGTACCATTATCTATAAAAACGGCAAAAAAATCATGTCTGTTGTATGGGGGGGCCCTCTTAAATATTTATTTCATTCTGTTTTTTAGTATTTGTTGTTATAGCGGCAACAGAAATACATCATCTGTGAAAATTTCAACTGTCTAACTATCACGGTTCATGAGATACAGCCTGGTGACAGACGGACGGATGGACGGACTGACGGACGGACAGCGGAGTCTTAGTAATAGGGTCCCGTTTTACCCTTTGTTTTGAATGAAGATTTTTTTTTTTTAAATCTTCATTAAAAACGTTGCCGTGTCTATTTATTAATAGTTCAAGCAACCGAATGTCAGCCGGTGCAGCGGCCCGGTGACAACTCCTACCTCGATAAAGCGTCGTCGCAGACGCAAGAAACGATCAGAATGGCCAGTAAAACTAAAACAGCACAAAAATCCTATACAATTTTTTTACGACTTATTTGCTCTCTGAAATAGGTCAATTGAATTAAAAATCAGTTTGGGTGTCTGAGGTTTTGCGCATTTAACGTTACACGTTGTATAGCAGGCGTTTAAAACGCCTTAAGCTGTTCTGAAATCATCATTTACTCACAAAAACCTCTTGTCATTCAAAAGTATATTTTAAAACCCATTAAAACTTGGAAAAAAAAAACTTGCTTGCTTTTTTACTTGTGTATAAAGTTTTAATATATAAAAATTATAGATACTTAGCTATTGTGGTGGTTTAGTAAGGAAAGAAAGAAAGAATAATTGTTTTTTCTGCACGAATAAGACGCACATTATAAGTTTCCCGTTTACTATACGCCATACTTCATGCAAAACCATGAGGAATGTTGTAGCGACAAGCGACAATAATTTCAACATGAACAGCGACAATAATTTCAATAATGGCCATGAAAAACCGTTTCTTATAAACACCGTTCGTATAACTTCCTTATATATAACGCGAGTAAATTACCTTACATTCCCACATTGCACCCTCAAACATTCGACCTCAAAACAATAGAAACTACACGGAAAACCATCCACAATTTTAAACCTTACTCTATTGATATAAATGACTTAGAAATCACCCAAGTTTTTGCGAAATTCTGAGAAGAATGTACCTGTTTAAAAAAAAACGGGTAGTTTGGTACCTGACCTTACCTGAATAGTGTTCTTTTTCGAAATAGGCAGGAAATCGCGTCAATACGACCAAAACGGTCATAGTTTGGGATAAGTGCGCATGAGTTTAACAATGGAGCAAAGATCTATTGTAAAGTGCGATTAAATCGTAAAACGCCGTTTTTGAAATGAGTCACGTGGTTTGTAGGAGTGTACATACATTGTATGTATATTATATTGTAGTATTTGGAAACTCGTGTACGTGGTACACATGTATACTGTTACTGTTGTAAATAGTTTATTAGACTTTTACGAGCTGCTCATCGAACTATGTTGTATAAATATACTTGCAGATCAAAAGTTCAGTTCCCATAATTAACAACGTTCAAAATATAGTCGCAATCTTACCTCAGCGACAATCAATGTCAAAAACTTGTCAAAACTGTAGAGAAATTTAAAGGATTTTTTAAAGATAGACTGATGTCAGACTGAAAGTTCTTAGAATTACGAGAATTGCCCCTGTGAGTGTCATTTCTTTTCAATTCCATTCAATAAAATCATTACTTTTAGCATGTTCATGGTTCCATTTCATTCATACATTTACTAATAAAGCTTATAAAGCTACCTCAGAAAATACATTAACATTTGAAAAATTCGCGACGTTTACACATGGCTACTAAAAATGTAAATTTCAAATTTTAACTTAAAGCAATAAAGAACCAAGATGTCTAATATCAAGACTTCAACAACACAAATTAAAACATAATAAAAGCCATTAAGCAAAAACTAAGTATAAGTGCTGATTAAGTTTTAACTTAGAAGGTTATAATTTATTTTATTGCATTCAACATCAACAAGCTGGTGTATTAATCAAGTAAAGGACGTCTTCTTTGTACTTTAACTTGAAGTTAATTGAATATTATTATAGTGAGAAATGACGTGGGTACAAGGCAGTGCCCCCGACAAGTTACCCAACAATATTTATAAACTAAATTAAATTCATTTATTTCAGACTCACTATTTGTGTATACTTGTTAGTAACAAAGGTCTTAAAACTACGTTAGTCAATGTTAAAATCAAAACAAAACATCATTCATAATATTCAAATAATAAAATCATGAAATCACTAATGTCAAAAAGATTCACATCGTCACATCTTCCCAGCACTGCAATCTGACCGCTCAAAGATCATTCTTCAGGATTCCGTTGGCTATTATCACTTAAACTAAAATAAAAAAAGGAGAGACGATGCGGTGTTATTGTGACACCAGTGCAGTGTCTTGTAGACAATGAATATCACATTCATTTATTGCTTTATAAGGACCACTATTGTTCTATTTTCTATTGATAAAAGTACAAATCCGAGTGCATGAACATTCTGGTCGAACAAAATAAAGCAACAAAAAAGCAATAAAAAAAGCAATCCTTAACAAAAACGTTTAGTTTTTAATTAATTACCTTTATTCAATAACTTCCAACAAGATGTTTTGTCACCTCTAACAGTACAAGTGTTGCAAGCCTCAAGTAATAAAAGATTTATAAGTTTATACACGACAAGATTTTACGAGTAAGTATTAACAGACGATAAAATTAAACATGACGTTAATTAAAAAGAAGTGTTACGGCTTTTGCCGGTATCTTAGAACTTACTTGTCAAGTTAGACCAGTTATTTTGAATCTTAGGGTGCTCAAATAGAATTCTAAAAAAGCCTACGTAATAGCAATAAATCAACAGATTTTTCATTATTATCGGTATTGATATCCTGGATATGAATTATTTTTTTGCTTGCTAAACCGTATTCTTGAGGAGCAGTGATGGCCCAGTGGTAACGGCTGCGAATTACGAGTTGTAGGTCGCAGGGTCAAACCCAGACAGGCGCTTCACTTTTTGTAAATTATTTTATCATCACTGTTCTCAAAACAGTCAAGAAAAACATCGCGAGGAAGCCGGTATGTCCAAGAACCGAAAATTCGAAGACATGTGACATCTACCAACCCGCACTGGGCCCGCGTGGGGGATTGCGGCCCACTCCCTCTTACCGAGATGAGGCCTGTGTCCCAGCAGTCGGATAATAATTATAGGCTGGCTATGCGACGGCTTGTGTCATAAGAAAATGCAATGTCATTATAAAGAATGATGACTAATGTCAACAAAATTATAGTTATTTGATATAAAAAACCAGGCAAACTGCATTATGGCTGCAAACATAACTCGCTAGTCAAGGTAAAGGTTATAAGTTAGGGCAAAAGGTCGTTGCAAGAACTACAGATTCGCATCTATGACGCATCTAAAGAGTATAAAATTATACTTTGCACTCGCAATGACACTGTGACTTGAGATGCAAGTTGTGCATAACACATAATTAACACACTCAACGTGTTAAATAAGCTTGTCAATCAACATCTTTTTCTCCTAAGCGTAACGACGGCAAAAAGTTCAAACATTTTTGGCCCAAAGTTCACCTGCGCGAACTCCGCTCACTGACGCTGTCATAAAATCATCTAGTGATGAATCATCATCATCATCATCATCATTGGCAGCCTTTACTACCCACAAACCATTTTATGCCAACTGGGATGGTTAATTTCATCATTATTAATCCTCAAAATGACACTACCATTAGACTGGAAATAAACTTTTTCATTTAAAATTATTAAGTGACTGAAATCCGTCTGATTTGACCCTGTGTGTATAACATGTACATCGCTGCCTAATCAATCGGTGATAACAGGCGTGAAGTTGAACCAAGTTTTATAAACAAATACAAATGTAGTCTTTTCAGATTGACATTGACTGTTATCACAAACCTACAACTGAAAATTCATCTGCCTAGCCTTTTCCCTATCTTGGAGTCGGCTTCCAGGCTAACCGGATGCAGCTGAATTCCAGTATTTTACATGAAGCATTTTACGAGAACCCTCCGTTCTCGGTATGTAAAGATGGTCACCTATCCACAGATCAAACGTGGCAAGCGTAGCTTAACCTAATCGATCCACCTGTGTCGCTGTTATTAGTACTAAACATAAAAAAATACTTTCAAAAGAATAACTTGCGTCACATCATAACCAACAAATACACTAAAACCAGTAGAATACGTATGTAAATCGTTGAAAACGTAAAAATGTTGGTCGTCAGGGTCAAGTTGAGGATCAGGGCCAGGGGTCGTGAGATGAGCGCTGATTCATTCGGGCCAAAGGTTCAGCACCTCTGACATTTCTACGTAATCGCTTAACGGAACATCCACGTACAATGTTGTACAGAAATGTAATTGTCAACGTGTATTCGTTACAAATTTATCGTACATGTCAAGTTCATGGTTGATGGTTTATTGGGAAATATTTAGCACGTGGAAATCGTAAGGTTTTTTTTTTCCACATTTCAGTGGAATGCTGTTTACTGAGATTTATGGAATGATTGTCGCTTGTCATCTTTCTTTCTTCTTGTGTCGATGACAACAGTACGTAGGTACGTACCTAAAGACCTGCGGGATAGTGTATGTCGTAACACACTAAAAGTAGTAATGGCTTTCATTTCGACAGTTCAACAACATTCATTGCGTTATTTACGTTGTTGAGTAGACAAATTTATCGGACATATGAAGCAATGGATTAGCAATAATATCCTTCAAATGATGTAGATTGTGAATTATAATGTGTTACGCAATTAGGGTGCTGGATAGCTCTATCGTTTGCCTCATTTGTCCTGGAGGGTGCTGGAAGTTAGTTGTGCTGGAAGTTTATTTATTACTGCGAAATAAAAGATGTGTTTTCGAAAATATTTCTTCTCTTTAAATTATGGTTTAGCTTCTAATGCTAATGGGTAATAGCATAGCAAACAATATCATATTTGAACTGACTGACACACCAATTACCTAAACTCACCAAACCAAACCAAACCCAAAAAAAATATTTTCTCCAATCTTACTCGGCACAAAACTCTAAATATTTACACAAAATCGTCATCATTTCCAAGGTCAGGTTCAAGGGCACGCGGGTCGTGAGACGCGGGTTCGACGCCTGTTGATTCACAGCCGGTCGAAGGTTGGCAACCTCTGACATTTTGCCGCGAAACGTCAAGCTGTTCTGCAAACGAGTTGACTGCATTTAATACAAAATAAATTAAAGAAGCCAAAGATTATTTAAAATGCAATTTGCTTTATTGTTTGTTTTATTTGTAAATCTTGATGTTTATTGAAGTTTATAGGAAACACATAACTTACGATACTAAGAAACAATAATAAATGAAAAGCGCGACCACGGAGCTTGGGGTTCTGGGTTCCGGGGTTTAGTTTATCCCTAGGTCCGGCTAAGTGTTATGGGGTGCCCATTAGAAAATTGTTTACTTTAAAATGTTGGATTAAAAGAGTGTCCGTGGAGACTCTTGCTCGTTCTTCTCCATAGGAACCTACTATGCTTTGGAATTGGCAACTAGTTTCCTCTTTCTGACTGACCGACCCCTTGAAAATGCAAGTGCCTGTAATTGGTATATCACAAAAATATTATAAAGGCGAAAGTTTGTGAGTGTGTGTATGTATGTGTGTGTGTATGTTCGTTACTTCTTCACGCTCAAACGGCTGGACCAATTTTGATGAAATTTGGCACACAGATAGTTTATAACCAGTATTAACACATAGGATACTTTTTATCCCGATATTTCCACGAGATCGAGACTTATGCGGGTGAAACCGCGGGGCGCAGCTTTGAGTTTGAGTTTCTTGGTATGTATATAATCGGCGCGGATTCACGCCACCGCTTAGTGCGCCGCTCTAGCAATACTAAATAATTCATAGTAAAATAAACATATAAGTTATTAAAAAAATATTTAAACCATGTTTTAGAACATAAATGTCTTAATTTACTAGGTCTAAAAGAAAATATAAATATTTGAGATTTCATCCTAAACTAACACGTTTAATATCTCGAAAAGTGGCTACAATTGACACTTTTGAATATACTTTTCTTGAATGAAAACTTACAGTAATCGTGTTTTTTTTCAGCCATGCACTAATAAATGTTATTATTTTTTATAAAATAATGTTGTTATAAGTTTGTCGTATATGGTTTTACTAATATCTCGCATCTGCTTAGACCGTCGATCGCTAGTTTAAAAAAAGGCTTGCATAAAAACGGTTCTGATGAGAAAACTATACGAAAAATTGAAAATGTTTTTCAGCCATGCACTAGATTATAAAATTCCCAATAATATGACGTCAATATCTCATCTATAAATTAAACGCATTATGGTTTTATTGTCCGTCGGAAATCATCAATTTTGAATCTCCAACATGGCTCTAACGGATAAACCCTCTTAAGAGGGTTTATCCCTTAGAGCCATGTTGGAGATTCAAAATTGATGATTTCCGACGGACAATAAAACCATAATGCGTTTAATTTATAGATGAGATATTGACGTCATATTATTGGGAATTTTATAATCTAGTGCATGGCTGAAAAACATTTTCAATTTTTCGTATAGTTTTCTCATCAGAACCGTTTTTATGCAAGCCTTTTTTCAAACTAGCGATCGACGGTCTAAGCAGATGCGAGATATTAGTAAAACCGTATACGACAAACTTATAACAATATTACTTTATAAAAAATAATAACATTTATTAGTGTATGGCTGAAAAAAAAATACGATTACTGTAAGTTTTCATTCAAGAAAAGTATATTCAAAAGTGTCAATTGTAGCCACTTTTCGAGATATTAAACGTGTTAGTTTATGATGAAATCTGAAATATTTATATTTTCTTTTAGACCTAGTAAATTAAGACATTTATGTTCTAAATCATGGTTCAAATATTTTTTTTAATAACTTATATGTTTATTTTACTATGAATTATTTAGTATTGCTATATAATCGGCGCGGATTCACGCCACCGCTCAGCGCGCCGCTCTAGCAATACTAAATAATTCATAGTAAAATAAACATATAAGTTATCAAAAAAATATTTAAACCATGTTTTAGAACATAAATGTCTTAATTTACTAGGTCTAAAAGAAAATATAAATATTTCAGATTTCATCCTAAACTAACACGTTTAATATCTCGAAAAGTGGCTACAATTGACACTTTTGAATATACTTTTCTTGAATGAAAACTTACAGTAATCGTGTTTTTTTTTCAGCCATGCACTAATAAATGTTATTATTTTTTATAAAGTAATGTTGTTATAAGTTTGTCGTATACGGTTTTACTAATATCTCGCATCTGCTTAGACCGTCGATCGCTAGTTTAAAAAAAGGCTTGCATAAAAACGGTTCTGATGAGAAAACTATACGAAAAATTGAAAATGTTTTTCAGCCATGCACTAGATTGTAAAATTCCCAATAATATGACGTCAATATCTCATCTATAAATTAAACGCATTATGGTTTTATTGTCCGTCGGAAATCATCAATTTTGAATCTCCAACATGGCTCTAAGGGATAAACCCTCTTAAAGACAACTGGCATAGTGTGTAAACTAATTACAGTATAACTGGCTGGCCAACTATATAGCTGGGTAAACTAGTTTTAACGGGCGAAATGTGGGTATACTATAGGTACACCTCTGCCCAACTCTTCGGGCAAACAATGCGTGATGTTGTGTGCGAGTGTGTGTAATTAGAGAACTGGGAAGTTCAGGCATTAGGTTATGTCTTGCATTGGCTTTATATTTAAATCGAAATCATGTAGGTACAAGCTTTTTTACTTTCAATGATTCCACGAATGTAACTTAACCCTTTACCGCATAGGAAACCATATATGGTTTCACATGTTTACAGTTTATTTACTCTAAAAAAATAAAAAACTAGCGTATAAATCCTAATGGAGTTTGTTTTTCATATCATTAGCAATAATAAAACACAACTATTTTGTCTATCATCACATACCACTTAGACATAAAAAAAAAATTAAAAAAAGCACTATAATTAATTCTGAAGCTTTAATAAAGACATTAACTTAAAAAAAAAAATTGTCACTTATTTAATATATCATGCAGCAAAGGGTTAAAAAAACCGATCAAGTGCGAGTCGGACTCGTGCACCGAGGGTTCCGTACTTCCGTATAATTTGGTAGGTATTTAACTTCAAATTTACCGTTTTCGGTCTTTTCTTTTACTTGTGCCTCATGTCATTGCCTCTTGCCAAATTACATGATTCTAGGTCAACGGGAAGTACCCTATAGGTTTTGATTCCCTTGCGAGTGTCAAAATATGCGGCATAAACGGAACATAAACGCCCGTATCTTTTTTTGCGTTGACTTAGAAGTTTGATTTTTTCACTGCTTCAAGGGATTGCAACCCTGAGTATTTGATAATAATTTCAACTCCATGGCTTCCTAAGAAAAAGGGTCTTGACAGACGGACAGACAGACGGACAACAAAGTGGTCTTATAAGGGTTCCGTTTTTCCTTTTGAGGTACAGAACCCTAAAAACATGACTTAACGTATCTCGTAGATGACCCCTATGATACAACTGTATTTTAATGTTAATCAATATGACCATTTAGTTTAATGCCTTATCGTTTTAAGCGTCTCCATGTAAATATTTACATTTATTTGTTTTAACGGAGTCTAATCTACGTAGAGATGGTTTTTTGAATGCCCATCTAAGTAAATGATCGGAAGGCTGAATGGCTAAATGACTAAAAGGTTAAATACTCGTAGCGTATGACCGTTTTGATGGTAATAATTTATTATTATTTATTTGACCTTCCACGGTTCTCACAGCGTTTCACACGAGTCGTTCGAAGTTCAAAAGTTCATTTGGTATAAAAAACTGTTAGTTTTTGTCGTCTTTCAAGTTTTTTTTTTGCTTGATTTTAGATAGAATATAATAAACAGTAGTTTTAGATGCCTAATCAAGAGGTTAAAGTGTTAATGAAAGTAATTTAAAATTCTTCTAGTGTTTTTTTTTATAAAAATATACAATAGAAGATTATATAATTATAAATTATGGTTAGTATGTAGATCTGCAACGCCTTTGTCTGGCCATGATCTACTTTAGGTATTATAGGGGGGCTCGAAATTTTTATTCATTTCACAAAAGGCACAAAGGTGGACTTAATGCCTTAGGCATTCTCTACCAGTCAACCAAGGGTGGTGAAGAGATTAGATGGCTGGTGCTTTGGTTGAGTCGAACAATGATAAAAAAAACACTATTAAAACTAGGTATACAAATACATAAATCATTAAATAAGAGATCCTGAAAACATAATGTGCCAGATAAAAGCTTGGGTTTTCTTACTAAAGCCTGCCGCTAACTAACGGACGTAATTATCCTATACGGTTGTATGAAAGACGACTTCTAAAGTGTCACTAAGGAAGTAAACTCGGCCAGTCAGTTTCCACCTTAGTTAACCATCTCAGAAGCCAGAAGCCCGACTTACGTTTACCGCATCACATTTTTTACGTCCGCTAGACGTCGGTATTGTCGGTGGCAAGAAAAAATCCTTTACCTCTGGTGTACGGAATAATACCATATTCGGATTCAATGCGCATCCGAAACATTCTTAATCTATAAGAAAAAAAAAAAAAAACAAGAAGTACCGACGGATCTCGAAAACATTCGAATTTCAAACATTGCTAAAGCCTTTTACGTACTGCACTGTGGTCCGCGGGTACAGAATTATATGTATGAATGAAACAGTTTAACAGTATCGCGAATTATCGCGGTAACACGGTGGCAAGTCATCGTCATAATTCTTCTGCCCTTACCTCAATTGATTTAGGGTCGGCGCTACGTATATTGTTCTTCCATACTTCTCTATCAGTCGTCATCTCGGTAGTCACCCCCTTTCCAGCCATGTCACTCACAAAGTGCAAAAGGAAGTAGTAGTTTCAAGTATCAGGGAACAAAGCGAACTCAACAAAATGTACGAAAAAGTACCACGTTTTGGGTAAGCGTCAGCGCGCTACAGTATAAAAACCCAACGGTATGCCCAAAAGTTGTCGGAATCGCCTTCGTGGGCTGGGTCGTCGGTTCGAATTCATATACGGGTTAATTGCAGATTCACAACGACCCTGCTTTAGAAAACGGAGACCTGAGTGGAATTTAAACTCGCCATTCAAACTACTTTTTGTTGTGTTAAAAAGTTTTTTATAATAGCAATGATGTGGCTGTGTTGTACGTAGCTGTTTAGCAGTCTGTTATGTTCACTATTTCCCTTTTATTCCTCATTTTAAACAAAACAATTAGAAAGCCGTCTATTTTAATGTACAGACGCCAGCACATCAAGCTACCCGAAACTGTCAGATTTTCCCAATCAACTTTGAACCTTATGCTTTAGCGCTAAAGTTGAAAATCTATTAAAGAAATCTGACAGATTGTAGTAGCTTGATGTGCTGGCGTCTGTACCTATATTTTGGAAAACATAGTCTTAATCAATCTTACAGTAAAAAATGGTATTTTACTGCGTACCCAGTAACTGGGTTGTGGATGTCAGATACGAGTATCTGACCTCCACAACCCAGTTATTGGGTAAGATTGGTTGTCAGACTTTGGGCTTCTGACGACCCGTAACGACTGTCAAATATCGACAAATGACAGTCGGGAACAACGGATTAACGTACTTTCCGAGGCACTGAGGGCCTATTGTAGTAGCCATTATATCCGCCAATTCTCGGAACGACCATCCTTCTCATTAACCAGTAGGTTATTGATGTTCCTTTTTTGAAGAAGGCTCAAAATATCCTCATAATATATTCCGTCCTCAAAAAAATCCCGTTTAAAGCCCGCCTTGTATACGAAACATCGCGTAACCCTACACACGCTACCACACAGGTGCTCTCTCGTCCGGTCGAGAGGTTGGCCCTCGTTGAAGCAAATGTTTTCCTTTGGACACAAACGTTTGACCACACGTCAAGGGCACTCCTTATTAAAGGGCTTAGGGAGGGACGTGACTGAAATAATTGTATCGAAAATGATTTAAGTGGAAATATAACGTGTGTTTGGAATTTAATTTTTGTATTATGCTAGACAAATAATTTTCTCTCCCTTTAGAAATCTGATCACATAAGCAGACATTATTCCACATAATATTTGTTATTCACACATCTGTAGGAACCACATTTTTCCTTAGCGAGTTTTTTTTAATAGATTATTTTATGTATAAACAGTTTCGATATTTCATATAATCTAGTGGTGATGAAACTTGGAAGATGAAAGGGGCCAGTTGAAGCCCATCGGCTGAAATGATGATCATATCTCCTCTATAAAATACATATTAAATAAAGGAGGCTTTTATCTCCGTTCTTTTAAAAACAGTCTGCCGTCGCGCCATTGAACAAAAAAAACTTAACCTCTAACTACCGACTATCGACTACATCGATAACCGTTCAGATAATCGCCTAACCGCATCACTACCTCCCGAGAGCCGTTCCTCGGAATCTTAACGACGCTAACAGTTTAGTGTTAAGCAGGTGACGTAGTGAGTCAATGTTTGTGTTAGTGTGTTACATTAGTTTGTGTACCCCACGCTTGGGATGCCAGTACTGCCTGTGGGTAGCTAGGGAGGTACTTAGTAAGTGCTTGCTTTGTTTTTGGAGCGGTGACAAGAGTATTTGTGTGAGTTGTTTTGAAACAATGGTAGTGGTGACTTTTGCGTTTTATATACAAAATTTTTTTTTTTTTTTTTTATTCTGAATATTTTAATAATTAAAATAAAATGAAACTGGAATTTATTAAAAATTCTACTAGACCCTATTTGATCAGTCACCGCTCTTACCGGCCGGCATCCCAATTTATTTGGTGTCGACAAATGATGTCATCACCTTTGATATTATTCTATTCTATACAATAATAATACCAATATATTACCGATGTCAATAATAAAGGTAAACCCAAGTCCAAGATATAACTTAGAAGGTATACGTGAATTGGAAAAGTCATACTGGTACTTTACTGGATTTAAACCCACAATCTTGTGCATGAGGGGCGTAGACTTAACCACGGGGCCATCACAACAGTTAAGAAATATTGAAGAAATATCGAAAAATTGAATTACCTTCCAATGCTTCCGTTAAATTTTATTTACTTTGCAGGTAAATAATATTTCAGTTTACGCAATACTTACGCTATTGTACGCTAATCATAGCAATCTAAATCAAGTTAAGCTTGTTTTACACAAATAAAAGCATTCATACAACGTTTGGTTGCTTGCCTTACAAGGCCGCAACCTGCCACTGCCGGCAACGCAGGTGGCTGATTGGTTATCACAAGTTAGTACTTAGTACCATATTTATGTACAGACGCCAGCACATCAAGCTACTACAATCTGTTTTTCTTTAATAGATTTTCAACTTTATCGCTAAAGTATAAGGTTCAAAGTTGATTGGGAAAATTTTACAGTTTCGGGTAGCTTGATGTGCTGGCGTCTGTACTTAGATACCGCTTTCAGATTGATCTACGTTCTACTAAAATTAATCATAGATATACGTATAAGACCTTATAAAATTATAGCTCTTTGTCATGAGAATAAACAGAAAACTAAAAATAACACGCGCTGTGACTTGAAACTAGTCATGGTCCTTTACTCATTAACAATAATTAGTATTTGAATTACACAAAATAAATTAAATTACACAAAACCATACTACATTGATCTTACAAAGTTAGTTCAGTAACATAAATCGTATAATAATTCTAAATAATAGAATAATCAGATATGAAATACAAGGAGCATCAGGCAGCTAAGGGTAGCTGGTTCTATTCCCACTTGGAACAAATACTTGCATGGCTTCTACAGCAAGAGAAAATCTAGTCTGTGGCAAAGTTTTTTTAAACGAAATTCGCATTCGTAAAATATTCCAACCGACCCGTTTCGCTCTTTGGGTATCGAGCCGAGCTATGCGCTTTATCTGTATCGTAAATTCTCATCAAAATCATCATGGCTGACAGGGGAGAATGAAAGAAACAAACGTGTTGCGCCGAGTAACGTGGGACAAGCACAGAAAGAAGAAGTAAATTCAGATCAAAACTATCTGCTTCATACTTCAACCAACTACATCTCTGGGGGTTCACTTCCTAAGCTTAATCCGTAATTTTGGCCGAAGTTACGGGCGTTTCATTCTCCGTATCGCTTAAGGACACCAGATTAATTCGGGGCCCGAACTCATAATGAATGACAACTCGATTTTGACAGGTGTCACTAATCTCGATGCAATTTATCCCGTTTGAAAAATTTAATCTGTCACTTGTTTTGACTGGTCAACTACTTCGGACGGGCTAGTATTTTCTTTGACGGACTAACAGCCGAACCCAATACCCTATTGACAGATAGCTACTGATAGCAGAGCAGTGTCGGTCCAGTGGTAACGGCCGCGGCTTACGAGTTGTAGGTCGTAGGTTCGAACTCAGACGTGCTTTAATTTGTGTCAATTTTTTCATCACCACTGCTCTTAAACGGTGAGGGGAAAACATCGTGAGGAGACTGTCATGTTCTAGAACCAGAAATTCGAACATGTGACATCTATCAACCTGAATCCGCTTGGTGGATTACGGCCCACTCCCTCTCACTGAGAAGAGGCCTGTGTCCTAGAAGTGGGAACATTATAGACTGATTTTGTATGTATGTTTGACCATTGGAGAGTAGTCCCCTGAAGCGTATGGTTGTTTAGAATCACAAGGTCGCAGCAACGAGCCACTACCGGCAACATGCAGGTGGTTGATATGCAAACACAAACAAAGCTGTTTGAACACTGGACCGCCCTCGACTGGGCAAACAACAGGTGCCGAGACGTGCTTGGGATAGCGTGGAGTGCTCATAGAAAAATGTATTCGTTATTGATTGGGAAATATTCGTCAGGTGGTGTGTAAATGAGTTTTATGGTAGTTCATTTAGAATTAATGCTGCACATACCTACATCAACGATGTAACAATAATATAAGTAATAACATGTCTTTTATTTCCTTTATTTCACTAAATTAAGTAATTATGTTTTTAAATAATAGAATATAAAACATTTAAAAATATAAAAAATAGTAGCCCACCTGTTCCAAGCTACCGGTGGTCAGGGCTCCAGAGAGAGGAACCTCCTAACAATGCGAGCCGTGTCCAGAATTACCGCTTTCTGAATCAAGCCCTTGATCCAGCTGCCCAACGAGAGCCTCCTCGGGTGTTGGTCGAGGTTCTTGGCTATTAACCCATTGGCTGTCACGACTATCGGCACAATGATCGCAGAGTCCACATCCCACATGTCGACAACCTCGCGAGCCAAGTCATGTCATACTTGATTTGTTTATCTCTCTCGGCTTTCACGAGGTTCTCATCATGCGGGACGGTTATGTCAATAATCATTGCGCGCCGCTCTGATCGATCCACCACCACTATATCAGGCTTATTGGCGACAATAGTCCTGTCAGTGATGTTGGATTGATCCCAGTACAATGTGATATTACCATATTCGAGAACTAGGTCGGGCACATACGTAGTATGGCACCTCCTATTCCACAAGGCTGTATTTCAGAGCAAGCTGGGCTGTATTTCAGATCAAGCCTCTTTCTTCTTCTGTCTTTTATTATTATTATGAGAGATTTTTATAGCTACAACTAAATACTTAACTTATTGATTACTGAGTGGCATGAGTTTATATGTCAGAAATCATATTAATCTGATTTTTCTCTGTCTGTCTCTTCGGTACAAAGCGCACGACTGGACAATAGTGGACAAGTCACACCATATTATGGATTCTTGAAACGTGACAACCCTATCTCTTGGGAGGTCACAACCCACCCATGCAGTGGCATGTAGCGGGCATAGATAAAATAATAACGTATTAGTGGGCATGAACTAGGCATGTTTTATGTTTAAGACCTTTACAGAACTAAAGAAACTGGATGAGCTGTGTGACAGATTATATGGTCTGAAAAGGGGTTACTACCGAGATGACGACTAATATAGAATAAGTAAATAAGAAGTAAATAGTAAATAAAAAGTGAATAGTAAATAAGAAGACATGTAGCCGACCCCAAATAAATTGGCATAAGGGGAGAACGATGCTGATGACCTCTCCAGAGCCACAGAATAAGAAATATCTTGATGGTCTTATTTTTTATTAGCTTATCGAAGGACGGAAGCTCGCTAATCACTTTTAATGCCAACGTTTTGACGTAATAATGATGGTATTTAAGATAAAATAAATAATCAGTTCAGATCATAATATTGATCTTACACGAAAAGTTCATTAAATATGAGTCACGCTTTTAATTGAGGAACTCGAAACTATTAATAGCTTTTCCTGATCAATCAACTATGTATTTGACATCTATCAACATTGGAGCCTTAACCAGAAGTTGCTTAACTGAAATATTCGTAAACTGTTTACAATTCTACATGCATGTCTAAAGGAATCCGTTACATTCCTATTCAGAAGTATTGGCTAATTCTATTAATTTTAGTTCTATACAACTTCCCATTTAACAAATATCAAATACTTTCTGGGCCCCGTGGATTCACACGCTTAAATCTTGATCCCGTAGGAATATTGGAATATAAAATATCATATATCCTAATCCAGGTCATGTTCTGCCTATGTGCTAAATTTCATCCAAATCCGTTCAGCCGTTTTAGCGTGACAGCGTAACAAACAAACATACAAAAAATCAAATAGTTTCTCTATATAATATTAGTTTAGATTTTAACATGTTAGATGGTGTGAGTGGTGGATAAAATAATCGATCAGTGATCCATTTTAGCCCTGAATCAAAAGAGCTGCAAATCATGGGAGAGGCCCAGCTAGTAGGTATTTGATATTTGTTAAATGCGAAGTGCATTTAACAAATATCAAATAACAGTTGGGCACCACGGTTTCACCCACATAAATCTCAATCCCGTGGGAATATCGGAATATAAAGTATAACATATCCTAATCCAGGTCATGGTCTACCTATGTGCCAAATGTCATCCTAATCCGTTAAGCCGTTTTAGCGTGACAGCGTAACAAACAAACATACAAAAAATCAAATCTTTTCTCTTTATAATGTTAGCTTAGATTTTAACATCATGTTAGATGGTGGAACGAGCTGGAGAAAATAAACGATCCACTTTAGCCCTGGATCAAAAGAGCTGCAAATCATGGGAAGAGGCCTTTGCGCAACTGTGGGATGATGCAGGCTAAGAGTGCAGCAACATGTTACACATATCAAAAACATAATCCATTTTGCAGGTGTTTTAGAACAGACCCTTTATAAGCTTACTGTCTCTGTTCTTTCCTTACTGTCTAACCCGTCCTATTTATTACCTACCAAGTACCAAGTCAACATGTTCACATCTACCAACAAAGTCCAAAGGTTCACAGTTAGTTTGTCATTCTCCAAAGCCTCTTCATTTCCCCGAACCAGCCTCGGTTCACTGCATACAGCCTCTCAACCGATACTCAGTCAACAATCATGGACGGCATCTTTGTTTGATCAACGTTAAACATCTTCAAACTGCGCTGAAGTGGAGGAGGTATTAAGAAAACGTGATTATTGAAGCAATCGGTATCGGGTATCGAGTGGTTGAGGTGGAATTAGTTGTACTTATAATTATTTGTGTTAGAAGTTCATAGGATTATTAAACTATCTAAGAAACATGTTTTCAGAATCTTTTAGCCTTTTTAATTTGAGTAAAATTGTCGATAGTTTTTAGGGCTATTCCATTTATCCTAATTTCTCAATTTAATTTCAAAGAAACGTGATTTTTTATTTAATAACTGTTTTTAAACGGTTTCTTTGATTTGCTTTGCAACATCAATTATTATCAGCCATTGTTATTGTTCTTATTTTAACGAAATTCGCTCAATTAATAAAAAGTTATTACATTTTCTTTAATAAGCAGGAAAAAAAAAATTAAAAAATCTATACTAATTAGGGGAGGCCGGGGCTGGAAGTTCCCGGGGCACGTTGTTCCGACAGTAATAACTTTGTAAAGAAAAGAGGTAGCAATACACGAGAAGTGCGTCGTTTAAGCATCAGGTGACGCGCCGCGCTGGCAGCTATCTTAGTTGCTCCGACGGCGGCGGAAGAGTGGCTGTGTGCACCGTGCTATTAGAACACCACGTGAGTAAATTTTTTCGTATTTAAACTTTTTGGTCTATTTTTCGTTATTATTGGCCGATTTATGTGCATCTTTCCAATTTTAGAGTGGCATTAGTTAGGTATCTTATAGCTTGAATGTTTTTTCAATTGCATTTGTTAATTTGCTAGCATGACCGTTTTTATACAAAAATATAATTTGGGGCTACAAGTTCCCTCCTAAAGGGGCTGGTTGTTCCCCGGAACAACTTACCCCAATCGATCCTTAAATTGTGAATCCTAAATGAGTCAGATGAAAAATTTAACGATGAATAAGAATAAAAGTTACCAAAGTTGATTACGACTGATTTAATAATAATTTGATAACTTCAAGATTATAAATAATATTGACGTTAGCAGTTTCATTTTGGTATTTGATTATAATTGTAAGTTTTGATCTCACTTATCATTAAATTTATTAATGAAACGTGTGCATGAAGGTTACCTTTTGTGTTATGTAGTTAAAATAAGTGCAGTTATGTTTGTGATAATTTGTTTAACTTGATAAATCTCTATAATAGTTGAATTAATAAAAGAAACATTTATCTGAAGATTTCCAGTTATATTTTGTTGTCTTTTTTTAAGTGCTGTTATGGAATTGCCAACATTTTTTAGTTATAAAAAAGTGTTTATCTCGAGTATCCTTTCCAGTACGATTTTTTGTATCCTTAAGCATGTAGGTAGTAAGATTTATAAGCTAATAGATTTCAATTTTTGTAAACCAATACAAAATGTGAATCTAGTTTTAGCTAGTAATGTTTTTTCGTTGTTTTTTAAAGTTTATAGCATTGCATAACAACTAAATAAATGAACCTAACTATAGAAATTATTTATTGTTTTATTTAACCAGAGAAACCATACATTATCCTTATACTTTATTAATATTATCTAAGTGGCACAATTTGCCCCACACATGGAACAACTCGCCCCAAAGCGGGGTTGAATGTTCCCTTCCGAAATTTTGCAAAAATATGCCTGTACAAAAAAAAATATAGAGAAACTAGCAGAAATGACTTTACTATTACAGAGACTGATTAAGACTTTTTAATAAAATCTAATATCAATATTGAAATCTTTTCATTTTCATCATAAATTTTCATGTTATTTGAAAATCGGAACTTTCAGCCCCGGCCTCCCCTATTACGTTTTTTTTTTATTTTTATATAATTATTTGTCGATGAATGATGGTCTAGTTTCACCAATTTTCGTTTGTGCACTTTATCCAGGGACACACTGTATTATAAATACTTATGTGAGTTTGTTTATTTATACAATATTACTTTATTGTACACTAGAAAATACTCGTACATAACTAAAAATCCAATTAAAACTACAAAACATACAATGGGCTGTTTTATCGCTGTCTGCGATCTCTTCCAGGCAACCTTGGAATGGACAGTGGTCAGTTTGTTTGTAACGCTTTCACGCTAAAACGGCGGGACGGATTTGGATGAAATTTGACACATGACCTGGGTTAGGACAAGGGATACTCTTTATCTCAATAGTACGACTCCGTGGGATCATTTCCAAACTTCACGCGGACGAAGCTGCAGACAAAACGCTAGTATGCAATAAATTAATATCATACGTACACTAGGCCGCACTTCAGTGGTAACATAACCAGTATAAGCTGGAGTCTTTCTCCGTACTACACTAGGCCGGCTTAAAAAAACCAAAAGGACAAAGTAACCTTAAGCTGGCCTTTTTACCACTGACGTGCGGCCTGATGTACTTACTTCAAGTTACATCTCTCTAATTACCCCAGGGTACTTAAAGTACCATCTGCTAAATAGTACCGCATCCAGCAATAAAAAGTCCCGCACACGATAATCGCGCGGGTCGAGCACATATTTGTGAACGGTACCGATCACTTAGGCAGTCTGTTTGGTGGACGTGCCGTCATTCGTGTCAGGTGCGCTGCCAACGGTACCTTGTTTGACGACGGTGCTGACCCTACCAGTGGCGGTGCCGTAATACACCGGTGACGGCGACGTGTAAACGAATGTGTTTTTCGTAATAAAATGCAAAAGCCTGTTACTAAAGTCATGCGCAGTGTGCACCGATTAAACACCCGTTTCTACATTAGGAGTTATGACATCAAATCTGAAGTGAAAAAGCAGAAAAAACTCACAAACCAAAAGGTTTGTCCAATATGAAATTCTCGAAGGTTTAACAATCTATGAAGCTACAAATACTGCGGAGTACTGACGAACTAAATAGTTAGTATGTACCTGTAAAATAAAGAAAATAAGTTTATTCGACTCAGAATATAACTGAAAATTTTGTTTAGTTTAGTAAACTAATCCAGTTTCTAGAATGAATTACTGTTACGTATGTAGATGCAACGTACCGCGGCTGCGACCCGGCTAGGTAACCCGTTGAGAGCGATTAAAGTTAGTGTGTTTGACTGTTGTCCGTCCTATACTAGCATATGTAACAATTACGTATTAGAAAAACACTTATCACAAACATAATTCAATTAAATCTGGCCAGACGCCCGCCATCACCCCTCACTTAGACCACACGCGCTACTAAGGTGTCAAGTCAAACGCTTCGACCAGTAACAATGTGGTGTCACACGCTGCATTACCATTGGTTATTCTTGCCAAAGGTTAATTGAATCTCGTTCTACTGCTATTGGTTAACTGACTAGTTAGTTGGTATTCACATGTTACGAGTTATCTTTTGTTGATAGATTTGTTAAGTTTATTGGGATTTAGTATAGTAGGGACTTATTTTATTGGATATCGCTTTAAGTATATTTTATATGAGAAGAAATAATTGCTTTTAAAATTATTGCTATTTACATTAAAACACCAGCCGTGCGATTCTGTAACCATCTCACCGTGAAAGCTTGGGTGAAGTAAGCGTGGAGTGAGCTGTCATTCGCTAGGAATTAACACTATTAAGTGCTCACTTCACTTATGATATCACGGTGAGATTTTTACAGAATCGACCGGCAGTTCATCAAATAGATTGTTGAGCAAATATCAATCTGTGACAACTTCATTTTGCAGACAAGTCATAAAGTTTTCAAAAATACTATTTATTATTCGCCTAGTCCAAACATAACAAAGTAAGTAAGGCTAAGTTATATACCATCAATTTTAAAAATGTAGAGTCGAATTATAATTTAACCCTTTAACGCCACCGAATCGAACGGTCATTTAAAAACAAACCTTCCTTATTAAAATTCAAAGTTCCACTTTAATATTCACATGATAGCCATGTCAACTGATTATCCAAATACCTATGTATTTGGATAATCATTTGAGATGGCCAGCTGGCCAGTGCACACGGCCACACAAGGCTACAACTCTAACGGATCATTTCCTCTCATTATAGACTCTCTTCGGCGCCGGAAACCACCGTTCATTGGTATCCATCGTAAATTCCGATCACTTCCTGCAAAATTTCAACATTTAATATTTTTTGATAAATATTGTAGATACCTACTATGTTTGTTTTATGATTATGAGGATCGAGTCTAGATGTTACTTTGTAGATTTTTCCAGTTCCTTCGATTTCTAAAAGCCAATGTAATCTTTATTCAAATGATATTTTTGAAAAGTTATCCGATGGGCTAGTTTTTGCCGACTACCAGTAACCGCGCCATAAGAGTTGTATCACTCTCAGAATCCGCGGGTGGAAAAAAAATAAAAAAATATAGAAATCACAAATTGTATCTAATGTTGAATGAATTTTGGAAATCCACACACATCACGTCGTAATAATACTAAGATTTGTCGCCATTGGCAAACCACCCACGTAGTTTAACGCATCATTTAGCATAAATCTGTCAGAAATCGGAGCAACCACAGATAATATTCTACAAGAAACATCATTCCTCACTTTAGACAAATACGGAAAGCTCTGTCACCTTTTATCTGATTTTAAAACCTGATAAATTACAACTCGTTTCTATTGTAATAAAGACAGATACAACACATTATGCGGATCAACTTCATGAACCCATATATCTAGCCCACGGAACTCCCACTTTGACATCCTATGTCCGAAATTTAGAAAATATCACCTGGATTTGTCCATATATTGTTACGTTTGTTATTCTACGCATGTGGTCCATAATCTCTTTATAACTATTATGTTATCATTACACTAGTGTATATCATTCTTTAACAAAATGTCTGCCACCTACGCTGGGTGCTTCTTTTCATACAAAAACTTCAATTTATTATAATTTTCTCATAACATTATACGCTATAGTAGCTGCCCTGTGCGTGTTCAATAGAGGTTAATATTATTATTTAGAGGGCCAACAATGGACTCTTTTTAAATGTTATATTGCTATTACTTAATAAGAAGTCAGTTACATCTATTAAGTAATGTGAGAGAGGAGGTTAACTTATGATTATCGGCTATTTATGTTTCCGTTTAAGTTACAAAACTTTAGTGAATGAACATATTTTGTAACATAACTCTTCCTGCCCTAAATCGAATCACAACGTCACCAAAAGATATGCTTCAACTCAAACATTTCTATTACCAAATCTGATATATTTATTATCTCCTAAACCAACAAACATAAATTATCCATTAAAAAGTCTGGGGAACACATTAAACTTCACCTTTTCTCACGTAAACTACTCTCGTCACTTTCTTTTGACCTCACATCTTTCAGGTCAACACCTTACAAATGACATGCAAATCTCCGCGTTTACCAACATTAATAATGACATTAACATTATCATAATTGCAATCAAAAGTAGCACCTGTGAAAAATATTATGTTACCGAGTTTTTGAGTAAAGGCTTAGTTACACAGTGCGAGCTAGCGCGCAAGCTACCCTACTGCGTTGCACCTACTCGCACTGTGTAACCGCTTCGTGTAAGTTATTCTTATTAACGTGCGAGAGGGCTAGTAGCTCGCTTCCTAGTTACTACAATATTTTTCTTGTTTACTCGCAGTGCCATAATGCAACAGCAATGCGATTCTGTAACCATCTCACCGTGAAAACTTAGGTTAAGTGAGCGCGGAGTGAGCTGTTAGAGTAATTCCACCTGATACTAGAGATTGACCAAGCATACATTTCCAATCATAATCGAGATTTTAATCATATTTTTTATGCTAATTCTATTGATCATTTTATATATTTTCAAAGCTAGTATTTTAGTTGCCAAAACATTACCATTTTGTGGGGTTTTAAAATAAAATAGCACAACAGAACCTTAGTCAGAATCTCAATGCTGTTTTTTTTTTTCTTTTCCTAAACTATTCCTTATATAGCGATGTTTTGGCAACTAAAATACTAGCTTTGAAATTGTATAAAATATCAATAGAATTAGCATAAAAAAAGATTACTAAAATCTCGATTATGATTGTAAATGTTTGCTTGGTCAATCCCCAGCATCAGTGGGATGACACTAATAGCTCACTCCACGCAAGTTTTCACGGGGAGATTTTTACAGAATCAACATGCTGATCTAGTTTCTCGAGCAGTCATTTGTCAGTGTCATGGCAGCTACTGTCATCGTGTTAGCTGTCGTTGCGAGCCGAGCTACTGCCTCTTTACTTTTTTTGTGCGCTCTTGCTTTTCCAAATCACTTTAGACATTGGCAGAATAGTCAACATCGACTTTGCTTATAATAGGAAGAATATGAAAACGAATATAACAGAGCTCCTGCCATGCGAATACACAGGCGGCGCTTGCGTTAGTATCTCAATTGTCACTAATGAGACACAATTACTTTTTCCATTGTTACCGATCTTTAGGAGATTTCTCGACATCGGAGGGGCTATCAGACAAGCAGCTCGTACTGTGTAACCAAAGACTATTATAACCACTTGACTGCGTATACAGTGCCCCGACGCACGAAAACTATTAGTATTTTGTCGCCTATGTATAGGCTATGGTACTAGTAGCAATTTTAGTTGTGTCCAAGTGTTAGACCTGCGTGCACGCTAAATTAATATAATTTTTTTATAACGTTTATGCAATTATAACGCATCAAAATGCCTTCATGCGCGGTGAAGTGGTGTGGGAAACATTCTTAGACATCTAGTTACAAAAAGGATGACATAACTTTTCATCGGTACATAAACATTACGAAAAATTATTTTTGATTTAATCAGATTATAAGCCACTGCAGGGGTCTATTTAAAATGGTGGCTGGGTAAACGAGCACACTTTTTGAGTCGCGCGTTGATGTCTTTTGGAAAAGTCTCGTTCTTGTATTAGACAATTCTAATGCTTCTATCCCTTTCTTTCCTTTTGTATGTTTATCGTAAAAAATAGTGCTGTTATCTTTAATAGCTGACAGTTGATATCGAGAAAAATAAAATGAATACATTTTTTATTCAATTCACATACTTTAATAAAATAACTATCTACTATTAACCGACTTCA